>CM035410.1:47935461-47962961 GCA_020310875.1 Ceratopteris richardii
AAACTATGAACTTCAGTTTTAATTTCATTTCAACTTGGATCAGGAGAGTTTGAACCTATATTCAATTTGGAGCTCGTGAGTCATATCAAGTTTGGAATTGTTGGCTCACATGATATGAGGCTCCTACTTAAGTTCGAGCCTCTCAAGTTTTTTGGCAAAAACAGGCTTCAACTTAAGTTCGAGCCTCTCAAGTTTTGTATTAAAAACACTAATATTTTTAACTCAAATCTTGTTGCATCTACAAATGCTAAGCCTCTGAATCTTATGAGTTGAGTTATGAAGCTCAGACTTTTTCACCTTTTCCAAAAGTTGCTAGAACTTAAGTTCGAGCCTCTTAACGCATGAATCCAAAAGAGCTAAGAGGCTCGAACTTAAGTTCACACCTTTAGAATCATATCAAGTTTGAGTCTTCACATGATATGAGACTCGAACTTAAGTTCGAGCCCATGAATTTTATGTTGTGTCACATAATATGAGGCTCCGACTGCTTTGAATCATGTCAACTCTCTCTTTGTTTAGTGACAAATGAGGCTTGAACTTAAGTTCGAGCCTCTAAGCTTTTCCACCAAACATGATAGTATTTTTAACTTGAATCTATTTTTTAAATTTTAATAAAAGATGCTCGAACATAAGTTTGAGCCTATTACGTTGGATAGACTCTTACATCCAAAAGAACTAACTGAAGGTGAGACTAAGGTTTGGATGTCGATTCAAGTTGGAGTTTAAAATTGAATGTCTGTTAATTGTAGAGTCGGCCCATGAATTTTATGTTGTGTCACATAATATAAGGCTCGGACTGCTTTGAATCATGTCAAGTCTCAGGTTTTTTAGTTACAAATGAGGCTCGAACTTAAGCTTTTCTAGCAAATAGGATAGTATTTTTAACTTGAATCTATTTTGAAATTTTAATAAAAGACGCTCGAACTTAAGTTTGAGCCTATTACATTGAATACTCTCTTACATCCAAAAGAACTAACTAAAGGTGAAACTTACGTTTGGATGTCGATTCAAGTTGGAGTTTAAAATTGAATGTCTGTTGAACATAGAGTCGCAGAGGTTTGAACTTAAGTTTGAACCTCTATTCGATGTGCAGTTTGAAGGGCTCACACGCTGGAACTTAATTTTGATAATTAGAGGATTAAACTTCAGTTTGAGAAACCCAAACTTAAGTTTGTAAATAAGACAAGATTGAAAATCAAACTATGAACTTCAGTTTGAATTTCATTTCAACTTGGATCGAGAGAGTTTGAACCTATATTCAATTTGGAGCCCGTGAGTCATATCAAGTTTGGAATTGTTGGCTCACATGACATGAGGCTCCAATTTAAGTTTGAGCCTCTAAAGTTTTTAGGCAAAAACAGGCTTCAACTTAAGTTCGAGCCTCTCAAGTTTTCTAGTAAAAACACTAATATTTTTAACTCAAATCTTCTTGCATCTACAAAAGCTAAGCCTCTGAATCTTATGAGTTGAGTTATGAAGCTCAGACTTTTTCAGCTTTTCCAAAAGCTGCTAGAACTTAAGTTCGAGCCTCTTAACTCATGAATCCAAAAGAGCTAAGAGGCTTGAACTTAAGTTCACACCTTTAGAATCATATCAAGTTTGAGTCTTCACATGATATGAGACTCGAACTTAAGTTTGAGCCCATGAATTTTATGTTGCGTCACGTAATATAAGGCTTCGACTGCTTTGAATCATGTCAACTCTTAGTTTGTTTAGTTACAAATGAGGCTCGAACTTAAGTTCGAGCCTCTAAGCTTTTCCAGCAAACATGATACTATTTTTAACTTGAATCTATTTTGAAATTTTAATAAAAGATGCTCGAACTTAAGTTTGAGCCTATTACGGTGGATAGTCTCTTACATCCAAAAGAACTAACTGAAGGTGAAACTTAGGTTTGGATGTCGATTCAAGTTGGAGTTTAAAATTGAACGTCTGTTGAATGTAGAGTCGGCCATGAATTTTATGTTGTGTCACATAATATGAGCCTCGGACTGCTTTGAATCATGTGAAGTCTCAGTTTATTTAGTTACAAAGGAGGCTCGAACTTAAAAGCCTTTCCAGCAAACAGATAGTATTTTTAACTTGAATCTATATTAAAATTTTCATAAAAGACGCTCGAACTTAAGTTCGAGCCTATTACATTGAATAGTCTCTTACATCGAAAAGAACTAATTGAAGGTGAAACTTAGGTTTGGATGTCGATTCAAGGTGGAGTTTAAAATTGAATGTCTGTTGAACGTAGAGTCGTAGAGGTTTGAACTTAAGTTTGAACCTCTATTCAATGTGCAGTTTGAAGGGCTCGAACTAAACCTATTCAAGTTGGAATATAACAAGCTCGAACTTAATTTTGAGAATTAGAGAGGGTGAAACTTCAGTTTGAGAAACCCAAACTTAAGTTTGTAAATCAGATAGGATTGAAATTCAAACTATGAACTTTAGTTTGAATTTCATTTCAACTTGGATCGAGAGAGTATGAGCCTATATTCAATTTGGAGCCCGTGAGTCATCTCAAGTTTGGAATTGTTGGGTCACATGATATGAGTCTCCAACTTAAGTTCGAGCCTCTCAATTTGGCAAAAACAGGCTTCAACTTAAGTTCGAGCCTCTCAAGTTTTTTGGTAAAAACACTAATATTTTTAACTCAAATCTTCTTTCATCTACAAAAGCTAAGCCTCTTAATCTTATGAGTCGAGTTATGAAGCTCAAAATTTTTCAGCTTTTCCAAGAGTTGCTAGAACTTAAGTTAGAGCCTCTTAACTCATGAATCCAAAAGAGCTAAGAGGCTCGAACTTAAGTTCACACGTTTAGAATCATATCAAGTTTGAGTCTTCACATGATATGAGACTCGAACTTAAGTTCGAGCCTGTGAATTTTATGTTGCGTCACATAATATAAGGCTCTGACTGCTTTGAATCATGTCAACTCTTAGTTTGTTTAGTTACAAATGAGGCTCGAACTTAAGTTCGAGCCTCTAAGCTTTTCCAGCAAACATGATAGTATTTTTAACTTGAATCTATTTTGAAATTTTAATTAAAGATGCTCGAACTTAAGTTTGAGCCTATTACGGTGGATAGTCTCTTACATCCAAAAGAACTAATTGAAGGTGAAACTTAGGTTTGGATGTCCATTCAAGTTGGAGTTTAAAAATGAACGTCTGTTGAATGTAGAATCGGCCATGAATTTTATGTTTTGTCAAATAATATGAGGCTCTCACTGCTTTGAATCATGTGGTCTCAGTTTATTTAGTTACAAATGAGGCTCAAACTTAAGTTCGAGCCTCTAAGCTTTTCCAGCAAACAGATAGTATCTTTAACTTGAATCTATTTTGAAATTTTAATAAAAGACGGTCAAACTTAAGTTCGAGCCTATTACATTGAATACTCTCTTACATCGAAAAGAACTAACTGAAGGTGAAACTTAGGTTTGGATGTCGATTCAAGGTGGAGTTTAAAATTGAATGTCTGTTGAACGTAGAGTCGTAGAGGTTTGAACTTAAGTTTGAACCTCTATTCAATGTGCAGTTTGAAGGGCTCGAACTAAACCTATTCAAGTTGGAATATAACAAGCTCGAACTTAATTTTGAGAATTAGAGAGGATGAAACTTCAGTTTGAGAAACCCAAACTTAAGTTTGTAAATCAGATAGGATTGAAATTCAAACTATGAACTTTAGTTTGAATTTCATTTCAACTTGGATCGAGAGAGTATCAGCCTATATTCAATTTGGAGCCCGTGAGTCATATCAAGTTTGGAATTGTTGGGTCACATGATATGAGTCTCCAACTTAAGTTCGAGCCTCTCAATTTGGCAAAAACAGGCTTCAACTTAAGTTCGTGCCTCTCAAGTTTTTTGTTAAAAACACTAATATTTTTAACTCAAATCTTCTTGCATCTACAAAAGCTAAGTCTCGGAATTTTATGAGTCGATTTATGAAGCTCAAACTTTTTCAACTTTTCCAAAAGTTGCTAGAACTTAAGTTCAAGCCTCTTAACTCATGAATCCAAAAGAGCTAAGAGGTTCGAACTTAAGTTCACACCTTTAGAATCATATCAAGTTTGAGTCTTCACATGATATGAGACTCGAACTTAAGTTCGAGCCCATGAATTTTATGTTGTGTCACATAATATGAGGCTCCGACTGCTTTAAATCATGTCAACTCTCAGTTTGTTTAGTTACAAATAAGGCTCGAACTTAAGTTTGAGCCTCTAAGCTTTTCCAGCGAACAAGATAGTATTTTTAACTTGAATCTATTTTGAAATTTTAATAAAAGACGCTCGAACTTAAGGTCGAGCCTATTACATTGAATACTCTCTTACATCCAAAAGAACTAACTGAAGGTGAAACTTAGGTTTGGATGTCGATTCAAGTTGGAGTTTAAAATTGGATGTCTGTTGAATGTAGAGTCATAGAGGTTTGAACTTAAGTTTGAACCTCTATTCAATGTGCAGTTTGAAGAGCTTGAACTAAATCTATTCAAGTTGGAATCTAACAAGCTCGAACTTAATTTTGAGAATTAGAGAGGATTAAACTTTAGTTTGAGAAACCCAAACTTAAGTTTGTAAATCAGACAGGATTGAAATTCAAACTATGAACTTCAGTTTGAATTTCATTCCAACTTGGATCGAGGGAGTTTGAGCCTACCTTCAATTTGGAGCCCATGAGTCATATCTTGTGTCTTATGTGCAAAATAACAAAGAGGCTCGAACTTAAGTTCGAGCCTCTGAGCTTGGATCACATGATATAAGCCTCAGCTTTTCCAGCCATGTCAAGTTTAGGATTGTTGTGTGTTAGGTGCAAAAGAACAAAGAGGCTCGAATTTAAGTTCGAGCCTCTGAGCTTTTCCAACCATATCAAGTTTAGAATTGTTGGATCACATGATATGAGCAAAAGAACAAAGAGGCTCAAACTTAAGTTCGAGCCTCTCAGCTTTTCCAACCATATCAAGTTTAGGATTGTTGTGTCTTATGACAAAAGAACAAAGAGGCTCGAACTTAAGTTTGAGCCTCTCAGCTTTTTAAACCATATCAAGTTCAGGATTTGTTGGATCACATGATATGAGCCTCAGCTTTTCCAGCCATATCAAGTTTAAGATTGTTGTGCCTTATGTGCAAAAGAACAAAGAGTCTCGAACTTAAGTTCGAGCCTCTAAGCTTTTCCAACCATATCAAGTTTAGGATTGTTGGAACACATGATATAAGCCTCAGCTTTTCCAACCATGTCAAGTTTAGGATTGTTGTGTGTTAGGTGCAAAAGAACAAAGAGGCTCGAATTTAAGTTCGAGCCTCTGAGCTTTTCCAACCATATCAAGTTTAGAATTGTTGGATCACATGATATGAGCAAAAGAACAAAGAGGCTCAAACTTAAGTTCGAGCCTCTCAGCTTTTCCAACCATATCAAGTTTAGGATTGTTGTGTCTTATGTGCAAAAGAACAAAGAGGCTCGAACTTAAGTTCGAGCCTCTGAGCTTTTCCAACCATATCAAGTTCAGGATTTGTTGGATCACATGATATGAGCCTCAACTTTACCAGCCATATCAAGTGTAGGATTGTTGTGTCTTATGTGCAAAAGAACAAAGAGGCTCGAAGTTAAGTTCGAGCCTCTGAGCTTTTCCAACCATATCAAGTTTAGGATTGTTGGATCACATGATATGAGCCTTAGCTTTTCCAGCCATATCAAGTTTAGGATTGTTGTGTCTTATGTGCAAAAGGACAAAGAGGCTCGAACTTAAGTTCGAGCCTCTAAGCTTTTCCAACCATATCAAGTTTAGGATTGTTGGATCATATGATATGAGCTTCTGAGCTTTTCCAACCATATCAAGTTTAAGATTGTTGGATCACATGATATGAGCAAACGAACAAAGAGGCTCGAACTTAAGTTTGAGCCTCTGAGCTTTTCCAACCATATCAAGTTTAGGATTGTTTGGTCACATGATATGAGCAAAAGAACAAAGAGGAGTTAGAGCCTCTCAGCTTTTCCAACCATATCAAGTTTAGGATTGTTGTATGTTATAGGATTGTTGGGTCACATGATATGAGCAAAAGAACAAAGAGGAGTTCGAGCCTCTCAGCTTTTTCCAACCATATCAAGTTCAGGATTGTTGGATCACATGATATGAGCCTTAGCTTTTCCAACCATATCAAGTTTAGGATTGTTGGATCACATGATATGAGCAAAAGAACAAAGAGGCTCAAACTTAAGTTCGAGCCTCTCAGCTTTTCCAACCATATCAAGTTTAGGATTGTTGTCTCTTATGTGCAAAAGAACAAAGAGGCTCGAACTTAAGTTCGAGCCTCTGAGCTTTTCCAACCATATCAAGTTTAGGATTTGTTGGATCACATGATATGAGCCTTAGCTTTTCCAGCCATATCAAGTTTAAGATTGTTGTGTCTTATGTGCAAAAGAACAAAGAGGCTCGAACTTAAGTTCGAGCCTCTGAGCTTTTCCAACCATATCAAGTTTAGGATTGTTGGATCACATGATATGAGCCTCAGCTTTTCCAGCCATATCAAGTTTAGGATTGTTGTGTCTTATGTGCAAAAGAACAAAGAGGCTCGAACTTAAGTTCGAGCCTCTGAGCTTTTCCAACCATATCAAGTTTAGGATTGTTGAATCATATGATATGAGCCTCTGAGCTTTTCCAACCATATCAAGTTTAGGATTGTTGGATCACATGATATGAGCAAAAGAACAAAGAGGCTCGAACTTAAGATCGAGCCTCTGAGCTTTTCCAACCATATCAAGTTTAGGATTGTTTGGTCACATGATATGAGCAAAAGAACAAAGAGGAGTTAGAGCCTCTGAGCTTTTCCAACCATATCAAGTTTAGGATTGTTGTGTGTTATGTGCAAAAGAACAAAGAGGCTCGAACTTCAGTTCGAGCCTCTGAGCTTTTCCAACCATATCAAGTTTAGGATTGTTGGGTCACATGATTGAACAGTGTGTTATGTGCAAAAGAACAAACAGGCTCAAACTTAAGTTTGAGCCTCAAGATCAATTGAATTTCGATGGCTCGAACTTAAGTGGCGTAGGATTGTTGAAAAGAACAAACAGACTCGAACGTAAGTTTGAGCCGTCGAATCAATTCAGCCTCAAAATCAATTGAATAACCTCTTAGCTTTTCAAGCCATATCAAGCTTAAGATTGTTGGTTCACTTGGTATGTTGCTTGAAGTTAAGTTCGAGCCTCTTCAGTTTCAGCCTAAGTTTGGGATTTTTTATTCATATGATATGAGAGTTCGAGCCTCTGAAATTTGATATTGCGTCATCAAGCTCAATCCTTTCAGGGTCGAGCCTATAAATTATATCAAGTTCCTTAATACCAAGTTCGAAATTCAATTCGAGCCTTTGAATCATATCAACTGTCACATGATTGAATAACGTTTTATGTGCAAAAGAACGAACAGGCTCGAACTTAAGTTCGAGCCTTTGGGTCACATGATTGAACAGCGTTTTATGTGCGAAAGAATGAACAAGCTCGAACTTAAGTTCAAGTCTTAGGATCAATTCAATTATGGGGTCTCGAACCTTAGTTCGACCCTCTCAGCTTTTCCAACCATATCAAATTTAGGATTGTTGGCTCACATGATATGAGCCTCTCAGCTTTTCCACCCATATTAAATTTAGGATTGTTGTGTCTTATGTGCAAAAGAACAAAGAGGCTCGAACTTAAGTTCGAGCCTTAGAATCAGTTCAATTTTAGGAGCTTCGAACCTCTTATATGATATGAGTCTCTCAGCTTTTTCAACCATATCAAGAACAGGGAGGCTCGAACTTAAGTTCGAGCCTCTTAGCTTTTCAAGCCATATCAAGCTTAGGATTGTTGGTTCCAATTCGAGCCTTTGTCAGTTTTCTTAGTTCCACCATATCAAGTTTGGGATTGTTGGCTCACATGATATGAGGCCTCTCAGCTTTTCCACCCATATTAAATTTAGGATTGTTGTGTCTTATGTGCAAAAGAACAGAGGCTCGAACTTAAGTTCGAGCCTTAGAATCAATTCAATTTTAGGAGCTTCGAACCTCTTATAGAGTCTCTCAGCTTTTTCAACCATATCAAGAACAGGGAGGCTCGAACTTAAGTTCGAGCCTCTTAGCTTTTAAAGCCATATCAAGCTTAGGATTGTTGGTTCCAATTCGAGCCTCTGTCAGTTTTCTAAGTTCCACCATATCAAGTTTGGAATTGTTGGCTCAGATGATATGAGGCTCCAACTTAAGTTCGAGCCTCTCAAGTTTTTTGGCAAAAACAGGCTTCAACTTAAGTTCGAGCCTCTCAAGTTTTCTGGTAAAAACACTAATATTTTTAACTCAAATCTTCTTGCATCTACAAAAGCTAAGCCTCTGAATCTTATGAGTTGAGTTATGAAGCTCAAACTTTTTCAGCTTTTCCAAAAGTTGCTAGAACTTAAGTTCGAGCCTCTTAACTCATTAATCCAAAAGAGCTAAGAGGCTCGAAATTAAGTTCACACCTTTAGAATCATATCAAGTTTGAGTCTTCACATGATATGAGACTCGAACTTAAGTTCAAGCCCATGAATTTTATGTTGTGTCACATAATATGAGGCTCCGACTGCTTTGATTCATGTCAACTCTTGGTTTGTTTAGTTACAAATGAGGCTCGAACTTAAGTTTGAGCCTCTAAGCTTTTCCAGCAAACATGATAGTATTTTTAACTTGAATCTATTTTGAAATTTTAATAAAAGATGCTCGAAGTAAATCTATTCGAGTTGGAATCTAACAAGCTCGAACTTCATTTTAAGAATTAGAGAGGATTAAACTTCAGTTTGAGAAACCCAAACTTAAGTTTGTAAATCAGACAGGATTGAATTCAAACTATGAACTTCAGTTTGAATTTCATTCCAACTTGGATCGAGAGAGTTTGAGCCTATCTTCAATTTGGAGCCCATGAGTCATATCAAGTTTGGAATTGTTGGCTCAGATGATATGAGGCTCCAACTTAAGTTCGAGCCTCTCAGGGTTTTTGGCAAAAACAGGCTTCAACTTAAGTTCGAGCCTCTCAAGTTTTCTAGTAAAAACACTAATATTTTTAACTCAAATCTTCTTGCATCTACAAAAGCTAAGCCTCTGAATCTTGTGAGTTGAGTTATGAAGCTCAGACTTTTTCAGCTTTTCCAAAAGTTTCTAGAACTTAAGTTTGAGCATCTTAACTCATGAATCCAAAAGAGCTAAGAGGCTCGAACTTAAGTCCACACCTTTAGAATCATATCAAGTTTGAGTCTTCACATGATATGAGACTCGAACTTAAGTTCGAGCCCATGAATTTTATGTTGTGTCACATAATATGAGGCTCCGACTCCTTTGAATCATGTCAACTCTCGGTTTGTTTAGTTACAAATGAGCCTCGAACTTAAGTTCGAGCCTCTAAGCTTTTCCAACAAACATGATAGTATTTTTAACTTGAATCTATTTTGAAATTTTAATAAAAGATGGTCGAACTTAAGTTTGAGCCTATTATGTTGCATAGTCTCTTACATCCAAAAGAACTAACTGAAGGTGAAACTTAGGTTTGGATGTCGATTCAAGTTGGAGTTTAAAATTGAATGTCTGTTGAATGTAGAGTCGGCCCATGAATTTTATGTTGTGTCACATAATATGAGGCTCAGACTGCTTTGAATCATGTCAAGTCTCAGTTTATTTTGTTACAAATGAGGCTCGAACTTAAGTTCGAGCCTCTAAGCTTTTCCAGCAAAGAGAATAGTATTTTTAACTTGAATCTATTTTGAAATTTTAATAAAAGACGCTCGAACTTAAGTTCGAGCCTATTACATTGAATACTCTCTTACATCCAAAAGAACTAACTGAAGGTGAAACTTAGGTTTGGATGTTGATTCAAGGTGGAGTTTAAAATTGAATGTCTATTGAACGTAGAGTCGCAGAGGTTTGAACTTAAGTTTGAACCTCTATTCAATGTGGAGTTTGAAGGGCTCGAACTAAACCTATTCAAGAATCTAACAAGCTCAAACTTAATTTTGAGAATAAGAGAGGATGAAACTTCAGTTTGAGAAACCCAAACTTAAGTTTGTAAATCAGACAGGATTGAAATTCAAACTATGAACTTCAGTTTGAATTTCATTTCAACTTGGATCGAGAGAGTTTGAGCCTATATTCAATTTGGAGCCCGTGAGTCATATCAAGTTTGGAATTGTTGGCTCACATGATATGAGGCTCCAACTTAAGTTCGAGCCTCTCAAGTTTTTTGGCAAAAACAGGCTTCAACTTAAGTTCGAGCTTCTCAAGTTTTCTGGTAAAAACACTAATATTTTGAACTCAAATCTTCTTTTATCTACAAGAGCTAAGCCTTTGAATCTTATGAGTTGAGTTATGAAGCTCAGACTTTTTCAGCTTTTAGAAAAGTTGCTAGAACTTAAGTTCGAGCCTCTTAACTCATGAATCCAAAAGAGCTAAGAGGCTCGAACTTAAGTTCACACCTTTAGAATCATATCAAGTTTGAGTCTTCACATGATATGAGACTCGAACTTAAGTTCGAGCCCATGAATTTTATGTTGTGTCACATAATATCAAGCTCCGACTACTTTGAATCATGTCAACTCTCAGTTTGTTTAGTTACAAATGAGGCTCGAACTTAAGTTTGAGCCTCTAAGCTTTTCCAGCAAACATGATAGTATTTTAAACTTGAATGTATTTTGAAATTTTAATAAAATATGGTCAAACTTAAGTTTGAGCCTATTACGTTGGATAGTCTCTTACATCCAAAAGAACTAACTGAAGGTGAAACTTAGGTTTGGATGTCGATTCAAGTTGGAGTTTAAAATTGAATGTCTGTTGAATGTAGAGTCGGCCCATGAATTTTATGTTGTGTCACATAATATAAGGCTCGGACTGCTTTGAATCATGTCAAGTTTCAGTTTATTTAGTTACAAGCAAGGCATCTTCTTGTAGCTACGAGGGCATGAGGCTCGAACTTAAGTTTGAGCCTCTATTCAATTTGGAATTTGAGGAGCTCAAAATTAAGTTTGAGAGTCAGAAAGGATTCAACTTGAGTTTGAGTTTCAATTCAACTTGGAGATAGAGAGAGATTGAGCCTATATTCAATTTGAGTCAGACTTACCTCTATTCAACTTTGAGTAATGTAAGTTTCAAACATAAAGTGGAACCTCTATTCAACTGAAGTCAGTATTGTACACACTAAAATACACACATACAAAGACATACATAACATCATTTCAGGGATGGTTTGAGTGCCTCTTAACATGCTCATGAAAATGAAGTTAGAGATTTTTATTCTTGTAGTTTCCTTTATTTTTGAGTAGACTCAAAGTTAAGTCTAATTAGTGAATGTCTGTATATGCAAATATGGATTATGTTTTGTGGAAATGATGTTTCTGTTCTAGTTTAATTCAATTGATTATTTTTACAATAATTATTGAAAGAATGATCAATTGAATAGCATTGTTAATTTCTCATTTATTCTTTTTACAGGCAAAATCAATATGGCAACAAAGCAAACTATATTTGGTCAACTTGAAGAAAGAGAAAAGTGGAAAGGAAAGAGAGTCATCTTGTTGGATCATGAAAAGCGTGAAAGATATGCAACTGCTATTGTTTTATTGGTAAATCCATGGGATGCTATAAATTGCAAAGAGTTGGGAGAAAGTTGCCTAGGTGTTATTATGGATGAAACTGTGGATCCATCAACTTTGGATTCAACTTTGAAATTGGTGAGTTAGCCTATACTCCAAATCATTACAGAAGATGGTGAGCCTATGATACAAAAATTAGGCTTTAACTCATTGTATGACATTGAAGATGATCATTGCAATGGTATTGAGGATGTGGATCTTGAAGCTGGAGACAATCCAAATTTTTGCTTTACGTCATCGTACAACATCGATGATGATAATTGCAATGGTATTGAGGATGTAGATGTTGATAAGAATTATTCTCATGTTATTGATATTCAACATTGTTTTGATGATATACAAGTTGTTTCTCCTCTTCGAATGGAATCAGATCAACAAGAGGATTTTCATATGGAAAATACTAACTGTGGATATTTTGAAGTGAACAAAAAAAAAAGAAGTTACATCCACAAGGTTAGAAAAAGTAATACATTGGCTCCTAATAAGAGATGCTCATTTGAGAGAATTCAGATGGTTTCAATGCATGATTGTTGTGAACAGAGATGTTGTCAAGTAGCTAGTAGGGCTAAAATAATGGATGCAAGATTAAACTTTTGGGGACAATGCTATTCAGATAGATGCAAATATGTATTGGATTGCATGAATATGGTCTAGAAAGGTAACTGTGTGAACTCAAGTCAGCGCTTGAGTTTTAATTTCATGTTTGATGCAAAAGAAGTATGTATCAAGGCATGGTATTTAATTCATGGTATTGGAAAGAGCTCATTTTATAGGCTACGAGAAAAGTTTCTACTTGGTCAAAAGGTATCCATTCATGGGAATAATGGAATACTTAGAAAAAGTATCAAACATGTAGAAATAGAAAAAGCTTTGATACATCATTTCATTGATAATAATGCAGATCAAATGCCACACAAGTTGAGAACATGTACTGATGGTTCTCGTGAAACACAAAGAGTGCTTCCATCACATTATAAACAAGTGGATATTCTTCGAGAGGTGAATATGACATTAGAGAGTTTGGGATATAATAAATTATCTCAACCAACATTTTCAAGAATGTGGAATACAGAATTTAGAACAGTTTCTTTATCAAAGTCAAGTACCTTCTCCAAATGTGACTTTTGTACAGGAATAAAAGCAAAATTACAATCTACTAAAAACCATGAAGAACATGCAAGATATTTAGCACAAAGAAGATCTCATATGCTACGTCAAATGAGTTGTAGAAATCTATATTATGCTTGGAGAGTTTCCTCAGAATTATTTCTAGATGAATATTTATGCATTATTCATGATAAAATGGATCAAAGTAAAACAGCTATACCACAGATTAGACCAGTTCCAAAATCTCTTAATGGCATTGAGAGATTACCAATATCTTTAACAGGAATGCTTACTCATGGACATGGACAATGTGCTTATGGTCATTTTGCTTTAGGATTATGGCCCGGTGATCCAAATTTCACAATTGCATCTATTTCAATGTGTTTAAGAAACTTAGAAAAAAAAGATAGTCAGTTGTATGGAGATTTGGGATTGAAGAGTTCTGGTGTGAATTACACAAAGAGTCTATTTGATTCTTTGTTATGGCCTGATGCACTTTATCATCATATGGATGTATTAAAGGAGCAAATTTTATATGACAATGTAACACAATGTAATATTACATGTGAAAATCAAAGTAATTCATTCAAGGAATTACCTAGAACATTATTTTTGCAACTTGATAATTGTGGTTCAGAAAATAAGAATCGCTATGTCTTTGCATATTTGTCTTTGTTAGTTGCTAATGGGATATTTGATATGGTGCAACTTGGCTTCCTTATGGTTGGACATACACATGAGGATATTGATGCTTTATTTAGTTACTTTTCAGAAAAGCTCAGAAAACAATCTATTTTTAGTTTTCCACATCTTATGAGAACTTTTAATGAATGTTGCAGCATGCATCCGACACCTTTTCTTATACAAAAAGTACCAGATTTCAAAAATTTTGTCAAAGGGTACTTAAATGATGGAGCAGATACTCTTATTGGGCATTTGAAACCATTGCAGTTCAGATTCTACATGAGTCAAGGGGTGCCCTTGATGCAATATAAATTGCATCCAAAAAATATTGACTGGTTACCTGCAAATGGTATAGAGCTATGGAAGAAAAATGAAGATGGCATATCGAAGCTTCCTGAAGGCGTTCCAAAATTATTGCCACCTAGTGAGTATGTGAAGGATAATGAAAGGGTCATGGAAGGACTTTTGAGATATGCCAATTGGTGGAAAATGCATCTAGAAGAGAAGGGAGATAACTCAGATTATGGAAAATGGATTAATCCGGTACTTACTTATTGGAAAAACCTTATGGAGGTTTTGAAATCTCAAATAATATGGAAGGATACATTTTATCATGATTTTTGGCCAAAAAGTGGATGCAAAACATTTGGATCTTCAAATCTTGTGCAAGATAATACATTTGATAATGAAGATGCAGGTGAAAATGATGTACACTTTTGTGGTCCATTGCGTAACAAACCAGCAAAGGAATTCAATCCATGCCTTGATGTGAGAAAAGGAGACTTCGTTCTCATAGAACCATGTGATGCAATGTACCCTGTGTGGCTTGGCATGGCGGAAACTGAAGTTAATCAAACTAGAGAATCAGAAACATATCTTAAGGTTCAGATACAATATTGGATACCTATTTCAAAAAGGAAAAACATCAGTGATGAAGAACTATATAGGGATTGTTGGACAAAATATTGGAGAGAAAATATTGCTGATCCTCAACGTTGGGAGAATACTTCTTCCATTCTTTGGGCTTGGACACCAAAAGGTGGGCACAAACCAAATAAAACCAAAATTCCAGCAACAGTGATATCGAAGGTAAAACAAAGCCAAGGGAAACAAGATGAAGGATTCAAACATTTGAGCTACTTCTCTTATGAAAATGATTGTAATCTGTAATTCAGTTATAATACCTCTAATGAAGATGATTGTAATTTGTAATTCAATTATAATAGCTTCATGTGTTTTCTTTTGTAAATCATCCCAAGCTTGTGTTTTCTTTTGCTTTGCTACCTTTTTATGTTGCAGGAATTAATGTCAACTAGATGGATTTGCTAACTTTTTGACTAGATGGCTCTCCATTAGCACCAATGTTGTTCACTACAAAGGGATAGTATTGACAAAATTCAATTAGAGGGATTATTATTATGTATTTAATTTATTTCGGTGTTTCTAAACACCATACAATGTCGAGATCATTCAATTAGGTGGATATTTAGCCGTACATTAAATTTAATTAGGTGTTTCTAAACACCATATGTTTTTTAGATAATTTGCTTTAAATGGATAATTATAGATTCAATTATATTTTCTCATCATTTAATAATATTCTATGTTATTCATAGATTTTGAGTTTTCTTGAAGTCATTTTCTTTTTATATTTTGAAGATATTGATTCAAATGATTGGATGTACACACACACACACACACACACACACACACACACACACACACACATATATATATATATATATATATATATATATATATATATATATATATATATATATATATATATATATATATATATATATATATATATATATATATGTGTGTGTGTGTGTGTGTGTGTGTATTTGAAATTTCTTTATATATAAATTATATATATAAGTTGAAATTTCTTTATGTATAAATATATCAATATTTAATATTAAATATTTTGAGTTCTTTGGAAAGAGGTATATCTTTATAATTTGAAAATATTTAATTAAATAATTGATATGGTTATGTACATATATATACACATGCACACACACATACACAGTGCACACACACACACCCATATATATATATATATATATATATATATATATATATATGGGTGTATGTATATATGTATATATATATATATATATATATATATATATATATATATATAATATCAATATTTAATATAATTTTTAAAGTACTTGTTACTTTCATTTGTTTTATCTTTTAATCTAATTTTCAATATGTTTATAAAACTAAGATAATCAATTTTGATTTTTGTAATATTAAGGTCTCTTTTTCTTGGAATCTCCATTCATGAACTAGTGTAAAGTCATAATAAATTTCTCAATGTTGAGTTTTGTCAGCTCTCTCATTAATATGCTCAATCTTCAGTCTTTGAATTAATTTTTTGCTTCTTATATAGAAGTTCAATCTTAGTGTGACTAATATGGTTTATAATTAATTTGAGAGTTCAAAGAGCCTCTTACATATACTTAAAGCTTTATTTTTTTTAAAGGACTAGAATAATGAGACTATATGAGGTTGAAACTCTAATATTGATCCCTTAAACAATCATAAATTGTAATATGTATATTGACAATATGAATATTTTTATCCACTTAGGAAGAGGCTCATTGAGTTCAAACCTAGTTACAAAATTAGGAGCAACTTAAGCCCAGCCCAAGTCCCTTCCAATTTGCAATATTAGGCCCGAGCTAAGATTTGAAGTTTTTGTTATCAACAAGAGAAGAAACTACCTAGAGAAGCTTGAATATCAATGTTGAGCTATTTTTAAGATATTTAAATAATATGAATCATTGAAAAAACATAGAATTGGAAAACATAGATTTATCCCAAAATCATGAATATGATCAATCTTCTTTTTCTTGGAATTTCCATTGATGAACTAGTGTTTAAAGTCATAATAAATTGCTCAATGTTGAGTTTTGTCAGCTGTCTCATTAATATGCTCAATCTTGAGTCTTCGAATTAATATTTTGCTTCTTATATAGAAGTTCAATCTTAGTGTGACTAATATGCTTTATAATTAATTTGAGAGTTCAAAGAGCCTCTTACATATACTCAGAGCTTTATTTTTTTTAAGGATAGAATGATCATACTACATGAGGTTGAAACTCTAATATTGATCCCTTAAACAATTATAAATTGTAATATGTATATTGAAAATATGAATATTTTTATCCACTTAGGAAGAGGCTCATTGAGTTCAAATCTTAGTGTTGTAAATTAGTCCCTTCCAATTTGCAATATTAGGCCCGAGCTAAGATTTGAAGATTTTGTTATCAACAAGAGAAGAAACTACCTGGAGAATCTTGAATATCAATGTCAAGCTATTTTTTAAGATATTTAAATAACATGAATCATTCAAAAAACATAGAGTTGGAAAACATAGAATTGTCCCAAAATCATGAATAAGTCCCATTTTTTGTGAATAGGCCTTCCAAGGCTTATGTAGGCATTTTTATGCACAAGTTAGCATCCACCAACTCAAGAGGACCACTTGCTCTATTCTTTCTTACTTGTGGAAATGCCTTCCTTTGCTGCTTGCCCATCATGCAAGCTTCACATGGTTCTTTCATCTTTGCAACTAGAGGGAGGTGAGCAACCATACCTTTTTGGTGCATCTCTTTCAATACTGGGTACCCTATGTGGCCAAATCTCTCATGCCAAAGCTTACTTGTGCCCATGTGAATTGTGGCTATAAGATTAGACAACTCATATAGGTTGTTCCTCCTTATTCCAATCCTAACAACATTGTTATTCCAGTCCAAAAGCTCAGCTCTTATCGTGCTAAAAGACACTTGATGACCTACATACATACAACACATCAAAAAGCTTTCTAATGTCCTGGTTATGGTTAATGAAAGACATCATAACTTTTCCCTTAATAGGACATCTCGCATTATTACCTACATTTACCATGATGGGTTGTTCTAGAGGTTGTAGTGAACTATAAAGGTATTTTCTACCTATCATGTGATGAGAATCACCACTGTCCAATACCCATGAGTCATCTGAAGCTGAATCTTTAGCTAAGGAACACATTTTCTCTACCATAACAAACAACTGAAGCTTAGTTTCAGTACTATTAGCAACCTCCTTGCCCTTACCACTTTTTGAAGAGCCAATTTTCTCCTCTGAATTCTTTATGCATCACTGTTGCATTCTGTGGCCTTTCATCTTGCAATGGAAACACTCTTCCTTGAACTTCTTCTTATCCTTCTTCTTTTTGTCCCCATCTTCCAAAGAATCAGTTTTGGTACCTTGGCATTTACCATGAATGCAGCTTATCCTTTGTCGTTGTCATTCCTTGCCTTGAGTTGCAACTCCTCCTCCATGACCAAGGCATTGAATTCTTTAAAGGTGAGTGGTTGCGATCTGATCTGGGTATTAAGGGAAGTTACTAGACCATCAAACTTTAGTGGAAAAATTTGGAGACAACGCCAAGCTAGCTCCTCACTTGACTTTGGTACACGTGCTCTCACCATTTCATCCCATATATTCTTTATGCGAGTGATGAACACTTGAGCAGTCTCCCCATCAGCAAACCTTTTTGTTGCTAATTGAGTCTCCAAATTCTAAATATGTGTCTAATTCTGGGTTTCATATTGATTTCTCAATATGTTCCAAGCCTCACACAGCTTTGTGGTGTGATGAATAAGAGTCAATCACTGTGAAGAGTACTTGTATGTAGAGTATAGAATGCATCTGCATCCGTACGCTTCCAAGCATGTAAAAGATCAGCATTGATGAGGAATCATTCAGCTAGGATCATTAGAGTCAGGTGTTTCTTGGGGCTCACACTTATTCCCAAGTACACTCTTGAGCAACTCATAAGATTCAAGGATAGAAGTGATTTTAAATTTTCATAGGTTGCAATTATTACCATCGATTTTACCTTCAGTGAGGGCTGGTGGTCAAATCTGCAATGTTTGCACGATCGGCATCATTACTGCTCTAGTTTGTGTTCCACATGCTCCTACTAATGAACCATGTCGATTCCCAATACTAGATGAAGACACACAACTTGACATCTTCTCTCTTTAAGTCATTCAAAGACTTCTGCATTTTTGCTTCTGTGATACTCAAACCTCCTAAGCTCTCATACCATGTTAGAAAACAATGATCAAGAGGAAAAATGCATTCGAATAAGATGGATAGGTAGAGTAGGGAGAGGCAAAACATGCTAATAGAATTTTTCAAAGATAGAGAAACAAAGAACTCAAATTATCAATTAGTCAGCAACAATGTATATACAATTATGATATTGCCCACCCGTGTGCTCCCACTGTGGAGCTTCAGTGGCATTACAGATAGAATCTAGATGAAGGGCTTTATAGTGTACATAATTGTGATCTACCTCACTAATCCGAGCCCACCTAATCCACTAATTTAGGCATGATCTCCAAGATAATCTGATGCTATGTTTTAGGTATAATTGTCAAGATCCTCTATATTTTTGAAACATTCATAATTACATAATTATTGGGTTGAGTAAACCATCAGACTGAATACCCACCACATTGGACATCCTCTGAACTCGACCTCTATATTTCTAGACAAATCATTGTAAGTATGGACTACTAAAAGTATATCTAACAACTTTTGTTACCAAACACAAACTCTAAGGGCCTAGAAAAAAAATAATTAGGAAGTTTGGGCTTCGTATGTAAAACATATCCAATGTTTACCCCAAAACTACTTCTTTTTTTCTTTAAAAAATGCCAATAGCACGGTGGAAGTGATTATCGCATGCCAATCGATTAGTAGGAGCGTGCCTATATCTTTTTTTAACTGATTCCAAGGCTCTAATCCAAGAGTTCAAAGGCCCACTAAGGTCCCCATGTGGATCAAACTCGTGGATCTATCGGTTGAGTACTACCCGTGGGTCGATAAGTTGGGTTCCCCTATTGGAAAAGTTTTGGGTTAGAGACCTAGAAATTGATACAAACCCAAATAGGATCCTCAGACTACAGTGGAAGTGGATGCGTCCAAAGAGATTAAAACCAACCTCATAATTAAGGATCTTGATGGATTCAAACGTCATGAACAAAGAATTGTTTATAAAAATCTACCTCATGCTTGTTTTAACTATTACAAGTAGGGTCATATGATTAGGGATTGTCCTCTGCTAGTCAATAAATAGGTGGAAAAGGAGAACCAAAAAGCCAATATTAGACACATTGGAGAAACTCTCAACAAGGAAAATGTTAAACTGTCTTTTAATATAGTGAGAAACCCCCTCCCAAAAACAAACTCATAGAAAAAAAGGTAATTGGATGAACTCCTTTGATGTTTTATTAAATGAGGTTTTTAAACCTTTTCAAGAAGAATAGGTAGGCTCTAATGCTTGTGATAAAGTGAAAGAAAAAAATACTGAAAGTTTAAGAAGCAAACCGTCTCTTCTGCAACAGTGAACCTTGAGATAAAAAAGATGAAGGTTAGACTAAGGTAAAAGGTAGAGGGAAATCTAGATCCCAAGCCAACTCTAGTAACAATTTTGACTCTAGTTCTTTTGATGAAGATGAAAACGAAAGCCTGAATGTCCAAGCTACCTTTACTTCCTAGTTAAATAGAAATCACCAAAAGGGTATGAAAGAGTTTCCGAGTACAAATGAAACTTTTGAGGACATTCCAATGAATCAATATATGGAAGAGATTCCTAAGCCCCAAGTCCGTGTTAACACTACAAGGAAAGAAGTAGTTAGGGTCTTTTGTTCTACATTGAAACGTACAAAAAATCATAGGAAGTGATGTTTTTCCTTTGGTTTTTTGTCTTGCTCAAAATTGGACTTGTGTTTTTATCTTCCTTTTCTTCTTGAAAAATATTAATTCTATTGGAATTGGTCTCTCTTAATACAAAAGGGATTATAGACCTGGTGAGAAGTAAAGTTATCCATAGCTAGATGAGAGAAAATTCTCTCTCCTCTGATATCCTCTACCTACAACGAATCAAAGTTTTTGGTTTTAAGCTCTACTATAACCTTAAAATTCTATCGTCTATTCATTTTTCGTATGCTACTAAGCACTCTGATGGCAAGGGGGGGCGACCATTGGTATTCTAACTAGTATTGACCACCTTGTTTTGGATGTCCTAGTTAGTCCCACCAACTAGCGGGTTCGTATTTATGTCTTAACCCTCTTAATTATGATATTATTAGTATTTATGCATACAATAACTCTAGAGATAGGATTGTGTAGTAGTCTCAAATTTCTAGGATTTCGGTGAATTATTCTTGTCAATGAAGTTAACATGATTTTCAACCTCAAGATAGGAAAGGCAATAAAGACAATAACATCCAAGGTAAAGAGAAGGAAACCTAGTTCAAGTGTCTTACTAATAAAAACTTTGTTGATATATCTACTAGCTTAGGTCACATTTGGAACAATAGGAGCAAGAAGTATTTCCTTTCGACTAGAATTGATAGAGTTTACATAAATATTAGTAGATTTCAAGATTTTTTGCAATCCCCCTATGTTGATCACCATACTCTTCTTATCTCTTATCATTTTTTGATTGTCTATAGCTTCTTTAAGATGTGTCCTCATTATCAAGTTGGTTGGCCACATCTTAACCCTCTCCTGCTTGGGAGTATTCTATCAAGGATATCTAGAAGGTCTCTACTCATTTTCAGCTTTTGGCTTAAGAAGTTATAAGAAGAATGTTTATTTCCAAAGAGATAGATGATATTAGAAATAGTTGCTCTAATGATTGAGTTTTTTATGAGAGGATCATCGAGCTTAAGGAAAAATTAAAGTATGAAGAGTATCTCTTAGCTCATAGTGCTCTTGCCTCATCAAAAGAGTTCTAGGCCGAGAAGGTTGGTAACCCTAATAGAACATGTTTGAGCTCATGAAAAAGCAAAAAGCTAAAGACTCATTCCTATGCTGAGAAAGAATTTAGGTGGTATGGCTCTTGATATCAAAGAGAATTTATAGGAAGCTATTGGCTTCTTTAGTAATGCTTACTCTATGACTCCCAAGTGGGGGGATTAGGGCCATCACTTTTATTGCTCGTAAAAGGAACAAAAAAGATTTCTACCAGTATGACCTCTATCTTGGACGTGTCGCTCACTATTGGTGAGGTTAGAGAAACCATTACAAGATTGAAACCCTCTAAATCCCCTAGTTTTGATGGTATTCCTAATGAGTAGTTCTTAGTGCATTAAGACGTTTTGATCCCCATTATTCTCTTGATTTGGTAGGAAGTTGTAAGCAAGGGTACTCTTTGTACCTTTATTAACACTAGAGTTATTAAACTTGTGTACAAAAAAGGACCCAATGATGATCTTAACAATTGTAGACCTATCTCTTGTATGAATTCTTTACACAAAATTCTTTCCACTTCCTTGCCCATAAGACTTAGTTCCATCATGAATTTGATTATTCTCCCCGACCAAAAAGGGTTCATTGAAGGTCGATTTATTCTTGATCCCGTTATATCTATATAGGAGGTTATTGGTTATGCCAAAGAGACTAAATGGGATTTCTTTTTTCTTTTAAGGTTGACTTTGACAAAGCCTATGACAAAATGGGATTTGATTATTCAGCCTCTCCATGATATAGGAGCTAGTAGAAATTTCATTAGGTTTGTTAATGTTCTCTTTGGAAATGTTCATTCTAGAGTCTCCATGAATGGTCATGTGTCCAACCCTTTCATGCTCCATAGATCCATTAGAGAAGCTTATCCCCTAGCCCCTCTTTTGCTTGCCATTGCCAATGATGCTCTTGGTTGGCTTGTCAAAGGCTTTATTGCCCAAGGGACCATAAAAGGTATTGACATTCCTAATGCTTCTACCCCCCTTTTCCTGTAAATGTTTGTAGATGACACCAATATGATTAGTAAGGTTGATAAGTGTTGTGTTGAGTCCTTCTTGAACTGTGTAAAGACCTTCTATCTTGCTAGTGGATCCATTCTCAACCATAGTAAAACCTTCTTTAGGTCTTGCTCCAACATCTTTCCTAGTTGTGTAGTCAACCTTGGGTGTGAGATCATTCAAGATTGTACGATATTTAGACTTCTTGGGATCCCTATCGACTTCAAGATTTCTTTTAAGCAAAGATGGGATTGGGCTCTGAACAGATTTAGAACTAGAGTTATCAAGTGGATGTCCCTTCATTCTAGTCTCTCTCATAGATTTTTGTCCTTACTCACTATCTCGTACCCTCTCTTACTTGCTTCCTCTCTTATTGGATGCACATTAAGAAGCATTTGTCTTAATCCATTGGCGTTGGTGCAAGATTCCTTTGTAGAGGTTCCAATGATTGTCCTAAGACCCTAAAGTTGCTTGGAGCACTTGCAATAGGAGTAAGGAAGAGGGTGATCTACGGGTCTTCTAACCTTTCAAGATGGCTTATAATATGTTTGCTAAGTGGATTCTCAGAGCTTCTATTTCTAGTGATTATTGGGCTTGCATCATTGAAACAAATTTTGATAAATTTTGGTTGTCTAATTATAAATCTTGGAAGAACAATACTTTATGGAATCTTGTTGTCTCACCTTGCATTTTTATTCCGAGAAGTCATAGAATTATCTATAGCATGTGGAAATCTTGGTTGAGGGTTAAAGAAGCTTATACTTGGAATCCTATCTTTTCTACTAATTATTGGTTTGTTCTCCAGGATTCCATGTGGACAGGTTACTAATGCACGAGTTTAATAAAACCATTAATGTGAGAATGAATAAATGCAAGAAGCTTGGATTTGATTCTTGGAATAAATTGATGAGGAACCAGTCTATGATGATTGTTTCACCATAGGCTATACGAGTGCATAGCGATGGTTAATGCGACACAATTTCATCGCTATATAATTGCATAAAGTGTGGCAACAAGCGTTGAGCATGCGACGTCAATTAAACAACAAAAACTTCCACGTTTTTATCGACATGTGGAGCGATGTGCATTGCGACAGCTACATTAAGCATCACTAAAGTGATGATATAAAAAATCATTGCTCAAGCGATGCTAAATTGCATCGCATAAATGACGATGATTAGCATCGCTTATGCAATGCTATCTGGATATGGATATATGATAGTTTAGCATTGGTTATATGATGGTTTTTTGACAAAAAAATAAAAATGTTGGAGGCTCTTTGATCAACATCTACACACATTTGATCGAGGAGCTCTCCAACGTTCACAATTGTGTTGCACTTATGATCTAAAACAATTTCTTGCTAAATTGTTGTTTTGTCTAATCTCTATCTTATTGTCTCTCTCTCTCTATGTGTTTCTCTCCTTTCTACCTCTTTCTCTCTTTGAATTATCTCTCTCTCTCTCTCTCCCCTCTTTATTGCACATTATTAAAGAAGTTAACCAAGCAAAAAATACGGCTAACTATTGTAAGTACAATTTCCATTCTTTGTATATCATTTGAATTGTGTTATTTTCATTAATTAGAATACTCATACTTATTGATATGCACATATACACTTATACATGAAGATGCACGTTCACACATATACGCATATACACATGCACATACACATGCATATATACACAAACATACATGTGCACATACACTTACACATACACACACGTACACATATACACACACATACACATGCATATGCACAAACATTTCTACAAACACATAAAAAGACTTGCATGCATGCATTATTGCATATATACATACACATACACACATTAACACATACTTAAATACATGTATGACATCCACATGCATGCACATTCACATGCATGCATATACACATGGATGCAAATGGAAATGCATCCACATGCACATGCAGGTTTCATACATATACACATGCATATGCATATACTTGTATATGTTTATACACATACACATACATATGCACATATGTACATAAACACACACATACCCATATATACACATATATATGCACATACGTACACACACATACACACATACACACATACACACATACACACATACACACACATACACATGCACATACATACATACATACATACATACATACATATACACATATACATGCACATACACACATATACACATATACTTACACATATACATGCACATATACACACACATACGCATGCACATGCACATACATACATTTACAAACACATACACATGCACACACACATACATATGCATATACACTTACACATGCACATACATGCATATACACATATACATATGTACATACATACATACATACATACATATACACACACATATACATGCACATACATACACACACATATGCACATACACACACATACACATGCACATACATACATATACACACATACACATGCACATACATACATATACACACATATACATGCACATGCACATACACATACATACACACATACAATTACACATGCACATGCAGATACATGCATATACACACATACATATGCACATACATAGATGCACATATATATACATAGATACATACATATACATGCATATAGACACACTTACACAAATATAGATATATACCTACATGTGCATATATAAACAATAATAAAATTCAATAGAACAAGACTTTTCATTACTTAATACCATACACACAATTCAAAACCTAATTGGAATGAACAATATATATATATATATATATATATATATATATATATATATATATATGTGTGTGTGTGTGTGTGTGTGTGTGTGTAAATACATATCCAATGTCATAATCAAAAACCCTAATCATCATCATTATCATCATCGTCATCCTCATCCTCATCATCACGACCATCCACATGATTTGATGTATCTATAGTGGCATCATGTGTAGTAGTGTGAGCACTCTATGACGATCACGATCATCCCTCCTATGTCTATCTCTCCACCTCATCCATATCTGACTCTACAGCATACTCTTATATTACATATAACAAACATAAATAAGTAAAACATACAAAGCATCCATAAAAATAAAATAATTATATGGGAACTTTAATAATATTCACAAACGCATCCAGATGATCTCGCATATACTCACTCAAATGCAGATGTCCAAAATGTGTAGCATACTCGATCTCATGTTTCATAGGATATTGACCATAATCCTTTTGCTACATTGAAACAAATAAAAAGTTTAGTCTCTTGTGTTTTCACTAAAATAAAAAATATACTTACAATAGCACATATACTTACAAATGTAGCTACAAAACCATGATGGCCCATTTGGGCTAAGTGAGATGTGTGGCCCAACTCAATTCTCTTCTTTGTAGCACCCTATTTATTTAAATAGAAAAGAAATACATAAACTAAATGTAAAAAATTAATAAAAAATATGAGAATTATAACTATAAACTATTAATTTGTATACCTTCTGCTGAGGAAATGAGTCCTGAAGATGTAGCTGTCTACGAAAAAAATGCCACATCTCAAGTGGTATGTTAGGCCTCCTCTAATTTTTTCCACCATACAATATGTCTTGTTATTTTAATCTCAAACAAAAAAAAAGAATCAGAATACATACACATACATATACACATATGGCATGTGCATACACATATACATACACTTACACATACATACATACATACACATATACATACATACTAAATACACACACACATACACATACTCACATATATATAGTGTATGTATGTATGTATGTATATATATATATATATATATATATATATATATATATATATATATATATATATATATATATATATATATATATATATATATATATAATTATATATTTATAATAGTATATATATACATATTTACTGTATATATATTTATATTTTTATTTATATTTACTATATATATATTGATATATATATATATATATATATATATATATATATATATATATATATCAATATATATATAATAAATATAAATAAATATAAAAATATATATACAGTAAATATGTATATATATACTATTATAAATATATAATTATAAAATTATATATATATATATATATATATATATAATTTTATAATTATATATTTATAATAGTATATATATACATATTTACTGTATATATATTTATATTTCTATTTATATTTACTATATATATATTGATATATATATATATATATATATATATATATATATATATATATATATATATATATATATATATATATATATATATATATATATATATATATATATATATATATATATATATATATATATATACATGCACACATACACTTATACATACATACAATCACATACAAAATACATGCACACATAAACATATATACATACACACATACAATTATACATACATACACACACATACCTATACACATACATATATGCATACATATACACATATACATACATATAACATATTAAACACACATATACATATCCACATATGTACATACACACATATACATGCATGCATATACACACATTCATACAAAATACATGCATTTATCCCACAAGAATGTGTATTTTTGGATATGTGAATATGTGTATGTGTAAATGCATATATGTGAATGTTTACGTATGTCAGTAATCAGATTACTAATATCTAATACCATTATTTGTAGATTCCAATAATTTAGACGGAACTCCACCATTGTCTTTTAATCGTACAAGGGCTATATACTGTAAGTATATCAAACCTTTAATTTTGAATATATTTGATGAATACATAATTGATATATGTTTTTTTCTTATTATAATCAGATTATGATCAATCAGAGGGTATTCCACCACCTCCTACCCATGCAATGACTTCACATGTGTCCTCCCAAAGAAATTATGATGAATTTTACTATCAAGAGCATATTATATGTTGGTATAAGTTTTGCTATGGCACGTATCGAAGACCACGATTGGAATGTATTGAACATGAGGTAGAGTATGGTACTTTTGAGCATGCACCACCACTTGGTCAACATGATAATGCTTGCATATGTATTTTTTCTATAAATTAATGCCATTATTTTGTTTTAAAACCATATACAAAATCACATTATTATTGATATACAAGAATATTTGCTCGATGATGATAATGATGATAATAATTCTCATACTCATAATGCTAATGTACCTCGTACACGTCATGGACTTGTTGTTCATCAAATACAAGTAAAGGTTTCTGGAAATCCTCTACCACCTGGTTTAGAGACTGAAACGGCTGGAGATT
>CM035410.1:47980461-47985461 GCA_020310875.1 Ceratopteris richardii
AGGGTGTCTAGTAATCATATCTGGTGTCACTGAGGGCTAGTGCAAAGCAGGATTAGCAACACCTACTCAATCTTCTAAAGGATCCATCCATCTTTCCCAACAGTGGTATCAGAGCAAACAAGGTGACATGGGAGATGGTTTTCCTTCATTCATTGATAAATTGGACATGAACAATTATCAAGCTTGGTCTCTGAGGATGAAGACCTATCTACAAGGAAGAAGTCTATTTGGATTCATCTCAGGAGATGAGGAATTGCCCTCATTCAAAGCAAGGGGTCTACCCACCAAGGAAGAACAAGAAAGGCTTAATACATGGTGTGCAAAAGATGCATTGGCAAGGTCTTATCTTCTTAACTCTATATCTGATTTCCTTTTACCTCACATCAGGAATTGTAAGACTTCCCAAGAAACTTGGGAAACCTTGTCATCATACTTTTCATCTAATACAAGGGCCAGGAAGAATCAATTGTGGATTGAATTCACAACCCTTAGGAAGCAACCAAAACAATCAGTCTCAGAATTTGTGACCAAGATCAAGGATGTGGCAGACCAATTAGCAAGTATAGGAGAGGAGATTGAAGAGGAACAAATAGTAAGGCAAGTAACCAATGGACTAAAGGCAGATGATAAGTGGGAAAGCTTCACCACTGCAATGGATCTCTACATGGACATACATACCCCAGATCTCACAACTCTGATGGGCCAACTATTCACACATGAAGCAAAGTTCACAAAGGTTGGAGATACATCTAAAGGTAACACTCCTTCTACCCTATATACTGATAAAAAGACTAAAGACAAAGGTAAAGGTAAAAAGCAAGAAGATGAAGGTTCTACCTCCCAACCCAACTATGCAGGGAGAGGTAGATCTTCAAGAGGCAGGGGCAGAGGAGGTAAGCAAGGTAGGGGGAGACTCTACAACTCATCACCATGCAACATTTGTGGACTGTCTAACCACACCACAGATGAGTGCTACAGAAACTACAAAAATCAGAGAGGAAGAGGCTATCAAAGAGGTGGATACTCTCAAGGCAGAGGAAGGTTCAACCAACACCAAGGCTACAATGGCTACAACAATAACTACAATAACAATTACAACAACAACCATAATGGTAACTACCAAGGAGGATTCAGAAATAGGAAAGACTACAACAACTACACAGAGGAGCAAGATGACTCCCTATTGATCATGAATATGACTTCCAAGTCAGGTATCAACGATGATCATCTGTTTTAGATTGATTCAGGGTGTTCTAATCATGTAGCTGGCAATGTGGCACTACTCTCTGATCTTGAGGAACCCAAGGGCAAACATCAAGTACAGACAGGTGATGATACTAAGCATTATGTAGTAAAGATTGGAAATGTAAAAACTTGTGATGGTAACCAGAACCTATTGAGCAGGGTACTTTATGTACCAACCATTACCAAAAACTTAATGAGTGTTGGTCAGATTGTGGAGAAAGGTTTGCAGGTCAGGTTCAATCAACATGGAGCATATGTAGAGGACCCAAGACATGGATTCAAAAGGATAGCCAAGGGAGAAAAATCAGGTAGATTATTTACTTTTGAGCTAGAAGACACCAAAAACATTGCTTTATACAATTACAAGGATCAAACACTTTCAGAATTAGAAATATCGCACAAGAGATTAGGTCACATAGGTGAAAGGACCTTAAAGCAAATGTGCAGGGACCAATGTGTGCTTGGGATACCTAATGTATCCAAGCAACACATGATTTACAAATGTGGTGCTTGTAAGTTTGGTAAGTCTCACAGATTGCCCTACTCAAGGAAAGGTTTTATGCATGAAAACTACCTAGACTTGGTACACACAGATGTTTGGGAACCTAGCAAGGATCCCTCCATTTCAAGTTCAAGGTACTATGTGTCTTTCATTGATGATTATAGCAGATGGACTGTGTTATACTTTATGAAGCACAAGGATGAAGTGTTTAATTGTTTCAAAAGATATCTTGCACTAGTTGAAAATCAAACAGGAAGGAACTTGAAGAAGCTAAGGTCAGATGGAGGAGGTGAATACTTTTCAAATGAGTTTGAGGACTTCTTGCAGGAAAGAGGCATCAAAAGGGAGATAACCACAAAGTACTCACCTGAACAAAATGGGGTAGCTCAAAGAAGGAATAGGCTTATTGTTGAAACAGCTAGGTCCATGCTTAATGAAAAGAAGTTGCCAAATTATCTTTGGGCAGAGAGTGTATCTATTGCCACCTATCTCATAAACAGGTTGCCATCAAAGTCACTTGATGGAATAACACCTTATGAAGCTTGGCATGGTAAGAGACCATCATTGGATCATTGCAAAATCTTTGGTTGTGTAGCATATGTGCATATTCCCTCACAAGTAAGGGGAAAGCTAGACCCTAAAGCAGAAAAATGTATTTTCATTGGTTATGATTTGAATAAAAAAGGGTACAGATTCTACAACCCAACCAATAAAGGGTTCAAGGTAAGTAGAGATGTCATCTTTGATGAGAATGACTCATGGTATGAGAATGAATGCAGGAAGGTTAGTCTACCCTATGATTTGGAAGAGGAGTTTCCAAAACTCTCAAGTGAGGAACCAATCCAGAAGGAAGACTCAAGTTCAGAAGATGATGACACAATCAATCTTGAAGAATTCAAGGCATGGAAGTCCAGAGGCAAGATGAAGATGAAGAAGCTTGAGGATATACCAGAATCTTCAACTCAAGCAATAAGGAGATCTCAGAGAGAAAGTAAGAAGCCTATCAGATATGGGTATGATACATCTCTTGTTACTAAGCATTCAATTTATCTTGCAAAGGACTTGTTAAGTGAAGAACCAGGTTCATATGAAGAGGCAATCACCAAACCAGAATGGAAAGGAGCTATGGATGAAGAAATAGAAGCTCTCAAAGAGAGTGACACATGGGACTTGGTACCCAAGAAGGAATCTATGAAGGTGATAGGATCCAGATGGATCTACAAACTAAAGAGGAACTCTGATGGTACAATCAACAGGTACAAAGCTAGGTTGGTAGCCAAGGGTTTTGCACAAACCCAAGGCATTGATTATGAGGAGACATTTTCTCCTGTGGCTAAGATGCCAACAATCAGAGTATTGGTGAGTGTAGCTGCATCAAAAAATTGGAACATGTACCAATTAGATGTCAAGAATGCTTTCTTGAATGGATGGATATCTGAAGAAGTCTACATGTCACAACCACCTGGCTATGAAGATCCCAAGAAGGTAAATTATGTTTGTAAATTGAAGAAGGCTCTATATGGATTGAAGCAGGCACCTAGGGCATGGAACTACAGGCTGAAAACATACCTCCAAGACCAAGGGTTTACTATGAGCAAGGCAGACACTTCATTGTTTATCAAAAGGAGCAATTCAGAGGTAATCTATCTCTGTGTTTATGTTGATGACATCATCATTACAGGTAATGATGTCCAAGGAATCAGAAGCATAAAAAACCAGATGATGAAGGAGTTCAAGATCAATGATCTTGGATTATTGAAATACTTTCTAGGACTTGAATTGGTTTATACTAATTCAGGTATATATATCACTCAGAAAAAGTATGTACAAGACATGTTGAAGAAGTTTAACCTGCAGGATGCTAAAGTCTCAAGTACTCCAATGGAAGTCAACCTAAAGCTAAGTGTTCATGAAGGGGATGAAGTCCAAGACATTACAGGATATCAAAGTATGGTAGGTAGTTTGAATTATGCTACCTTGACCAGAATTGACATAGCATATGGAGTTAGTGTGTTAAGTCAATTCATGCACAAACCAAGGGTACCTCACCTTGAGGCTGCAAAGAAGATCTTGAAGTATCTAAAGGGAACTCAGAACCATGGTTTGTACTTTCCTTATACATCAGATATTGACATTAAAGTGTATTCAAATGCAGATTGGGCAGGATGCAAGGATGATAGGAGGAGCACCTCAGGATACTTATCTTTTGCAGGTGATAAACCTATTTCTTGGTCAGCCAAGAAACAACCAACAGTGGCATTGTCATCCACTGAAGCAGAGTATAGAGGGCTAGCCAATGCCACTCAAGAAGCTATTTGGTTAAAGCTTTTGTATACAGAGCTAGGCCTATACACTAGGCCCCCAATTATCTTTGGAGACAACACAAGCTCTCTTCACCTTGCAGCTAATCCAATATATCATGCTAGAACAAAACACATAGAGGTTCATTACCACTATGTGAGAGAGAAGTTGCTAAGCAAGGACATTCAGTTGACCTATGTGTCTACTAATATGCAATGTGTAGATTTACTCACTAAAGCTTTGGATGGAAACAAATTATGCAGATTCAAATCCATGATTGGATTGCAGGATGTGATTGAAGATTGAAGATGAAGACTTACGCCAAAGTGTTTGGCTTGAGGGGGAGCTGTTGGTGCAATTCAAGCCTTCACAATTTGGCTTGGATTACTTCATAAAGACACCACTTGAAGGAAGGACCATAGGAACTTATGCTTATAAGTTCTTACCATTTTACTCCTTGTAAAAGTCTAAAAGACTTGGCATTTCTTATGCACACACCTACTTGATTAGAGTCGTGGAAAAAGTTGTTGGATGATTGAGAGAATATCTCATTACCTTTTAGGTGAAAGATTCTAGGAGTTTGAATTTGAATTCAAACTTGAATTTTCAACTCAACTCTATAAAAGATGAAAGTCAAAAGTCGCGGGTAGCTTAGCTCATTTTTCTACCTCAATTCCCGAGGCTTAACTACTGATCATTGAGAGTGTGAGGTCTACTCCACAGCCTACACCTCTGAGTACCATTTGGCAATGTTAATCATGCCAATGGGAATGTACGTCAATGTGATTTAATACATACATTTACTTCCATCACTACTGAACTCTCTGAGTTTTCTACATCCAACTCTGTCAACTTCAAAGAGGCATATCTCAGTGCCTACTTCACCAAATCGAGTGATTCAAAGCTTGGTGGATCCAGCTGAAAGCATACTACAAGCATAAACAGTTTGAAG
>CM035410.1:47995461-48005461 GCA_020310875.1 Ceratopteris richardii
GAATAGGAGAGAATGAGATGAACGTTATGCATGTCATCCATCAGATGTATGAACAATTATGAGAAGAGAAATATTTCAGAGAATTGCGCGTCGATCTTTTCTTTGATTCTCCTTCTGTAGTTAATCTTTTGAGAAATCCTTTTGGACATGTCTAAATCCATAGTTAATCCATCTATAATTAAAGTTTGAGAGTCCAATCGCAAACAGGCTGAGAGAATTTTGAATAGGAACATTCATATGTAGAAAGTTCTAAATGTCTTTTGAAACAGGCGCAGATTCGATGGTCAAAGAAATGGACAGTGCTCAGTGCATAGTGTAAAGTTTTACACAAATGAGGATTCAAAATTTAAGTTGAGAGGTAAGCCATCTATGGCTAAAAGCATTTGATTAAATGGGCTATAGTTTGGGAGAACCATAGCTTAGAAGTTACAGGTGTCAAAGTCGTCATTACAGAGAGACAGTTTCAAACATAGGTACATTGTTTGAGTCATTTCTCACAATCTACTCAAGTATTTGAAGTGTTTTAACTTGGAGAAGATGCGCAACCTCTAGCGACATACTCTACAAAGTTTTATCAAAAACTTTACATGAATGATCAGTCAATGAATGATTAATGTGCAGCAGACTTTTTCTGAGAAGTGATTTTTCACAGTTGATTAATTTCTTGATAGTTTGGTGATTGTTCTTTAAAATTAAGTGGATTCTAAAGTTATTCTTGATATAGAGGTGGTCTAACATCAAGGATAGCTTGTTCTTTTGGAGATTAACACTCTCCATCACTGGTATCAGAGCAGGTCATATCAAAATTGAGGAAAGGGAGACTCCGACTGCCGCAGATATACAAACTTTACATCTCGAAGGATCAAAAGGATAAAGTGTGAAGAAAGATTGAAGGAAGACACATAAAGGTTGTCAAAAGGATCAGAAGGAGCAACATTCGAAACTAAGGTACATTCATTCTTTATAAGGACTAAAGATTTGAGACTACAGGTGAAGCAAGGATGGGAGATAGTCTCCAAATTGAAAAGTTGGATAGAGAAAATTATCCAGCTTGGTCTATGAGAATGGAAGCTCATCTTATGAGCAAAGATCTGATGGGATATATCATAGGAGAGGAAGAAAAGCCAAAGTTCAGAGATCCTAGTGTTCCAACTAGGGAGGAGCTAGCAGATGTAAAGATTTGGATGAAGAAGGATGCTCAAACAAGGAGCATAATCTACATGACAATGAATGATTATTTGCTTCCTCATATTAGAGGACTTGAAAGTGCAAGTGACATTTGGAATGCTTTGGAAGAGCATTTTTAGAACACAACCAAATCAAGGAAAGCTTCATTATGGGCAGAGTTCACTACCTTCAAGAAGAAGGCTTCACAATCAATATCTAATTATGTGACAAAGATGAAGGACATTGCAGATTCTTTAGGTGCAGTGGATGAAGATATTGAAGAAGATAAATTGGTAAGACAAATTCTCACAAGGCTAAGAGGAGATGAGAAATGGAAGCCTTTTATTTTGTCTACAGAACTTTCATTAGATCATTTCACTCCTTATCTAAATCAATTGTTAGGACATATGCTAACTTTTGAGAATGATATCAAAGGAGATATTGATAAGAGTGCAGGTCATGCAATGTATTCTAAAGACAAGAAGAAAGCTAGCAAAGGAAAGCAACAATCAGTTGAGGATGAAGGTACTCCAAGCCAAGCAAACTTCCTAAGAGGAAGAGGAAGTGGCAGAAGTAGAGGAAGAGGCAGAAATAACAAAAATAATGTCAGAGCTTGTTGGATATGTGGTAAGACCAATCATCTATCTCATGATTGTTGGCACAATAATCAAAGCAATGGTAATTTTAATCAGAATTTTAATCAAAGAGGAAGAGGTGGCAGATATCAGAGAGGAAACTTCAGAGGTAGAGGTGGTAGGATTTCTTTTGGAAGAGGTGGAGGAAGAAACTTCCAAAATCAATCATATAATAATACCTACTACAATTATGCATCAAATCAGAAAGAAGTTTCGACTCTTATTATGAATGCAACATGTGAAGCCTCACATGAAGACATGAGAGTATTTTATATTGACTCAGGATGTAGCAACAATCTGAGTGGAAACATTGCCTTGATGACTGATCTAGATTATAATGCAATTAATCATACAGTTCAAATAGGTGATAATACAAAGCACAAGGTAAAGTCAATTGGTTCAGTCAAAGCCAAAGATGGAAGCACTCTTTTGAGTAAGGTTTTGTATGTTCCTACAATTCCTAAAAATATGATAAGTGTAGGACAAATTGTGGAAAAAGGATACGAGGTAAGGTTCACTAATGATGGAGTTTATGTTGAAGACCCTAGTCAAGGGTATAAACAGATTGTTACAGGGAAGAAGGAAGGAAGGCTCTTCACATTAAAGGTACAAGGAAATATTGGACATGCTATGTTTGCATATGGAGAGCAAAAGGTGTCAGAATTGGATCTTTGGCACAAAAGACTTGGACACTTTAATGAGAGAGGTATCAAAGAAATGATAAACAATGGTTCAGTACTTGGATTGCCTAACATTGCAGGTCAACACATGACATACAGATGTGAAGCATGTCAGTTAGATAATGCTCATAAGCAATCATACAATAAGCATGGTTTTATGTATTCAAAAAGACTTGAATTGGCACATACAGATGTGTGGGGTCCTTCAAAGGACTTTAGTATAAATGGTTCAAGATATTATGTCATATATGTTGATGATGCTACCAGGTGGATCACAATCTATGTGATCAAAGACAAATCAGAAGTGTTTAGTACATTTAAACACTATCATGCATATGCAGAAAGAATTACAGGTCAAAAATTGAAGAGGTTAAGGTCAGATGGAGGGGGAGAGTATTTTTCTAATGAGTTCAGTGATTACTTGTGGAATGCAGGTATAAAGAGGGAAATTACTTGCAGGTACTCTCCTCAACAAAATGGGGTAGCAGAAAGAAGAAATAGGACACTTGTTGAATTTGCAAGATCCATGTTGAAAGAGAAAAATTGTCCAAATTATTTATGGGCTGAGGCTGTAAACACAGCGACATATTTGGTTAATAGATTGCCTTGTAAAGCTTTGTAGGGTATGACACCATATGAAGCTTGGTGGGGTAAGAGACCTACCTTGGATCATTGTAAAATATTTGGATGCCTGGTATATGCATATGTGCCATCTCAATTGAGGCATAAATTGGAGCCCAAAGCAGAGAAGTATGTATTCATTGGTTATGATGACAAGCAAATGGGTTATAGGTTGTGGAGTCCATCCACAAAACAATTCCTTGTGTCCAAGGATGTTACATTTGATGAGCAAAGTACTTGGTATGCAGGTACATCTAATGTGTATGCAGAAGTTGAAGAAATTATGAATCAAAAGAAAGGTAAAACAAAGGTTCATATATTTGATGAAGAAGAGAAAAATGAAATACAAGTTGGAGGTGAAGAAGTGCCAAGGTTTGATCAAGAATGTGATGATTCAGAAACTTCAAGAAGTTGAGAACTCAGGAGGTCTACAAGGCACAAATGGCAACCTACAAGGTATAGCTATGATACTTCATTCTTAACTACTAAGGATTATGCTTACATGATAAAAGCAGATGAAGATCCATCTACATATGATGAAGCCAAAGGGAAAAAGAATTGGGAAGAAGCTATGCAAGAGGAGTATGATGCATTGATGGAAAATCAGACTTGGGATCTGATTCCTAAACCGAATAGCCAGAAAATCATTGGATGTAAGTGGGTTTACAAAACAAAAAGATTTGTAGATGGAACTATGTCTAGGTACAAAGCTAGACTTGTTGTAAAGGGATATGCACAGACATATGGAGTGGACTATGATGAGACTTATAGTCCTGTGGCAAAAATGACAACCATCAGAACACTCATAGCAATTGCTGCTTGCAAAGGTTGGAAATTATCTCAATTAGATGTTAAAAATGCTTTTTTGAATGGTTACATTTCAGATGAAGTTTACATGGAGCAACCAGAAGGGTTCAAAGATCAAGTGTATCCAAATTATGTGTGTAAGCTCAAGAGAGATCTGTATGGATTGAAGCAGGCTCCAAGGGCATGGAATTATAGGCTTGTAAAGTTCTTGAAGGAACTTGGATTTCAAGCATCAAAGGCAAATAGTAGCTTGCTAGTCAAAGCAAGTGAAGATGGATTTATTTATGTTTGTATTTATGTTGATGACATAATACTTACAGGAACAGATGATAAAGGCATACAAATGATTAAGAAACAGATGGAGAAAGAATTCAAAATCAGTGATTTGGGAAATTTGTCATTCTTCTTGGGAATGGAGATTTCATATACTCAACATGGAGTATATGTAACTCAAGAAAGGTATCTGAAAATTTTGCTAACCAAATTTAAAATGGAAGATTGCAGGATAGCACCAACTCCAATGGAAGTGAATCATAGATTCACTAAATATGGAGGAGAAGAATTCAAAGATATGAAGCTCTATCAGAGTTTGGTGGGTAGCTTGATTTATGCTACATTAACAAGGCCTGATTTGTCATATGCAGTTGGAGTTCTATCTCAATTCATGCATTGTCCTAGAAAGAAACATTGGATTGCAGGACAAAGAGTACTTAGGTACATCAACGGCACACTCAATGAAGGGTTGTACTATGGGTTTACTTCAGATACAAGAGTCAAAATATATAGTGATGCAGATTGGGCAGGTAATTTGGATGATAGAAGATCAACACATGGATATTTGTGTTATGTGGGAGATAAGCTAATCTCATGGTGTTCTAAGAAGCAACATACAATTGCTCTATCATCCACAAAAGCAAAATACAAAGGCATGGTGGAAGCTGCAAAGGAAGTAATATGGCTAAAGACACTTATGAAGAGTTTTGATGTGATTCAGAGTACTCCTATCATTTGTGGAGACAATATGAGTTCTTTTTATTTGGCAGCAAATCCTATGTTTCATGCTAGAACTAAACATATTGAAATTCAGTATCATTTTTTGAGAGAGAAGGTTATTGATAAAGAAATTGAAGTCATGCATACTCCTACAAAAGATCAACTTGCAAATATGATGACAAAAAGTTTGGATGGACCAAAGTTGCAGAGGTTTAAAGATATGGCAAGAATAAAGAAGATGCAGGTAATCACAATTGATGATTGAGGGGGACCTGTTGGAGCAGAACAATCAACAATTAGTGATTACATAAAATCCAGAAGTGGAAAAATGAATGGAAGATTGAAGATCAGTTTCAAGAAAGAAGAGATTCAGAAACAAAGTTCTTTTGTACATTACTCTTGTAAATATTTTCAATGTATTTGGAAAATTAACGAGTTAGACTCGTATATATATATAGATACATGTTCATAGTCGGAGAGTGAGATATAGAAGAGATAGAGAAGACAATAGATGTGAAGAATAGAAGAATAGGAGAGAATGAGATGAACATTATGCATGTCATCCATCAGATGTATGAAAAATTATGAGAAGAAAAATCTTTCAGAGAATTGCACCTCGATCTTTTCTTTGATTCTCCTTCTGTAGTTAATCTTTTGAGAAATCCTTTTGAACATGTCTAAATCCATAGTTAATCCATCTATGGTTAAAGTTTCAGAGTCCAATTGCAAACAGGCTGAGAGAATTTTGAATAGGAACATTCATATGTAGAAAGTTTTGAATGTCTTCTGAAACAGGCACAAATTCGATGGTCAAAGAAATGGACAGTGCTCAGTGCATAGTGTAAAGTTTTACACAAATGAGGACTCAAAATTTAAGTTGAGAGGTAAGCCATCTATGGCTAAAAGCATTTGATTGAACGGGCTATAGTTTGGGAGAACCATAGCTTAGAAGTTACAGGTGTCAAAGTCGTCATTACAGAGAGACAGTTTCACACATAGGTACATTGTTTGAGTCATTTCTCACAATCTACTCAAGTATTTGAAGTGTTTTAACTTGGAGAAGATGCCCAACCTCTAGGGGACATACTCAACAAAGTTTTATAAAAAACTTTACATGAATGATCAGTCAATGAATGATTAATGTGCAGCAGACTTTTTCTGAGAAGTGATTTTTCACAGTTGATCAATTTCTTGATAGTTTGGTGATTGTTCTTTAAAATTAAGTGGAGTCTGAAGTTATTCTTGATATAGAGGTGGTCTAACATCAAGGATAGCTTGTTCTTTTGGAGATACTCCATCAAAATGGATAGATATATACCTAGATAGATAGATAGATAGATAGATACATACATAGATAGATAGATAGATAGATAGATAGATAGATAGATAGATAGATAGATAGATAGATAGATAGATAGATACATACATACATACATACATAGATAGATGGATAGATAGATAGATAGATAGGTAGATAGATAGATAGATAGATAGATAGATAGATAGATAGATAGATAGATAGATAGATAGATAGATAGATAGATAGATAGATAGATAGATAGATAGATAGATAGATAGATAGATAGATAGATAGATCGATCAACAGATAGGTAGGTAGATAGATAGATAGTGTTGGTGTATAAAACACCACAAGAACTAAACTAATGTGGTATTAGAAGACCTCCATAACCATCATTAGCTTAGCAAAACTCTAAATGTGAGTCTTCAACTCTGAACTTAGTGAAAATCAAAATTTCACTTCACAGAAATCTGCGCCTTTTCTTCAAACCTTCAATCTGACCTGTATCAGCTTGATCTTTGCAAATTCCTTTGAGCATTTACTAAGAGAAGTTCTTGCTAATGTTAAGTAACACATAACAAGCAAAACTTTCAAGTAATAACTTCAAAATCTTCTGATTTTGCTCCAAACTTTTCACTATGTCTGAAAACTGAAAATTGACTTCATCGATTTGACATACCTTCACTGTTAAGCTGATTTCTCTGAGTATGCGTCCCGTTTCTTAAAGATCTTTTGACCAAATGTAGTTGAGGGTAGTAGCTTTAAAATGAGCTATCATTTACAGAAAACTTTACAGTATACTTCGAGATCTGACCTTAAGAAGTTCAGACAAATGTGCGCCAGAAAAGTCGTAACTGTCAACTAACTTACATAGTCATGTGAAATGATTTAGAACTCAATGTACAAGAGGAATTAAACTTAATCCTTCTACACAAACATATGTTGTATATCAGAGAAGATGTATACAAATTGGCTTAGCCTAATTTTGCTCATAGCCATGGAAAACTCTCTCAGACTCAGAAGTTTTTCCTGAACATCTCTCTCAGAAAAGACACGACTTTTCTTTACTCACTCAGATTACAAAATTGAGTTCTCTCTACATGTTTTTTATCTCAAATTAACTTATATACCTATGGTTTACATTCTTCTAGACTCGAACTCGTAAGTTTTGAAGATCAAATAAAAAACTAGACTCTAATTTTGCACTAATTTACAATAGTGAAATTATCCCTTCACTTAGGCTTAATTTTCTGTATGCTTTTTCTTCACTTCTCCTTCCCTGCTTCCTTTCTTCATATGTCTTCATATATCCATGCCTAATTAGTGAGTGAAGCCCCAACAGCTCCCCCTCAATCACTAATTAGCATGCTTTGACTTCTTCATATAGTCTTCTTCTCTTTTATTCCTGCCATCTCCTTGAACCTACTTGTCTTCACTCCATCCAAGCTCTTTGTCATAATATCTGCAATCTGATCTTTTGTAGAAGTGTACACCACTTCAATTTCTTTCTCCATTACCTTTTCTCTGAGAAAATGATACTGTATTTCTATGTGCTTTGTCCTTGCATGAAATACAGGATTTGCTGCAAGATATAATGAGCTCATATTATCTCCATGAATGATAGGTATACCTTGATCAGTTCCCAAGCTTTTGAATAATGTCTGCATCCATATTGCTTCTTTTGCTGCTTCCACAAGTCCTTTGTACTCAGCTTCTGTTGATGATAAAGCCACTGTATGTTGTTTCTTTGAACACCAACTCACAAGTTTATCTCCAATGTATATCATGTAGCCATGAGTAGATCTTCTGTCATCCTGACTACCTGCCCAATCTGAATCACTATAGGCTCTCAATCTTATATTTGATGTAAAAGGATAATACAATCCTTCTTTCAAAGTCCCTTTAATATATCTAAGGACTCTTTGACCTGCAATCCAATGTGGATCCTTTGGACAATGCATGAATTGAGAAAGAACACCCACTGCATAACTAAGATCAGGCCTTGTTAGTGTAGCATAAATTAAGCTTCCCACTAAAGATTGATACTTCCTCATGTCTTTGAACTCTGCACCATCATATCTACTGAGTTTATGATTGACCTCTAGTGGTGTTGATGCCTCTCTGCAATTCTCCATGTTAAACTTCTTTAGAAGATTCAAAAGATACCTTTCTTGTGATACATATATGCCATGTTCTGCATAAGTGATTTCCATTCCAAGAAAATATGACAATTTTCCTAGATCACTTATCTTGAATTCTCTCTCAAGTAACTTCTTCACCTCCTTGATTCCTTCATTTGAGATACCTGTAATTATAATATCATCTACATAAATACAAATGTAGATCATACCTTCATCTGTTCTTTTGATAAGTAAACTTGCATCTGCCTTTGAACTTTGATATCCAAGATCATTAAGATACTTTACAAGTCTATAATTCCAAGCTCTTGGAGCTTGCTTCAAACCATAAAGTGCTCTTCTTAACCTGCAAACATAATTTGGAAACTTGTGATCTACAAACCCTTGAGGTTGCTCCATGTAAACCTCATCTGATATATATCCATTCAAAAATGCATTCTTAATGTCCAATTGACTCAATGTCCATCCTTTTGATGCTGCAATGGCAATGATTGTCCTTATGGTTGACATCTTTGCCACAGGACTGAATGTCTCATCATAATCTATGCCAAAAGTTTGAGCATAGCCTTTAACCACCAATCTGGCTTTGTATCTGGCTATTCTTCCATCTGCATGCTTCTTAATTTTGTAAACCCATTTATTTCCAATCACTTTCTTACCATTAGGCTTTGGAACAAGTTCCCAAGTTTTGTTTTCTTCAAGTGCATCAAACTCTTCCTTCATTGCTACTTCCCATTGTCTCTTACCCTTTGCTGCATCATAGCTTTGAGGTTCTTCATCTTCCTTAACCATATAAGCATAATTTTTCTGAGTCAAGTAAGAAGTATCATAGGAATACCTTGTAGGTTGCTTCCTCATTCTGGTTGATCTTCTTGGTTCACACTCTTCATGTATATCTGGATGTACTTCTTCATCAAATATTGGTCCATCTTCATTTCTTCTATATGATCCAACTCTTGATGTGCTTGCTTGCATATGTTCTTCATCACCATCTATCTGCATATGTGACTTACCTCTTGCACTCCTTCTTATCTCTTCTTCAAATGTTTCAAGGTCACAATCGTTATCTGCATACCAACTCTTCTGTTCATCAAAGGTCACATCTCTGGAAACAATAAAATGTTTAGTTAAAGGACTCCATAGCCTATAACCCATTTGCTTTTCATCATACCCAATAAATACATATTTTTCTGCCTTTGGTTCAAGCTTATTTCTAAGTTGTGATGGCACATAAGCATAGGCAATTGACCCAAACACTTTACAATGGTCAAGTGTTGGTTTCTTACCCCACCAAGCTTCATAAGGGGTCATACCATTCAAAGCTCCACATGGTAGCCTACAAGGTATGTAGCTGTATTTACAGCCTCAGCCCAAAGATAATTAGGGCAATTCTTTTCTTTTAACATTGCTCTTGCAAATTCAACCAATGTTCTATTTCTCCTTTCTGCCACCCCATTATGTTGAGGTGTATACCTGCAAGTTATCTCTCTCTTGATACCTGCATTCCAAAGATAGTCATTAAACTCTTGGGAGAAGTATTCTCCCCCTCCATCAGACCTTAACCTCTTGAGTTTTTGACCTGTAACTCTTTCTACATAAGCATGAAAATGTTTGAAGGCTCCAAAAACTTCTGATCTTTCTTTTAGAACATAAAGGGTT
>CM035410.1:48012961-48030461 GCA_020310875.1 Ceratopteris richardii
AGAAAGGAGATAAAGGTAAAGCAAAGGATGAAGAGGAGTCGAGTTCTCAAGTTTATTATGCAAGAGGTAAAGGCACTGGCAGAGGAAGAGCAAGAGGATTTGGAAGAGGTAGAGGTAATCAAAATAACAACAAGAAGGCTTGTTGATCTGTGGATTGAGTAATCATTTGGCTCATGATTGTTGGCACAACCAACAAGGATCAAACCAGAATCAAAACAACAATAGTAGAGGTCGAGGTGGAAGATATCAAAGTAATTTTTAGAGAGGTAGAAAAAGTCAAAGAGGAGGCTATGGTAGAGGTGGAGGAAGAAGTTGGGGACAGAATCAATCCTACAACACCACCTACTACAATTATGCAAATGATACACAGAATGAAGGTCATACATCATTGATGATGAGCTCGATCAGCACATCAGATAAAGAAGATCTAAAGGTATTTTACATTGACTCTGGATGGTCTAATCATTTGTCAGGAAACATAGAATTGATGTCAGAATTGGAAAAAGGAATTTCTAGTCATAGTGTTCAAACATGTGATAATACAAGACACAGTGTACATTCAATTGGAAAAGTGAAATGCAAGAGTGGAGCAGATTTGCTAACCAATGTTTTGTATGTTCCTACAATACCTAAAAACTTGATTAGTGTGGGACAGATAGTTGAAAAAGGTGGTCAGGTTTACAAATGAAGGAGTATTTGTTGAAGATCCAGAGAATGGATATAATCAGATTGTCTCTGGTAAGAAAGAAGGTAGACTCTTTACTTTAAGAGTGCAAGGGAACATTGGTCAAGCTTTGCTCACACATGGTGAAGGAGTGATTACAGAACTTGATCTCTGGCATAAGAGATTAGGTGATTTCAATGAAAGAGGAATTAAAGCTATGGTTGCTAATCAGTCTGTGCTAGGATTACCAAATGTGCAGAGTCAACATATGGTTTATAAATATGAAGCATGTAAAATGGGAAAAGCACACAGGTTACCATTTCAAAAGAAAGGATTCAAACATGATGGATTACTAGAGCTAATTCATACAGATGTATGGGGACCAACAGGTACTATGTTCTTTTCATTGATGATGCTACAAGATGGATAACTTTATATGTCTTGAAGGAAAGATCAGAAGTGTTTGGAGCTTTCAAGCATTTTCATGCATATGTAGAGAGATTCATAGGTCAAAAGCTTAAAAGACTAAGGTCTGATGGAGGGGGAGAGTACTTCTCCTAAGAGTTCAATGATTATCTTTGGAATGTAGGTATTAAGAGAGAAATAACATGCAGGTATACACCACAACAAAATGGTGTAGCAGAAAGAAGGAATAGGACTTTGGTTGAGTTTGCTAGAGCTATGTTAAAGGAGAAGCATTGTCCAAATTTTCTTTGGGTTGAGGCTGTAAATACAGCTACATATCTTGTGAATAGATTACCATGTGCAGCTCTCAATGGAATGACTCCATATGAAGCTTGGTGGGGTAAGAAACCAACACTAGGTCATTGTAGAGTGTTTGGATCAATTGCATATGCTTATGTGCCATCACAACTTAGACATAAACTTGAACCAAAGGCAAAAAAATATGTGTTTATTGGTTATGATGAAAAGAAAATGGGTTATAGGTTGTGGAGTCCTCTAACCAAACAATTTCTTGTTTCTAGAGATGTTACATTCGATGAATAGAAAAGTTGGTATGCAGATCAAAGTCATACAGCTGAAGAATTTGAAGAAGAGGTAAGAATATGTGAGAAAGGAAAATCAATTGTGCAGGTGAATAGAGATGAAGACTATATGCAAGCAAGTACATCCAGAAGTGGATTAGCAAGAAGAAATGAAGAAGTTCCTATATTTGATGAAGAGGTGTATCCAGACACATATGAAGAATGCAAACCAAGAAGGTCAAGCAGGACTAGAAGACAACCAGAAAGGTATTCTTATGATACTTCTTACATAACTCAGAAGAACTATGCATATATGGTCAAAGATGATGAAGAACCTCAGAACTATGATGAAGCTAAAGGTAAGAAACAATGGGAAGAAGCAATGAAGGAAGAGTTCAATGCACTAGAGGAGAACAAGACATGGGAACTTGTTCCTAAACCAAATGGTAAGAAAGTAATTGGAAATAAATGGGTTTATAAAGTGAAGAAGCTTGCAGATGGAAGTATAGCTAGATACAAAGCTAAGATGGTGGTGAAAGGCTATGCCCAAACCTATGGCATAGATTATGATGACCCGGCATCGACTTTGAGATTTTTCAGCCACTTTTTCAGCACCAGAATTAGCCTCTTTTACACACACATGAACAAGACCACTTTTATGTGGGAAGTCGATGCCAGACATCGACTTTATGCTGAAACTCGATGCCAGGCATCGAGTTGCTCCACAAACCTCATGATTTTCAGAAGTTCTAGCAGTACATAATACTCAAAGAATAAAACACGGACTTATCAATACAAACTCGATGCCAGGCATCGACTTGCTTGAAAAACTTCAACTCTTGAAATCATTTCACACAAGATTAACACTGGAGATGGAAGAAGAAGACTTATACACAGAAATTAATAAACTCTTTCCATAACTATGAAAACTCAGAAATGCACAGGTGCTTTCTCACGCAGAGAAGTCCGACTATTCTCAGTCATACAAAATGAGTTCTAACTCACTCTCTCATTGTCTTCCTCTACGCGTCAGTTGATACAAACTAACTTATATAGATTTTCTTATTCTCGTGATTTTTAAAAAACTTCTAGAACTAAAGTGAACTAACTTTACAAATATAATACACGTGAATTTGTCCCTTCACATAGACATGTGGTTTTCTTCTAAAGCTTTGACCTTCAGCTATATGTCCAATTAGTGATTGTTTCTCCAATAGCTCCCCCTCAATCACTAATTGACATTCTCTGTTTCTTCATATCATCTTCTTTTCTTTTACTCCTGCCATGCTTTTGAATCTGCTGGTCTTCACACCATCTAAGCTCTTTGTCATTATGTCTGCTATCTGATCTTTTGTAGAAATGTACTCCACTTCAATTTCTTTCTCCATTACCTTTTCTCTCAGGAAATGATAATGTATCTCTATATGTTTTGTTCTTGCATGAAATATTGGATTTGCTGCAAGATAAAGTGAACTCATATTATCTCCATGTATTGTAGGTATACCTTGATCAATGCCCAAGCTTTTGAGTAATGTTTGCATCCATATGACCTCCTTAGCTGCTTCCACAAGTCCTTTGTACTCAGCTTCAGTTGATGATAATGCTACTGTATGTTGTTTCTTTGAACACCAACTTACAAGCTTATCACCAATGTATATCATGTAGCCATGAGTTGATCTTTTGTCATCTTGATTACCTGCCTAGTCTGAATCACTATAGGCTCTCAACTTCAAATCTGATGTAAAAGGATAATATAATCCTTCCTTTATAGTTCCTTTGATATATATGAGAACTCTTTGACCTGCAATCCAATGTGGGTCCTTTGGACAATGCATGAATTGTGACAAAACTCCCACTGCATAACTAAGATCAGGTCTTGTTAGTGTAGCATAAATCAAACTACCCACAAGAGATTGATACTTCCTCATATCTTTGTATTCTGCACCATCATATTTACTGAGCTTGTGATTAACTTCAAGTGGAGTTGAAGCTTCTCTGCAATTTTCCATATCAAACTTCTTCAATAGATTCAGAAGATACCTTTCTTGTGATACATATATGCCATGATCTGTATAAGTGACTTCCATTCCAAGAAAGTATGACAACTTTCCTAGGTCACTGATCTTGAACTCTTTCTCAAGTAATCTCTTTACCTCCTTGATTCCTTCATCTGAAGTATCTGTGATTATAATGTCATCTACATAAATACAAATGTAGATTGTACTTTCCTCTGTTCTTTTGATAAGTAGACTTGGATCTGCTTTTGAACTTTGATATCCAAGATCATTAAGATACTTCACCAATCTATAGTTCCATGCTCTTGGAGCTTGCTTCAATCCATACAATGCTCTTCCCAACCTACAAACAAAATTTGGATACCTGGAATCTATAAACCCTTGAGGTTGTTCCATGTATACCTCATCTGATATGTATCCATTCAAGAATGCATTCTTTATATCCAATTGACTTAGGGTCCATCCTTTTGAAGCTGCAATTGCAATGATTGTCCTTATAGTTGACATCTTAGTTATAAGATTGAATGTCTCATCATAATCTATGCCATAGATTTGGGCATAGCCTTTCACCACCAGTCTAGCTTTATATCTGGCTATACTTCCATCTGCAAGCTTCTTCACTTTATAAACCCATTTATTTCCAATTACTTTCTTACCATTTGGTTTAGGAACAAGTTCCCATGTCTTGTTCTCCTCCAGTGCATTGAACTCTTCCTTCATGGCTTCTTCCCATTGCTTCTTACCTTAGCTTCATCAGAGTTCTGAGGTTCTTCATCATCTTTGACCATATATGCATAGTTCTTCTGAGTTATGTAAGAAGTATCATAAGAATACCTTTCTGGTTGCCTTCTAGTCCTGCTTGACCTTCTTGGTTCACATTCTTCATAAGTGTCTGGATACACCTCTTCATCAAATATAGGAACTTCTTCATTTCTTCTTGTTAATCCACTTCTGGATGTACTTGCTTGCATATAGTCTTCATCTCTATTTACCTGCACAATTGATTTTCCTTTCTCACATCTTCTTACCTCTTCTTCAAATTCTTCAGCCGTATGACTTTGATCTGCATACCGACTTTTCTGTTCATCAAATGTAACATCTCAAGAAACAAGAAATTGTTTGGTTAGAGGATTCCACAACCTGTAACCCGCTTTTCATCATAACCAATGAACACATATTTTTCTGCCTTTGGTTCAAGTTTATGCCTAAGCTATGATGGCACATAAGCATATGCGATTGATCCAAATACTTTACAATGATCTAGTGTTGGTTTCTTACCCCACCAAGCTTCATATGGAGTCATTCCATTGAGAGCTGCACATGGTAATCTATTCACAAGATATGTAGCTGTATTTACAGCCTCAGCCCAAAGATAATTTGGACAATTCTTCTCCTTCAACATAGCTCTAGCAAACTCAACCAAAGTCCTATTCCTTCTTTCTGCTACACCATTTTGTTGTGGTGTATACCTGCAAGTTATTTCTCTCTTAATACTACATTCCAAAGATAATCATTGAACTCTTGGGAGAAGTATTCTCCCCCTCCATCAGACCTCAGTCTTTTAAGCTTTTGACTTGTGACTCTTTGTGCATATGCATGAAAATGCTTGAAGGCTCGAAACACTTCTGATCTTTCCTTCAAAACATATAATGTTATCCATCTTGTAGCATCATCAATGAAAAGAACATAATACCTTGAGCCACTGATAGATCCTTCTTTTGTTGGTCCCCATACATCTGTATGAATGAGCTCAAGTACTCCATCATGTTTGAATCCTTTCTTTTGAAATGGTAACCTGTGTGCTTTTCCCATTTGACATGCTTCACATTTATAAACCATATGTTGACTTTGCACATTTGGTAATCCTAGTACAGACTGATTAGCAACCATAGCTTTAATTCCTCTTTCATTGAAATGACCTAATCTCTTATGCCAGAGATTAAGTTCTGTAATCACTCCTTCACCATGTGTGAGCAAAGCTTGAACAATGTTCCCTTGTACTCTTAAAGTAAAGAGTCTACCTTCTTCTTACCAGAGACAATATGATTATATCCATTCTTTGGATCTTCAATAAATACTCCTTCATTTGTAAACCTGACTTGAAAACCTTTTTCAACTATCTGTCCCACACTAATCAAGTTTTTAGGTATTGTAGGAACATACAAAACATTGGTTAGCAAATCTGCTCCACTCTTGCATTTCACTTTTCCAATTGAATGTACACTATGTCTTGTATTATCACCTGTTTGAACTGTATGACTAGAAATTCCTTTTTCCAATTCTGACATCAATTCTATGTTTCCTGACAAATGATTAGAACATCCAGAGTCAATGTAAAATACCTTTAGATCTTCTTTATCTGATGTGCTGATTGAGTTCATCATCAATGATGTATGTCATTTGCATAGTTGTAGTAAGTGGTGTTGTAGGATTGATTCTGTCCCCAACTTCTTCCTCCACCTCTACCATAGCCTCCTCTTTGACTTTGTCTACCTCTTTGAAAATTACTTTGATATCTTCCACCTCGGCCTCTACTATTGTTGTTTTGATTTTGGTTTGATCCTTGTTGATTGTGCCAACAGTCATGAGCCAAATGATTACTCAATCCACAGATCAACAAGCCTTCTTGTTGTTATTTTGATTACCTCTTCCTCTTCCAAAACCTCTTGGTCTTCCTCTGTCAGTGCCTTTACCTCTTGCATAATAAACTTGAGAAGTTGACTCTTCTTCATCCTTTGCTTTACCTTTATCTCCTTTCTTCTTGTTCTTCATGTACATTGCAGAACTTTGTCCTTTATCTCCATCTCCCTTCAAGTCTTGCTCAAATGTGAGCATCAAACCAAGCAACTGGTTCAAATCTGGAACATAATGGTTTAATGAAAGTTTTGTTGATAAGACAAAAGGTTTCCACCTTTCATCTCCTCTCAAACCTGCAAGTAGTTGAGCAATCAATCTATGATCTTCAACATCTTCATCTATGGATCCAAGACTATCTGCTAGATCCTTCATCTTAGTGACATAATCACTAATACTTTGACTTGGCTTCTTCTTGAATGTTGTAAACTCTGACCAAAGACTTTCTTTCCTTGCTTTGGTAGTACTTTGGAAATGATACTCCAATGCATTCCATATATCTTCAGATGATTTCAATCCTCTGATGTGTGGTAGCAAATGATCAGACACTACAACATATGAGGGGCATACCGACGCTGCATATACCGACGGTCATAGTCAGCGTCGGTATAGCCCTCGAAAAATCTCACTAAGAGATACCGACGGTCAAGTGACCGTCGGTATGATCATTTTAAACGGATCGTCGGTGTGGCCCGCAGCCGCCAGTATAAGCGTCGGTTTATGGGTCAGTATGAGCATCCGTATAAGCGTCGATAACTTACTGGCAACTACCGATGCGTATACCGACGTCCATACTGGCGCCTATACCGACAGCGAATTTTTAAACATACCGCGAACCCGAGAGCAAAACTTCACATTTTTGCGTGTGTTTGAGTACTGTCGGTCTACTGTCGAACTTGCGCATGTGAACCTGCATTGTCTTGTGCACACACACACACACAGATCTCTCTCTCTACACACACACACAATCTCTCGGCTTAGCTCTCACATCTTGGTAAGTGCTGCGCGTACTGTTAGAATTTGTGTTTCTCTATGCTTTAGGGTTTCTAATTTCTCTTTTCGTTGATTTTGCAAAAGTTCATTGGCATCGATTGTTTGGAATTGGATGAGAGACGACCTACATTACGCTTTGACGACAACGATTCAAAGAGAGACATACTTGTAAGTGATTCTTTTATTCGCTATTGATAGAGAGGGAAGGAGAGAGAGAGACAGAGAGAGAGAGAGAGAGAAAGAGAGAGAGAGAGAGAGAGAGAGAGAGAGAGAGAGATAGAAAGAAAGAGAGAGAGAAGAGAAAGGAAGATACACATTAATTTACACATGCATACATACACACATACATGTACACACATGCATGCTTACATACACACATACATATACACATATGCATGCATACACACACACATAAATTTACACACATGCATACATACACACACATGCATACACACATACATACACACACATATATACACATATGCATACATACACACACACACATATACACACATACATACACACACGCATATATACACACATGCATGCATACATACACACACATATACCGGCATGCATGCATACACACATATATACACACATGCATACATACACACATATACACACATGCATGTATACATACACACACATGTATACGCATGCATACACATACACACACATACACATACATGCATGCATACATATACACACGTACACACACATGCACACACATGCATGCCTACATACACACACATGTATACACATGTATACATACACACACACATGTACACATGCATACATACACACACATATATACACACATGCATACATACACACACATATATACACACATGCATACATACACACATATAATCCTATTTTTATTTTGAAGTTTTTGTTTTACATCAAATATATAAAAATAGGATTAGGGTTTTAGGGTTAAATATTTAAGATTAGAGTTTTAGGGTTTTAAATAGGATTAGGGTTTTAGGGTTAAATATTTAAGATTAGGGTTTTAGGGTTTTAGGTCTAGATATTTAAGATTAGGGTTTTAGGGTTTGGTATTTCAGATTTAAGTCTAAGTCTTTCTGATTAGGGTTTTAGGATTTTAATACGTAGATAACATATATACACAAACACACATATACATATAATACATACATACATGTAGATACACATGCATACAAAAATATACATATTTTAGATTTAAATCTTTAAGATTAGGGTTTTAGGGTTATAACACCTACATAACATATATGCACACATACACATACACATATAATACATATATACATGTATATACACATGTATACAAAAATATACATATTTTAGGTCTAGATTTTTAAGATTAGGGTTTTAGGGTTTAGTATTTCATATTTAAATCTAAGTCTTTCTGATTAGGGTTTTAGGATTTTAATACGTAGATAACATATATACACAAACACACATATACATATAATACATACATACATGTAGATACACATGCATACAAAAATATACATATTTTAGATTTAAATCTTTAAGATTAGGGCTTTAGGGTTATAACACCTACATAACATATATGCACACATACACATACACATGTAATACATATATACATGTATATACACATGTATACAGAAATATACATATTTTAGGTCTAGATATTTAAGATTAGGGTTTTAGGGTTTAGTATTTCAGATTTAAGTCTAAGTATTTCTGATTAGGGTTTTAGGATTTTAATATGTAGATAACATATATACACAAGCACACATATACATATAATACATACATACATGTAGATACACATGCATACAAAAATATACATATTTTAGATTTAAACACAGAAATTAATAAACTCTTTCCATAACTATGAAAACTCAGAAATGCACAGGTGCTTTCTCACGCAGAGAAGTTCGACTATTCTCAGTCATACAAAATGAGTTCTAAGTCACTCTCTCATTGTCTTCCTCTATGCGTCAGTTGATACAAACTAACTTATATAAATTTTCTTATTCTCGTGATTTTTAAAAAACTTCTAGAACTAAAGTGAACTGACTTTACAAATATAATACACGTGAATTTGTCCCTTCACATAGACATGTAGTTTTCTTCTAAAGCTTTGACCTTCAAATATATGTCCAATTAGTGATTGTTTCTCCAATGTGAATGAACTTGGATATCAAAGTTCAAAAGCAGATCCAAGTCTACTCATCAAAAGAACAGAGGAAGGTACAATCTTCCTTTGTATTATGTAGATGAAATTATAATCACAGGTGCTTCAGATGAAGGAATCAAGGAGGTAAAGATATTACTTGAGAAAGAGTTCAAGATCAGTGACCTAGGAAAGTTATCATACTTTCTTGGAATGGAAGTCACTTATACAGATCATGGCATATACGTATCACAAGAAAGGTATCTTCTGAATCTATTGGAGAAGTTTGATATGGAAAATTGCAGAGAAGCTTCAACTCCACTTGAAGTTAATCACAAGCTCAGTAAATATGATGGTGTAGAATACAAAGATATGAGGAAGTATCAATCTCTTGTGGGTAGTTTGATTTATGCGACACTAACAAGATCTGATCTTAGTTATGCAGTGGGAGTGTTGTCACAATTCATGCATTGTCCAAAGGACCCACATTGGATTGCAGGTCAAAGAGTTCTCAGATATATCAAAGGAACTATAAAGGAAGGATTATATTATCCTTTTACATCAGATTTGAAGTTGAGAGCATATAGTGACTCAGACTGGGCAGGTAATCAGGATGACAGAAGATCAACTCATAGCTACATGATATACATTGGTGATAAGCTTGTAAGTTGGTGTTCAAAGAAACAACATACAGTAGCATTATCATCAACTAAAACTGAGTACAAAGGACTTGTGGAAGCAGCTAAGGAGGTCATATGGATGCAGACATTGTTCAAAAGCTTGGGCATTGATCAAGGTATACCTACAATACATAGAGATAATATGAGTTCACTTTATCTCGCAACAAATCTAGTTTTTCATGCAAGGACAAAGCACATAGAGATACAGTATCATTTTCTCAGAGAAAAGCTAATGGAGAAGGAGATTGAACTAGAGTACATTTCTACTAAAGATCAGATAGCAGACATAATGAAAAAGAGCTTGGATGGTGTGAAGACCAACAGATTCAAAAGCATGGCAGGAGTAAAACAAAAAGAAGATGATATGAAGAAATAAAGAATGTCAATTAGTGATTGAGGGGGAGCTGTTGGAGAAACAATCACTAATTGGACATACATTTGAAGATCAAAACTTTAGAATAAAACTACATGCCTATGTGATGGGACAAATTCACAAGTGTATTATATTTGTAAAGTTAGTTCACTTTAGTTCTAGAAGTTTTTTAAAATCACGAGAATGAGAAAATCTATATAAGTTAGTTTGTATCAACTGATGCGATGAGAGAAGAAGTGGAAGAGAGTGATAGAATGTGAGAAGGAGTTCATTTTGTATGACTGAGTATAGTCGGGCTTCTCTGAGTGAGAAAGCATCTGTAAAACTTCTAAGTTTTTTCATAGCTATGAGAAGAAATAGTTAAAGTTCTGTGTATGAGACTCTCTCCATCATCTCCATGCTTGTCTTCTATGAAATGATTTCAAAAGTTGAAGTTTTTCGAGCAAGTCGATGCCTGGCATCGAGTTTGTGTTGATAAGTTTGTGTTTTATTCTCTGACTGTTATGTACTGCTAAAACTTCTTAAAAACATGAGGCTTGTGGAGCAACTCGATGCCTGGCATCGAGTTTTAGCATAAAGTCGATGCCTGGCATCGACTTCCCACATAAAAGTGGTCTTGTTCATGTGTGTGTTCAAGGGGGTAATTCTGGCATTGAAAAAGTGGCTAAAAAAGCTGAAAGTCGATGCCAGACATTGACTTTTCGTTGCAAGTCGATGCTAGGCATCGAATTTTCATTTTTAGACACTCAGAATTACTAAAGAAGGCAAAATTTCTAGTTTTGGCAAGTCATATAGGGTGATCTTATGAAGGCCATAACCTGAGTTTTAGAGATTTGTCTCTTGCATATGATAGTTTGTTCGAAATCTCTACTCTTCTACTTTCAGCCACTAAAAGATCTTGGACAAATAATATTTGAGCTAGGAGAAATTAGCAAAATATTGAAGGTATGTCATTTTAGTGACTGGAAAAATCTGAAGAAGTGAAGTTCTTGGTTTTGACTATCATTTCTCAATGTTTTGAGTGGCAATGAGTTAATGGTGACCATAGAGGTGTTCTAGTGTCACATTAAGTCATATTCTTATGGTGTTTTACATAAACAGATAGATAGATAGATAGATAGATAGATCGATAAATAGATAGATAGATAGATAGATAGATAGATAGATAGATAGATAGATAGATAGATAGATAGATAGATAGATAGATAGATAGATAGATAGATAGATAGATAGGTAGATAGATAGATAGATAAATGGATAGATGGATAGAGAGATAGATAGATAGATAGATATGACAATAAAATATAAATTCGATAGGAAGATAGTTGGATAGATAGATAGATAGATAGATAGATAGATAGATAGATAGATAGATAGATAGATAGATAGATAGATAGATAGATAGATAGATACATAGATAGATCGATAGATAGATAGATAGATAGATAGATATATAGATAGATAGATAGATAGATAGATAGATAGATAGATAGATAGATAGATAGATACATAGATACATAGATAGATAGATAGATAGATAGATAGATAGATAGATAGATAGATAGATAGATAGATAGATAGGTAGATAGATCGGCAGATAGATAGATAGATAGATAGATAGATAGATAGATAGATAGATAGATAGATAGATAGATAGATAGATAGATAGATAGATAGATAGATAGATAGATAGATAGATAGATAGATAGATAGATAGATAGATAGATAGATAGATAGATAGATAGATAGATAAATAGATAGATTGATTGATTGATTGATTGATTGATTGAAAGATAGATAGATAGATAGATAGATAGATAGATCGATAGATAGATAGATAGATAGATAGATAGATAGATAGATAGATAGATAGATAGATAGATAGATAGATAGATAGATAGATAGATAGATAGATAGATAGATAGATAGATAGATAGATAGATAGATAGATAGATAGATAGATAGATAGATAGATAGATAGATAGATAGATAGATAGATAGATAGATAGATAGATAGATAGATAGATAGATAGATAGATAGATAGATCGATAGATACATAGATAGACAGATAGATAGATAGATAGCTAGATAGATAGATAGATAGATAGATAGATAGATAGATAGATAGATAGATAGATAGATAGATAGCTAGATAGATAGATAGATAGTGTTGGTGCAAATCAAGCCTTCACCTTTGGCTTGGACCCTTGAAGGATATCTCTATGAGAAGCAAGACCCATAGGAACTTATGCTTAAAGTTTCTTACCATTTTACTCGTGTAAAAGTCTAGAATGACTTGGCATCTCATGTAAACATACCTACTTGATTAGTCGTGGATTTTGGATGGTGTAATTGGAGAGAATATCTCCATACTTTTAGAGGAGAGATTCTAGGGAGCCTAGATTTGAATTTCAAATTCAAATGATCTCAAAACTTCTATAAAAGATGAAGTGGAAAAGTCGCGGGTGTGTCACTCATTTCAGCTCACTTCTCGAGGCATTTCATTGTTGTAACTTTGTGTGTGTTAGTGCTACTCCATATCCTACACCACAATACCTCATTTAGCTATGCTTGTCATGCTAATGAGATTGTACAAACACATTAATCAATAGAAGTATACACATTCACTATCTCTGTTATCTCTGAGTCATCCACTCCAAGTCTGTCAACTTCAACAGGGCATATCTCAGGATCTACTGAACCAAATCAAGTGATTCAAAGCACATTGGAACCAGCTTCAAGTCTACTATACGCCTACAAAGTTTCAAGTCAATTGGATTAGCCATCTCGGAGAAATCTTGCTCGAAGTGCACACTGGTCTGTGTCTGCAGAGTTCCTAAAATATCGGGGGTAACTACAATTTTGCTAAAGTGATTTCTCAGTGAGTGGTTTATCATTTCTTCTCATTCTACTTGCAAATGGTAGCTTGTTAAGCTAATTGAATAACTCTAGAAGGAATTTTTCCAATTGTAAGTGTGCTGGTCACACTGAGTGAAAGACTGAGCAGGTGTCATTACAGAAATAGCAAGTTTTCTAGAATTTGTGAAGTGCAAAGTTGTCTGTTTTGATTTGATCATTACACATATCATTTGCAAAGTACATATATGCTTTTTTGGTATCATTTGGAAGCTCAAGGTGTGTACTAAGCATTTTTGGAATCAAAGGAGGGCTGGTGTGAAGCAGGTATAGCAGCACCAACTCAATCTCTTGAGTGCATGCAACCATCACTCCCAACAGTGGTATGAGAGCAAATAAGGTAATCATGGGAGATGGATTTCCTTCATTCATTGACAAATTGGATAGGAACAATTACCAAGCTTAGTCATTGAGAATGAAGACCTATCTACAAGGCAGAAGCTTATTTGGATACATATCAGGAGATGAAGAATTGCCCTCATTCAAAACTAGAGGACTACCCACAAAGGATGAACATGAGAGGCTCAACCAATGGTGTGCAAAAGATGCTTTGGAAAGGTCTTACCTTCTTAACTCTATATCTGACTTTCTTTTACCTCATGTAAGGAATTGTAAGACTTCCCAAGAGACTTGGGAAACCTTGTCAAACTACTTTTCTTCCAACACAAGGGCTAGGAAGAATCAACTGTGGATTGAATTCACAACCCTTAGGAAGCAGCCCAAGCAATCAGTCTCAGAGTATGTGACAAAGATTAAAGATGTGGCAGACCAATTAGCAAGCATTGGAGAGGAGATTGAAGAGGAGCAAATAGTCAGGCAAGTAACAAATGGACTCAAGGCAGATGATAAGTGGGAAAGTTTCACCACTGCAATGGACCTCTATATGGACATGCATACCCTAGATCTCACAACACTTATGGGCCAACTTTTCACACAAGAAGCAAAGTTTACAAAGGCAGGAGATCAATCAAAAGGTAACAACCCCTCTGCTCTCTATACTGATAAGAAAGTTAAGGATAAAGGTAAAGGGAAGAAACAGGATGAAGAAGGCTCTACCTCTCAAGCTAATTATGCAGGGAGAGGTAGATCATCTAGAGGAAGAGGCAGAGGAGGTAAGTCAGGTAGGGGGAGACCCTACAACTCATCACCATGCAACATTTGTGGTTTGTCTAATCATACCACAGATGAATGCTACAAGAACTACAAGAATCAGAGAGGAAGAGGCTACTCAAGAGGTGGATACTCTCAAGGGAGAGGCAGATTCAATCAACATCAAAGCTACAATGGATACAACAATCAATACAACAACAATTACAACCACAACCACAATGGTAACTACCAAGGTGGATTCAGAAACAGAAGGGACTACAACAATTACACAGAGGAGCAAGATGACTCCCTATTGATCATGAATATGACCTCCAAGGCAGGTACAAATGATGATCATTTATTTTATATTGACTCAGGATGTTCTAACCATGTAGCTGGCAATGTGGCACTACTTTCTGATTTGGAAGAACCCAAGGGCAAACATCAAGTACAAACAGGTGATGATACTAAACACTCTGTTGTAAAGATTGGAAATGTGAAGACATGTGATGGTAACCAGAACCTATTGAGCAGGGTACTCTATGTACCAACTATCACCAAGAATTTAATGAGTGTTGGTCAGATTGTGGAGAAAGGTTTGCAGGTCAGATTCACACAACATGGAGCATATGTGGAGGACCCAAGACATGGATTCAGAAGGATAGCCAAGGGAGAAAAATCAGGTAGATTGTTTACTTTTGAGCTAGAAGACACCAAGAACATTGCTTTGTATAATTACAAGGATCAAACACTTTCAGAGTTAGAAATATGGCACAAGAGGTTAGGTCACATAGGTGAAAGAACCCTAAAGCAAATGTGCAGGGATCAATGTGTGCTTGGGATACCTAATGTGTCCAAGCAACACATGATTTATAAGTGTGGAGCATGTCAGTTTGGTAAGTCTCACAGGTTGCCCTATTCAAGGAAAGGTTTCATGCATAAAGACTACCTAGACTTGGTACACACAGATGTTTCGGGACCTAGCAAGGACCCTTCCATTTCAGGTTCAAGGTATTATGTGTCCTTCATTGATGATTATAGCAGATGGACCATCTTATACTTTATGAAACATAAAGATGAAGTGTTTAATTGTTTCAAGAGGTATCTTGCACTTGTTGAAAATCAAACAGGAAGAAGCTTGAAGAGGCTAAGGTCAGATGGTGGAGGAGAATACTTCTCCAATGAGTTTGAAGATTTCTTGCAGGAAAGAGGCATCAAAAGGGAGATTACTACAAGGTACTCACCTAAACAAAATGGGGTAGCTGAAAGAAGGAATAGACTCATTGTAGAAACAGCTAGGTCTATGCTTAATGAAAAGAAGTTGCCAAATTATCTTTGGGCAGAAAGTGTATCTACTGCCACCTATCTCATCAATAGATTGCCGTCCAAATCACTTGATGGCATGACACAATATGAAGCTTGGAATGGTAAGAGACCTTCTCTGGATCATTGCAAAATTTTTGGTTGTGTAGCATATGTGCATATTCCCTCACAAGTAAGGGGAAAGCTAGATCCTAAAGCTGAAAAATGTATCTTCATTGGTTATGATTTGAACCAAAAGGGATACAGATTCTACAACCCAACAAACAAAGGCTTCAAGGTAAGCAGAGATGTCATCTTTGATGAGAATGACTCATGGTATGAGAATGAGTGCAGGAAAGTTAATCTACCCTATGATATGGAAGAAGATTTCCCAAAGCTCACCAAGGAGGAACCAATCCAGAAAGATGAATCAAGCTCAGATGATGATGATACAATTAACCTTGAGGAATTCAAGGCATGGAAGTCCAAAGGAAAGATGAAGATGAAGAAGCTAGAGGATATACCAGAATCCTCAACTCAAGCAATTAGAAGATCTCAGAGAGAAAGCAAAAGACCTATCCGATTTGGGTATGACACATCACTTGTAACTAAACATTCTGTATATCTTGCAAAGGACTTGTTGAATGAAGAACCAGGTACATATGAAGAGGCAATCACCAAACCAGAATGGAAAGGAGCTATGGATGAAGAAATGGAAGCTCTCAAGGAGAGTGATACTTGGGACTTGGTACCCAAAAAAGACTCTATGAAGGTGATAGGATCCAGATGGATCTATAAGCTAAAGAGGAATTCAGATGGAACAATAAACAGGTACAAAGCTAGGTTGGTAGCCAAGGGTTTTGCACAAACCCAAGGCATTGATTATGAGGAGACATTTTCTCCTGTGGCTAAGATGCCAACTATCAAAATATTGGTGAGTGTAGCTGCATCCAAAAATTGGAACATGTACCAATTAGATGTCAAGAATGCTTTCTTGAATGGATGGATATCTGAAGAAGTCTACATGTCACAACCACCTGGCTATGAAGACCCCAAGAAGGTAAACTATGTGTGTAAATTGAAGAAGGCTCTATATGGTTTGAAGCAGGCACCTAGAGCATGGAATTACAGGTTGACAACCTACCTCCAAGACCAAGGATTTGTGATGAGTAAAGCAGACACTTCTCTATTCATAAAGAGAAGTAGTACAGAGGTAATCTACTTGTGTGTTTATGTTGATGACATCATCATTACAGGCAATGATGTCAATGGGATTAGACACATCAAAGGACAGATGATGAACGAATTCAAGATCAATGATCTTGGATTATTGAAGTACTTCTTAGGTCTTGAGTTAGTCTATACCAACTCAGGTATATATATCACTCAAAAGAAGTATGTACAGGATATGGTCAAGAAGTTTGGTTTGCAGGATGCTAAAGTATCTACTACTCCAATGGAGGTCAACCTAAAGCTAAGTGCTCATGAAGGGGATGAAATCCAAGACATCACAGGGTATCAAAGTATGGTAGGTAGTTTGAACTATGCTACTTTGACAAGAATTGACATAGCATATGGAGTTAGTGTGCTTAGTCAATTCATGCACAAACCAAGGGTACCTCACCTAGAGGCAGCAAAGAAGATCTTGAAATACTTGAATGGAACTCAGAATCATGGTTTGTACTTTCCTTATACATCAGATATTGACATTAA
>CM035410.1:48040461-48055461 GCA_020310875.1 Ceratopteris richardii
TATATACATGTATATACACATGTATACAGAAATATACATATTTTAGGTCTACATATTTAAGATTAGGGTTTTATGGTTTAATATTTCAGATCTAGAATTTTAAGATTAGAAGGCCTATTCACAAAAAATGGGACTTATGCATGATTTTGGGACAATTCTATGTTTTCCAACTCTATGTTTTTTTAATGATTCATGTTATTTAAATATCTTAAAAAATAGCTTGACATTGATATTCAAGATTCTCCAGGTAGTTTCTTCTCTTGTTGATAACAAAATCTTCAAATCTTAGCTCGGGCCTAATATTGCGAATCGGAAGGGACTAATTTACAACACTAAGATTTGAACTGAATGAGCCTCTTCCTAAGTGGGTAAAAATATTCATAGTTTCAATATACATATTACAATTTATAATTGTTTAAGGGATCATTATTAGAGTTTCAACCTCATGTAGTCTCATCATTCTATCCTTAAAAAAAATAAAGCTCTGAGTATATGTAAGAGGCTCTTTGAACTATCAAATTAATTATAAAGCATATTAGTCGCACTAAGATTGAACTTCTATATAAGAAGCAAAATATTAATTCGAAGACTCAAGATTGAGCATATTAATGAGACAGCTGACAAAACTCAACATTGAGCAATTTATTATGACTTTAAACACTAGTTCATCAATGGAAATTCCAAGAAAAAGAAGATTGATCTTATTCATGATTTTGGGATAAATCTATGTTTTCCAATTCTATGTTTTTTGAATGATTCATATTATTTAAATATCTTAAATATAGCTCAACATTGATATTCAAGCTTCTCTAGGTAGTTTCTTCTCTTGTTGATAACAAAAACTTCAAATCTTAGCTCGGGCCTAATATTGCAAATTGGAAGGGACTTGGGCTGGTCTTAAGTTGCTCCTAATTTTGTAACTAGGTTTGAACTCAATGAGCCTCTTCCTAAGTGGATAAAAATATTCATATTGTCAATATACATATTACAATTTATGATTGTTTAAGGGATCAATATTAGAGTTTCAACCTCATATAGTCTCATTATTCTAGTCCTTTAAAAAAATAAAGCTTTGAGTATATGTAAGAGGCTCTTTGAACTCTCAAATTAATTATAAACCATATTAGTCACACTAAGATTGAACTTCTATATAAGAAGCAAAAAATTAATTCAAAGATTGAAGATTGAGCATATTAATGAGACAGCTGACAAAACTCAACATTGAGCAATTTATTATGACTTTACACTAGTTCATGAATGGAGATTCCAAGAAAAAGAAGATTGACCTTAATATTACAAAAATCAAAATTGATTATCTTAGTTTTATAAACATATTGAAAATTAGATTAAAAAATAAAACAAATGAAAGTAACAAGTACTTTAAAAATTATATTAAATATTGATATTATATATATATATATATATATATATATATATATATATATATATATATATATATATATATATATATATATATATATATATATATATATATATATATATATATATATATGGGTGTGTGTGTGTGCACTGTGTATGTGTGTGTGCATGTGTGAGCAATGTGTATATATATGTACATAACCATATCAATTATTTAATTAAATATTTTCAAATTATAAAGATATACCTCTTTCCAGAGAACTCAAAATATTTAATATTAAATATTGATATATTTATACATAAAGAAATTTCAACTTATATATATAATTTATATATAAAGAAATTTCAAATACACACACATACACACACACACACACACACACACACACACATATATATATATATATATATATATATATATATATATATATATATATATATATATATATATATATATATATATATATATATATATATATATATATATATATATATATATATATATACACACATATATATGTGTATATATATATATATATATATATATATATATATATATATATATATATATATATATATATATATATATACACACACACATATATATGTGTGTGTGTATATATATATATATATATATATATATATATATATATATATATATATATATATATATATATATATATATATATATATATATATATATATATATATATATATATATATATATGTGTGTGTGTGTGTGTGTTGTGTGTGTACATCCAATCATTTGAATCAATATCTTCAAAATATAAAAAGAAAATGACTTCAAGAAAACTCAAAATCTATGAATAACATAGAATATTATTAAATGATGAGAAAATATAATTGAATCTATAATTATCCATTTAAAGAAAATTATCTCAAAAACATATGGTGTTTAGAAACACCTAATTAAATTTAATGTACGGCTAAATATCCACGTAATTGAATGATCTCGACATTGTATGGTGTTTAGAAACACCGAAATAAATTAAATACATAATAATAATCCCTCTAATTGAATTTTGTCAATACTATCCCTTTGTAGTGAACAACATTGGTGCTAATAGAGAGCCATCTAGTCAACATTATTTCCTTCACAAAAAGTTAGCAAATCCATCTAGTTGACATTAATTCCTGCAACATAAAAAGGTAGCAAAGCAAAAGAAAACACAAGCTTGGGATGATTTACAAAAGAAAACACATGAAGCTATTATAATTGAATTACAAATTACAATCATCTTCATTAGAGGTATTATAATTGAATTACAGATTACAGTCATTTTCATTAGAGAAGTAGCTCAAATGTTCGAATCCTTCATCTTGTTTCCCTTGGCTTTGTTTTACCTTCGATATCACTGTTGCTGGAATTTTGGTTTTATTTGGTTTGTTCCCACCTTTTGGTGTCCAAGCCCAAAGAATGGAAGAAGTATTCTCCCAACGTTGAGGATCAGCAATATTTTCTCTCCAATATTTTGTCCAACAACCCTATATAGTTCTTCATCCCTGATGTTTTTCCTTTTTGAAATAGGTATCCAATATTGTATTTGAACCTTAAGATATGTTTCTGATTCTCTAGTTTGATTAACTTCAGTTTCCGCCATGCCAAGCCACACAGGGTACATTGCATCACATGGTTCTATGAGAACGAAGTCTCCTTTTCTCACATCAAGGCATGGATCGAATTCCTTTGCTGGTTTGTTACGCAATGGACCACAAAAGTGTACATCATTTTCACCTGCATCTTCGTTATCAAATGTATTATCTTGCACAAAATTTGAAGATCCAAATGTTTTGCATCCACTTTTTGGCTAAAAATCATGATAAAATGTATCCTTCCATATTATTTGAGATTTCAAAACCTCCATAAGGTTTTTCCAATAAGTAAGTACCGGATTAATCCATTTTCCATAATCTGAGTTATCCCCCTTCTCTTCCAGATGCATTTTCCACCAATTGGCATATCTCAAAAGTCCTTCCATGACCCTTTCATTATCCTTCACATACTCACTAGGTGGCAATAATTTTGGAACGCCTTCAAGAAGCTTTGATATGCCATCTTCATTTTTCTTCCATAGCTCTATACCATTTGCAGGTAACCAATCAATATTTTTTGAATGCAATTTATATTGCATCAAGGGCACCCCTTGACTCATGTAGAATCTGAACTGCAATGGTTTCGAATGCCCAATAAGAGTATCTGCTCCATCATTTAAGTACCCTTTGACAAAATTTTTGAAATCTGGTACTTTTTGTATAAGAAAAGGTGTCGGATGCATGCTGCGACATTCATTAAAAGTTCTCATAAGATGTGGAAAACTAAAAAAAATAGATTGTTTTCTGAGCTTTTATGAAAAGTAACTAAATAAAGCATCAATATCCTCATGTGTATGTCCAACCATAAGGAAGCCAAGTTGCACCATATCAAATATCCCATTAGCAACTAACAAAGACAAATATGCAAAGACATAGCGATTCTTATTTTCTGAACCACAATTATCAAGTTGCAAAAATAATGTTCTAGGTAATTCCTTGAATGAATTACTTTGATTTTCACATGTAATATTACATTGTGTTACATTTTCATATAAAATTTGCTCCTTTAATACATCCATATGATGATAAAGTGCATCAGGCCATAACAAAGAATCAAATAGACTCTTTGTGTAATTCACACCAGAACTCTTCAATCCCAAATCTCCATACAACTGACTATCTTTTTTTTCTAAGTTTCTTAAACACATTGAAATAGATGCAATTGTGAAATTTGGATCACCGGGCCATAATCCTAAAGCAAAATGACCATAAGCACATTGTCCATGTCCATGAGTAAGCATTCCTATTAAAGATATTGGTAATCTCTCAATGCCATTAAGAGATTTTGGAACTGGTCTAATCTGTGGTATAGCTGTTTTACTTTGATCCATTTTATCATGAATAATGCATAAATATTTATCTGGAAATAATTCTGAGGAAACTCTCCAAGCATAATATAGATTTCTACAACTCATTTGACAAAGCATTTGAGATCTTCTTTGTGCTAAATATCTTGCACGTTCTTCATGGTTTTTAGTAGATTGTAATTTTGCTTTTATTCCTATACAAAAGTCACATTTGGAGAAGGTGTGACTTTGATAAAGAAACTGTTCTAAATTTTGTATTCCACATTCTTGAAAATGTTGGTTGAGATAATTTATTATATCCCAAACTCTCTAATGTCATATTCACCTCTCGAAGAATATCCACTTGTTTATAATGTGATGGAAGCACTCTTTGTGTTTCACGAGAACCATCAGTACATGTTCTCAGCTTGTGTGGCATTTGATCTGCATTATTATCAATGAAATCATGTATCAAAGCTTTTGCTATTTCTACATGTTTGATACTTTTTCTAAGTATTCCATTATTCCCATGAATGGATACCCTTTGACCAAGTATAAACTTTTCTCGTAGCCTATAAAATGAGCTCTTTCCAATACCATGAATTAAATACCATGCCTTGATACATACTTCTTTTGCATCAAACGTGAAATTAAAACTCAAGCGCTGACTTGAGTTCACACAGTTACCTTTGTAGACCATATTCATGCAATCCAATACATATTTGCATCTATCTGAATAGCATTGTCCCCAAAAGTTTAATCTTGCATCCATTATTTTAGCCCTACTAGCTACTTGACAACATCTCTGTTCACAACAATCATGCATTGAAACCATCTGAATTCTCTCAAATGAGCATCTCTTATTAGGAGCCAATGTATTACTTTTTCTAACCTTGTGGATGTAACTTCTTTTTTTTTTGTTCACTTCAAAATATCCACAGTTAGTATTTTCCATATGAAAATCCTCTTGTTGATCTGATTCCATTCGAAGAGGAGAAACAACTTGTATATCATCAAAACAATGTTGAATATCAATAGCATGAGAATAATTCTTATCAACATCTACATCCTCAATACCATTGCAATTATCATCATCGATGTTGTACGATGACGTAAAGCAAAAATTTGGATTCTCTCCAGCTTCAAGATCCACATCCTCAATACCATTGCAATGATCATCTTCAATGTCATACAATGAGTTAAAGCCTAATTTTTGTATCATAGGCTCACCATCTTCTGTAATGATTAGGAGTATAGGCCAACTCACCAATTTCAAAGTTGAATCCAAAGTTGATGGATCCATAGTTTCATCCATAATAACACCTAGGCAACTTTCTCCCAACTCTTTGCAATTTATAGCATCCCGTGGATTTACAAATAAAACAATAGCAGTTGCATATCTTTCACGCTTTTCATGATCCAACAAGATGACTCTCTTTCCTTTCCACTTTTCTCTTTCTTCAACTTGACCAGATATAGTTTTCTTTGTTGCCATATTGATTTTGCCTGTAAAAAGAATAAATGAGAAATTAACAATGCTATTCAATTGATCATTCTTTCAATAATTATTGTAAAAATAATCAATTGAATTAAAACTAGAACACAAACATCATTTCCACAAAAAATAATCCAGATTTGAATATACAGACATTCAATAATTAGACTTAACTTTGAGTCTAGTCAAAAATCAAGGAAACTACAAGAATAAAAATCTCTAACTTCATTTTCATGCTAGCATGTTAAGAGGCACTCAAACCATCCCTGAAATGATGTTATGTATGTCTTTGTATGTGTGTATTTTAGTGTGTACAATACTGACTTCAGTTGAATAGAGGTTCCACTTTATGTTCGAAACTTACATTACTCAAAGTTGAATAGAGGTAAGTCCGACTCAAATTGACTATAGGCTCAATCTCTCTCTATCTCCAAGTTGAATTGAAACTCAAACTCAAGTTGAATCCTTTCTGACTCTCAAACTTAATTTTGAGCTCCTCAAATTCCAAATTGAATAGAGGCTCAGACTTAAGTTCGAGCATCATGCCCTTGTAGATGCAAGAAGATGCCTCGCTTGTAACTAAATAAACTGAAACTTGACATGATTCAAAGCAGTCCGAGCCTTATATTATGTGACACAACATAAAATTCATGGGCCGGCTCTACATTCAACAGACATTCAATTTTAAACTCCAACTTGAATCGACATCCAAACCTAAGTTTCACCTTCAGTCAGTTCTTTTGGATGTAAGAGACTATCCAACGTAATAGGCTCAAACTTAAGTTCGACCATCTTTTATTAAAATTTCAAAATAGATTAAAGTTTAAAATACTATCATGTTTGCTGGAAAAGCTTAGAGGCTCGAACTTAAGTTCGAGCCTCATTTGTAACTAAACAAACTGAGAGTTGACATGATTCAAAGAACTTAAGTTCATGAGCTCGAACTTAAGTTCGAGTCTCATATCATGTGAAGACTCAAACTTGATATGATTCTAAAGGTGTGAACTTAAGTTCCAGCATCTTAGCTCTTTTGGACTCATGAGTTAAGAGGCTCGAACTTAAGTTCTAGCAACTTTTATAAAAGCTGAAAAAGTCTGAGCTTCATAACTCAACTCATAAGATTCAGAGGCTTAGCTCTTGTAGATAAAAGAAGATCTGAGTTAAAAATATTAGTGTTTTTACCAGAAAACTTGAGAAGCTCGAACTTAAGTTGAAGCCTGTTTTTGCCCAAAAACTTGAGAGGCTCGAACTTAAGTTGGAGCCTCATATCATGTGAGCCAACAATTCCAAACTTCATATGACTCACGGGCTCCAAATTGAATATAGGCTCAAACTCTCTCGATCCAAGTTGAAATGAAATTCAAACTGAAGTTCATAGTTTGAATTTCAATCCTGTCTGATTTACAAACTTAAGTTTGGGTTTCTCAAACTGAAGTTTCATCCTCTTTTATTCTCAAAATTAAGTTCGAGCTTGTTAGATTCTTGAATAGGTTTAGTTCGAGCCCTTCAAACTCCACATTGAATAGAGATTCAAACTTAAGTTCAAACCTCTTCGACTCTACGTTCAACAGACATTCAATTTTAAACTCCACCTTGAATGAACATCCAAACCTAAGTTTCACCTTCAGTTAGTTCTTTTGGATGTAAGAGAGTATTCAATGTAATAGGCTCAAACTTAAGTTCGAGCGTCTTTTATTAAAATTTCAAAATAGATTCAAGTTAAAAATACTATTCTCTTTGCTGGAAAAGCTTAGAGGCTCGAACTTAAGTTCGAGCCTCATTTGTAACAAAATAAACTGAGATTTGACATGATTCAAAGCAGTCCGAGCCTCATATTATGTGACACAACATAAAATTCATGGGCCGACTCTACATTCAACAGACATTCAATTTTAAACTCCAACTTGAATCGACATCCAAACCTAAGTTTCACCTTTAGTTAGTTCTTTTGGATGTAAGAGACTATCCAACGTAATAGGCTCAAACTTAAGTTCGAGCATCTTTTATTAAAATTTCAAAATAGATTCAAGTTAAAAATACTATCATGTTTGATGGAAAAGCTTAGAGGCTCGAACTTAAGTTCGAGGCTCATTTGTAACTAAACAAACCGAGAGTTGACATGATTCAAAGCAGTCGGAGCCTCATATTATGTGACACAACATAAAATTCATGGGCTCGAACTTAAGTTCCAGTCTCATATCATGTGAAGACTCAAACTTGATATGATTCTAAAGGTGTGGACTTAAGTTCGAGCCTCTTAGCTCTTTTGGATTCATGAGTTAAGATGCTTGAACTTAAGTTCTAGCAACTTTTGGAAAAGCTGAAAAAGTCTGAGCTTCATAACTCAACTCACAAGATTCAGAGGCTTAGCTTTTGTAGATGCAAGAAGATTTGAGTTAAAAATATTAGTGTTTTTACCAGAAAAGTTGAGAGGCTCGAACTTAAGTTGAAGCCTATTTTTGCCAAAAACCTTGAGAGGCTCGAACTTAAGTTGGAGCCTCATATCATCTAAGCCAACAACTTGATATGACTCACGGGCTCCAAATTGAAGATAGGATCAAACTCTCTCGATCCAAGTTGGAATGAAATTCAAACTAATGTTCATAGTTTGAATTTCAATCCTGTCTGATTTACAAACTTAATTTTGGGTTTCTCAACTGAAGTTTAATCCTCTCTAATTCTCAAAATGAAGTTCGAGCTTGTTAGATTCCAACTTGAATAGATTTACTTCGAGCATCTTTTATTAAAATTTCAAAATAGATTCAAGTTAAAAATACTATCATGTTTGCTGGAAAAGCTTAGAGGCTCGAACTTAAGTTCGAGCCTCATTTGTAACTAAACAAACCGAGAGTTGACATGATTCAAAGCAGTCGGAGCCTCATATTATGTGACACAACATAAAATTCATGGGCTCAAACTTAAGTTCGAGTCTCATATCATGTGAAGACTCAAACTTGATATGATTCTAAAGGTGTGAACTTAATTTCGAGCCTCTTAGCTCTTTTGGATTAATGAGTTAAGAGGCTCGAACTTAAGTTCTAGCAACTTTTGGAAAAGCTGAAAAAGTCTGAGCTTCATAACTGAACTCATAAGATTCAGAGGCTTAGCTTTTGTAGATGCAAGAAGATTTGAGTTAAAAACATTAGTGTTTTTACCAGAAGACTTGTGAGGCTTGAACTTAAGTTGAAGCCTATTTTTGCCAAAAAACTTGAGAGGCTCGAACTTAAGTTGGAGCCTTATATCATCTGAGCCAACAATTCCAAACTTGATATGGTGGAACTTAGAAAACTGACAAAGGCTCGAATTGGAACCAACAATCCTAAGCTTGATATGGATTGAAAAGCTAAGAGGCTCGAACTTAAGTTCGAGCCTCCCTGTTCTTGATATGGTTGAAAAAGCTGAGAGACTCTATAAGAGGTTCGAAGCTCCTAAAATTGAATTGATTCTAAGGCTCAAACTTAAGTTCGAGCCTCTTTGTTCTTTTGCACATAAGACACAACAATCCTAAATTTAATATGGGTGGAAAAGCTGAGAGGCCTCATATCATGTGAGCCAACAATCCCAAACTTGATATGGTGGAACTAAGAAAACTGACAAAGGCTCGAATTGGAACCAACAATCCTAAGCTTGATATGGCTTGAAAAGCTAAGAGGCTCGAACTTAAGTTCGAGCCTCCCTGTTCTTGATATGGTTGAAAAAGCTGAGAGACTCATATCATATAAGAGGTTCGAAGCTCCTAAAATTGAATTGATTCTAAGGCTCAAACTTAAGTTCGAGCCTCTTTGTTCTTTTGCACATAAGACACAACAATCCTAAATTTAATATGGGTGGAAAAGCTGAGAGGCTCATATCATGTGAGCCAACAATCCTAAATTTGATATGGTTGGAAAAGCTGAGAGGGTCGAACTAAGGTTCGAGACCCCATAATTGAATTGATCCTAAGACTCAAACTTAAGTTCGAGCCTGTTCATTCTTTCGCACATAAAACGCTGTTCAATCATGTGACCCAAAGGCCTGAACTTAAGTTTGAGCCTGTTCGTTCTTTTGCACATAAAACAATGTTCAATCATGTGACAGTTGATATGATTCAAAGGCTCGTACTGAATTTCGAACTTGGTATTAAGGAACTTGATATAATTTATAGGCTTGACCCTGAAAGGATTGAGCTTGATGATGCAATATCAAATTTCAGAGGCTTGAACTCTCATATCATATGAATAAGCAATCCCAAACTTAGGCTGAAACTGAAGAGGCTGGAACTTAACTTCAAGCAACATACCAAGTGAACCAACAATCTTAAGCTTGATATGGCTTGAAAAGCTAAGAGGTTACTCAATTGATTTTGAGGCCGAATTGATCCGACGGCTCGAACTTACGTTCGAGTCTGTTTGTTCTTTTCAACAATCCTATGCCACTTAAGTTCGAGCCATCGAAATTCAATTGATCTTGAGGCTCAAACTTAAGTTCGAGCCTGTTTGTTCTTTTGCACATAACACACTGTTCAATCATGTGACCCAACAATCCTAAACTTGATATGGTTGGAAAAGCTTTAGTTCAAGCCTCTTTGTTCTTTTGCACATAACACACAACAATCCTAAACTTGATATGGTTGGAAAAGCTCAGAGGCTCTAACTTCTATTTGTTCTTTTTCTCATATCATGTGACCAAACAATCCTAAGCTTGATATGGTTGGAAAAGCTCAGAGGCTCGAACTTAAGTTCGAGCCTCTTTGTTCTTTTGCTCATATCATGTGATCCAACAATCCTAAACTTGATATGGTTGGAAAAGCTCAGAGGCTCATATCATATGATTCAAAAATCCTAAACTTGATATGGTTAGAAAAGCTCAGAGGCTCGAACTTAAGTTCGAGCCTCTTTGTTCTTTTGCACATAAGACACAACAATCCTAAACTTGATATGGCTGGAAAAGTTGAGGCTTATATCATGTGATCCAACAATCCTAAACTTGATATGGTTGGAAAAGCTCAGAGGCTCGAACTTAAGATTGAGCCTCTTTGTTCTTTTGCACATAAGACACAACAATCCTAAACTTGATATGGCTGGAAAAGCTGAGGCTCATATCATGTGATCCAACAAATCCTGAACTTGATATGGTTGGAAAAGCTCAGAGGATCGAACTTAAGTTCGAGCCTCTTTGTTCTTTTGCACATAAGACACAACAATCCTAAACTTGATATGGTTGGAAAAGCTGAGAGGCTCGAACTTAAGTTCGAGCCTCTTTGTTCTTTTGCTCATATCATGTGATCCAACAATCCTAAACTTGATATGGCTGGAAAAGCTAAGGCTCATATCATGTGATCCAACAATCCTGAACTTGATATGGTTGGAAAAAGCTGAGAGGCTCGAACTCCTCTTTGTTCTTTTGCTCATATCATGTGACCCAACAATCCTATAACACACAACAATCCTAAACTTGATATGGTTGGAAAAGCTGAGAGGCTCTAACTCCTCTTTGTTATTTTGCTCATATCACGTGACCAAACAATCCTAAACTTGATATGGTTGGAAAAGCTCAGAGGCTCGAACTTAAGTTCGAGCCTCTTTGTTCGTTTGTTCATATCATGTGATCCAACAATCCTAAACTTGATATGGTTGGAAAAGCTCAGAAGCTCATATCATATGATCCAACAATCCTAAACTTGATATAGTTGGAAAAGCTTAGAGGCTCGAACTTAAGTTTGAGCCTCTTTGTTCTTTTGCACATAAGACACAACAATCCTAAACTTGACATGGCTGGAAAAGCTGAGGCTTATATCATGTGATCCAACAATCCTAAACTTGATATGGTTGGAAAAGCTCAGAGGCTTGAACTTAAGTTCAAGCCTCTTTGTTCTTTTGCACATAAGGCACAAGATATGACTCACGGGCTCCAAATTGAAGGTAGGCTCAAACTCTCTCGATCCAAGTTGGAATGAAATTCAAACTGAAGTTCATAGTTTGAATTTCAATCCTGTGTGATTTACAAACTTAAGTTTGGGTTTCTCAAACTGAAGTTTAATCCTCTCTAATTCTCAAAATTAAGTTCGAGCTTGTTAGATTCCAACTTGAATAGATTTAGTTCAAGCTCTTCAAACTGCACACTGAATAGAGGTTCAAACTTAAGTTCAAACCTCTGTGACTCTACATTCAACAGACATCCAATTTTAAACTCCAACTTGAATCGACATCCAAACCTAAGTTTCATCTTCAGTTAGTTCTTTTAGATGTAAGAGAGTATTCAATGTAATAGGCTCGACCTTAAGTTTGAGCGTCTTTTATTAAAATTTCAAAATAGATTCAAGTAAAAAATACTATCTTGTTTGCTGGAAAAGCTTAGACGCTCAAACTTAAGTTCGAGCCTTATTTGTAACTAAACAAACTGAGAGTTGACATGATTCAAAGCAGTCGGAGCCTCATATTATGTCAATTCCAAACTTGATATGACTCACGGGCTCCAAATTGAATATAGGCTCATACTCTCTCGATCCAAGTTGAAATGAAATTCAAACTAAAGTTCATAGTTTGAATTTCAATCCTATCTGATTTACAAACTTAAGTCTGGGTTTCTCAAACTGAAGTTTCATCCTCTCTAATTCTCAAAATTAAGTTTGAGCTTGTTATATTCCAACTTGAATAGGTTTAGTTCGAGCCCTTCAAACTGCACATTGAATAGAGGTTCAAACTTAAGTTCAAACCTCTGCGACTCTACGTTCAACAGACATTCAATTTTAAACTCCACCTTGAATCGACATCCAAACCTAGGTTTCACCTTCAGTTAGTTCTTTTTCGATGTAAGAGAGTATTCAATGTAATAGGCTCGAACTTAAGTTCGAGCGTCTTTTATTAAAATTTCAAAATAGATTCAAGTTAAAAATACTATCTGTTTGCTGGAAAAGCTTAGAGGCTCCAACTTAAGTTTGAGCCTCATTTGTAACTAAATAAACTGAGACTTCACATGATTCAAAGCAGTCCGAGCCTCATATTATGTGACACAACATAAAATTCATGGCCGACTCTACATTCAACAGACGTTCAATTTTAAACTCCAACTTGAATCAACATCCAAACCTAAGTTTCACCTTCAGTTAGTTCTTTTGGATGTAAGAGACTATCCACCGTAATAGGCTCAAACTTAAGTTGGAGCATCTTTTATTAAAATTTCAAAATAGATTCAAGTTAAAAATACTATCATGTTTGCTGGAAAAGCTTAGAGGCTCAAACTTAAGTTCGAGCCTCATTTGTAACTAAACAAACTAAGAGTTGACATGATTCAAAGTAGTCGGAGCCTTATATTATGTGACGCAACATAAAATTCATGGGCTCGAACTTAAGTTCGAGTCTCATATCATGTGAAGACTCAAACTTGATATGATTCTAAAGGTGTGAACTTAAGTTCGAGCCTCTTAGCTCCTTTGGATTCATGAGTTAGAGGCTCGAACTTAAGTTCTAACAACTTTTGGAAAAGCTGAAAAAGTTTGAGCTTCATAACTCGACTCATAAGATTCAAAGGCTTAGCTTTTGTAGATGCAAGAAGATTTGAGTTAAAAATATTAGTGTTTTTACCAAAAAACTTGAGAGGCTCGAACTTAAGTTGATGCCTGTTTTTGCTAAATTGAGAGGCTCGAACTTAAGTTGGAGAGTCATATCATGTGACCCAACAATTCCAAACTTGATATGACTCACGGGCTCCAGATTGAATATAGGCTCATACTCTCTCGATCCAAGTTGAAATGAAATTCAAACTAAAGTTCATAGTTTGAATTCCAATCCTATCTGATTTACAAACTTAAGTTTGGGTTTCTCAAACTGAAGTTTCATCCTCTCTAATTCTCAAAATTAGGTTCGAGCTTGCTATATTCCAACTTGAATAGGTTTAGTTCGAGCCCTTCAAACTGCACATTGAATAGAGGTTCAAACTTAAGTTCAAACCTCTGCGACTCTACGTTCAACAGACATTCAATTCTAAACTCCACCTTGAATCGACATCCAAACCTAAGTTTCACCTTCAGTTAGTTCTTTTCGATGTAAGAGAGTATTCAATGTAATAGGCTCGAACTTAAGTTCGAGCGTCTTTTATTAAAATTTCAAAATAGATTCAAGTTAAAAATACTATCTGTTTGTTGGAAAAGCTTAGAGGCTCAAACTTAAGTTTGCGCCTCATTTGTAACTAAATAAACTGAGACTTCACATGATTCAAAGCAGTCCGAGCCTCATATTATGTGACACAACATAAAATTCATGGCCGACTCTAGATTCAACAGACGTTCAATTTTAAACTCCAACTTGAATTGACATCCAAACCTAAGTTTCACCTTCAATTAGTTCTTTTGGATGTAAGAGACTATCCACCGTAATAGGCTCAAACTTAAGTTCGAGCATCTTTTATTAAAATTTCAAAATAGATTCAAGTTAAAAATACTATCATGTTTGCTGGAAAAGCTTAGAAGCTCGAACTTAAGTTTGAGCCTCATTTGTAACTAAACAAACTAAGAGTTTACATGATTCAAAGCAGTCGGAGCCTTATATTATGTGACGCAACATAAAATTCATGGGCTCGAACTTAAGTTCGAGTCTCATATCATGTGAAGACTCAAACTTGATATGATTCTAAAGGTGTGAACTTAAGTTCAAGCCTCTTAGCTCTTTTGGATTCATGAGTTAAGAGGCTCGAACTTAAGTTCTAGCAGCTTTTGGAAAAGCTGAAAAAGTTTGAGCTTCATAACTCAACTCATAAGATTCAGAGGCTTAGCTTTTGTAGATGCAAGAAGATTTGAATTAAAAATATTTGTGTTTTTATTAGAAAACTTGAGAGGCTCGAACTTAAGTTGAAGCCTATTTTTGCCTAAAAACTTTAGAGGCTCGAACTTAAGTTGGAGCCTCATATCATGTGAGCCAACAATTCCAAACTTGATATGACTCACGGGCTCCAAATTGAATATAGGCTCCAACTCTCTCGATCCAAGTTGAAATGAAATTCAAACTGAAGTTCATAGTTTGAATTTCAATCCTGTCTTATTTACAAACTTAAGTTTGGGTTTCTCAAACTGAAGTTTAATCCTCTAATTATCAACATTAAGTTGGAGCTTGTTATATTCCAACTTGAACAGGTTTAGTTCGAGCCCTTCAAACTACACATTGAATAGAGGTTCAAACTTAAGTTCAAACCTCTGCGACTCTACGTTCAACAGACATTCAATTTTAAACTCCAACTTGAATCGACATCCAA
>CM035410.1:48065461-48077961 GCA_020310875.1 Ceratopteris richardii
GAAGACAATCGAGGAACAACCTTATCTAGTAGATTTCGCAAGAAGAAGGGAGGACAGTAATTTATTCTTAAGATAAAAGTTGACAATCTTACATGGGATAATAAACCACTTCAATAAATCTATCGGAGACTATAATGTCCTTGACTGATTGAAAAATGAAGTTTCACTCTAGTCTAGTATATGCATTGCTCAAATAAATCTTCACAAAGACACAGTGTGCATCTTATTTTTATATTATTCTTCCCTTCATATATATTTTTTGATACTTTTGAATCCGAGATTCCTAAGATTTGTTTTAAGGATGAAGAATAATTATAAATCTTACTTGACCAAGGAACTCAATTTGTTATGAATAACAAGAAATTACTTCCCAATGGAGAGGGAGAGAAAGAAACTACTCAACCCAAGGAGATCAATCCAACCAAGTTAAAGAAGGAGTTTTGGAACTTGATGATGAAGGTAATGAACTTCCAAGTATCCTCATGGATAAGAAACTAGATGTCTTACTCCCATGAACTAGTAAGAAAAATGATATAGTGACAAAACACTTTGATGAAGTAGAGAGGAATCAAAGAGATGAAGAATAATTATGAAGCTTAGTGGACCAAGGAATTCAAGGTTTCCAATTTACATCATTCCAATTCCTCTTTTGTACTTCATTAGCTTGGTTTAGTTTTATGCTTTAAGAAACATATCACCACACCGATCCTTGGTGCTTACCTGTTGGACTTCCATCTCCTTAGTGAGTAGAATGTCTCAAATATAATGATAATCCACCTCTATATTCTTGCTCCTAATGTGAAACATATGATTGGTAGATAGGTACACAATACGCATATTGTCACACGTGATTGTAAATCAATTTACCTACAAGCTCAATTCAATCAGTAGCTTGTGTTGAGGATATAGCAACACTTGGTTGCTTCTTTTCCATTCATGATATGGATTTCTTGTTTGGAATCACTATCTTTTCCATTCATGATATGGATTTCTTCTTTGAATCTAGACCACCCAACATTTCAATATGGTTTAAAAAAAAATAACTTTCCAAAGGAATAAAAAAACCTTCATTCAAGGATCCCTTGACATATATGAGTAATCCCGTTGTTGCAAGTAAGGGACTCTAGATGTGTGAATGAGTTGAAAACCACCTATATAGTCTAGATTTGGCCTTGTGATAGTGGCATAGTTCAAAGAGCTCAATATAGACCTATATAAAGGTGTAGCTTGAACTTGATTACCTTTTATGGAAGGTAATTTCATATTGATCTCCATTGGATTGCTCAATGGTTTTAAACCTATAAGTCCATACTTCTACAATATTCAAGATTTATTTTACTTGTGTTATTCAAACACCATTATCTTTTTATATGACTCTACATTCACAAATAAGTAGAAAATGCTTCACCTTTTCTTTGATAAACAATCAAGGATCACCATTGCTTTGTTTGTACCAAAAATGGATCAAGTAGATTACAAGCCTTTGACTCAATGCCCTTAGGTAAAGATTTGGTAAAGATCCAACCTACCAATGGCATTGAAAAGTTCATTGCATTCCTTACACATACAAAGGGAAAAAAATCAACCATATGCAACATAATCGTTATTCCACCAATATATAACGTTGATGGTGCTTATCACTTTGGATCCACATATTTCTTGGAAAGGCATAGTTGTGCACCTCACAAATAGCCATATAACATGAAACTATTGACTAACTGAAGTGTTGTCATAGTCATCATTTACGATTTTTATCTTGTATTTTAGAAAGTTTTTCATGTTGCTTCACAATAAGCATAATCCGATGTTTCGAATGCATTCATAGATGATTTAGAGATAGTTTCATGCTTAATTGAATCATGTATAGATGCACGATTGAGGTCATAGAAAATTTCACTAATCTCATAGTTCATTCATTGATTTTTTGTAGTATTGATGTAATCCATTTGTGCTTAAATAATGAGTTTGCTCTACCTTGATCTTTTTGGATTATATATTCGAATCATTTTAGGAGATAATAGAAAGACTCTTCTATGGAATTCCTATTGCTTTGTTTGCTAAAATTGTATAATAAATGTCACCATATTTTTCATATGGTCATTCCATATGCATCTCTTTACTTTGATTTTATTATTGATACATCTACAATATTGTCTCTCTTGGAACCAATAGAATCTACATCAAGTTAAGCCTTGACTAGTTTCATATTCGTTTATTCCAATCCTAGATCATTAGGCATGTATAACACCCAAACAAAGGTCAAATCCCCAACATAGATTAAAGATACATCAAATTTAGATCCCAAGTGGGAAACATCTTGAAACAAACTTTATTTTAAAAAAAATTAAACTATTCATTTTAGGAGTTTTTGAGCAATGGGAAAATGTAGATTTCATATCATGAGCTTCTTTTCACAAACTTATGGTCCTATTTACATTCTTTGCAAAATATACTATGCTCAACTCGTGGGAAATAAATAAACAATAGTACACTTTTTTGTCTCTCTCATGAGCATGGAGGAGCTATAAGTTTTATCTTATTCATGGTTTTTGGATCAAAGCTCCATGACATGAAGAGTTTCATAGATGTAGATGTCTTTGTTAGAGTTAGAATATTCAATCTACTATGATACATTATTGTTTCAACTATGGGACAATGAATGTAGTTAATTTGCAAAAAACTCTATGGGACAATGCAATGCTTCATGAACTATAGATAAAGAGGGGACACAAACATTAAGGTGAAAAATGAATATCCACACAAATGATATGAGAGATTATAGAGTTTGAAGTTCTTAACTAAACACATATATTGCAATTGATTGATTAAGACTAGCTAACAAAAGATGATATAGTCAATGGATGCATGTCTACATAAGAAAGAAAAATAAAGATGCACATGTGCATAGAGACCAAGAAAAAATAGACAACACAAAGCATTGTATGGTAAAGAGAACATCAAAATAAACTTTATTTGTAGAGCATTGTGATACATCTATACAAATAAGAGTAGCTTGTCAAAATCTTAAAACATAAATCATTTGATGCGGTTCATACCGGATTGAGTGCACATATTGATGTCCTTCTATAAGCTTATTTCATCCTCTAATTTTATTTATGTGAAATATAAGAAATTCTCTCATATTTCTTTATCCATCATGGAAGTTAATCTAGATCCTAGATACTTGCACTCAAGCTCATATTTCTTGCAAGAAACAATGATTTTTTCTTCCTTCAAAATAAACAATTGCTTGTGCTTATAGCACTTGGATAGTTCTATAATGGTTTACCTCTTTCAAGAATTGAAGAGGCTCGTCCATCACGTCCGCCATTATACAATCAAGAGGTCATTTGAAGTTTCATATCATCTACACCAAATTTGTCACATGATGCTTATCTCACATAGACATCAAAGGGAACAAATGCAAAACAGAGTTTGTGTAAAATCTTGTAAATTGGTTTGACAGTTTGAGCATGTAAGAATTATTTCAAAGTTAAAACTGTATAAATATGCAATAAAGATGTATAATATACATATTAAATCTAAAAGTATTGAGATTTTACATCATCAAAGGTTCTCTTGAAATCTTAGTGCCACCAAATAGATGAGCAATCATAAAACACTAAGAGATTGCCAAATCATCAATATCAAAAACATGTATTTTGTAGTGTGTGCCTAGGAAGTTGATGATTCTAATGAATTTTGATGCAAATTTTTCTTGAAAATATTATATCCAAATGCTAAGTGCATGCAGAAGTAAAGTTCGTCGTGTTTTTGGTGGCACACTCCAACAGCAGACGGAAAACGAATGGCAGATGTGCTAAAAAAGTGGAGTCTGGCGGCAGAATGAGGGGGGGAAAAGAGGGATATCTGTGCGCATGTCATCGTGCTACTGTGATCGTACATCAGAGGAATTCTTGGAAGAGGGAGGTACTTTTGGAAACACTTGGCGGCCGAAGAACAGAGGAAGAAAGGATTCACGATCTACAGAAGAAATCGTCTGGAGTTTCCTTTGATTGTATATATATATATATATGTGTGTGTGTGTGTGTGTGCTGTGTACATATATATACACACACCGTTGTCGTAGAGATTTTCATCTCTACTCTCGCTTCTACTTGCTTCAAATCAAAACATTGCTCGGAAGAAAAGCTCAAGATTACAAGCTCTTGCGGAATGATATCTTATCTTATCTCATGTTATTTGTGCCCATTGATGGTGACTTCTCTCAACTTGTGGCCTTCAAAACTTGTATAAAGACGAAGCAATTATACTCAATAATTGCATACTTGATATGCATATGGGCTTGTGGCTAAGGAGTATTACTCTTTATGAAGGAGTAATGGGTTCATATTCCATTGTGATCAATGGAACGCAATTTTCCTGAATGTTTTAGCCTTTCATTAAGGGAACGCAATGAATGGTGATTGTAATATGGTATATATATATATATATATATATATATATATATATATATATATATCTATATATATATATATATATATATATATATATATATATATATATATATATATATATATATATATATATAGCACTACAAACACACACACACATACATATATACATATAGATACTGCTGTGTATATATATGTGTGTGTGTGCAGTACAAACACACATACTCACACACACACACATATATATATTATATACATATATATACATATATATACATATATACATACATATATATAGATAATACATATATATATATATACATATATACATACATATATATACATATTGTTAGTCGTTAAACTTCCGACTTCAGACTCAAAATACTTTCAAGTTCAGACGTTTCCGAATCTCTCCTAACCGTAAATTACCTCTTAGCCACGTGGGTCCTTGGGAGTGGTAGGGGTCTGTTAGACAGAGGCCCTGTACTATTTTCCCAACTCATTACACAATCATAATTACTTCTCACATCTTAGCTCATTGCGCAGTTTTGAACAACCGATGACTGTTCGTTGTACTGGACTTAGAATTTCCGAACTAATCCTGCTACGATGGTCTGAGGAGTAGTCCGGTGACTTGTGTCCAATAGAATAATCTACTTCAGTAAACGAAGATCACCTAATACGTACGTCTTCAGAACAGACAGGTATACCAAACACATATATATATATATACTGAAATTATGCAACTCATCGTATACCAACTACGAGCAACAAATGTCCTGACAACAATCGACTCGTTACAGACTTAACAATAACCTACTCGCACTTCAACCATTACAGATGCTAGTCTTCCTGTGATCGGAATCAACAGTGAACGTAGACTACTGCATCGAACTTAGTTACTTACAAAAATGCGAACACATGAACAGTTTGTGGCTCCTGTTCACCACTCCTCGCCAGCATACAAACTAACAAATAACCCACTACGATTGATTAACACTCAGAGACACACTCAAATATTAGCGAGCAGATTCGTAACACAAGATCATCAATTCGTAACTCTGCACTACGGCGCAAATAAATGACTAGACGGAGCACAGACAGAACAGAACAGAACAGAGTTCACTCTTCTCAATGACATACCTACTACAAACAATACACTTACAATTCCCCAAAAACGGACTCTCGGCCACTCTTCTTTCATTTCCTTATATAGAAGATTTTTTACAAAGGTGCGCGAATCTTTAGTTACCTGTGCGTTTCCCGAAAGGTTCTTTTACATTTAATATGCCTGTCCTCGTACATTTGTCCTTGTTCGGCGGCCGTTTAACACTGGCACGCATGGTGGACTCGAACCCGCAGGTTCCTAAGGTTCTGCTACGAGACCTTCTAAATACATGCTTCGGGCGAGCCTAAATGTTCGGGTGATTTTCTTTTTAATGGTTTCTATCATCTGAACTAAAGTGTTGGGTTCTAATAAATAACTGAGCGTCCGTTCTAACAGAGCTAATAGCTATGGCTTGGGTTAACAAAATTTCGGCCTGGGTCTGTAAGAAGGCCTCTTGTAAATAAAACTCATTGGATAATGCAGCGTCCCGGGATGTCTTCATTTCGATGACTTTCTGCTGCATATCCGTGACTCGATCCTTCTGATTTCGCAATTGGTTATCGAGTCACTCGAATTGCTGGTTCTGAAATTCGATCGTTTTGGAGTATGCATCTTGTTCTCTTCGAGCATTTGCTAGATCTTTTTGGTATTTTGCTTCCCTGGTTAATTGGTGTCTCAGCATTCTGTTTACCTCGTCCAAACATTCCTGAGCTCTTCGTAGCTCGTCTTTGACTTGTTCTGCTTCTCTCTGTTGGTCTTGATTTCTCTGGATGGTTTCCTGCAATTGGGCCTTCGTTTCTTCAACCAATTCTTTGAGGGATGAGCTGATGTCTTCTTTTTCGTGGAGTGCGGTCTTCAATTCCCGGATTTCTTCGTGTGCTGCGTGTAATAGCTGGTCTTTGGCGGCAAGTTGCTCCAGTGCTGCTTCCCTTTGCTGTATCAAGGCCTGTTGTTCTGAAAACTGCGCTTGAAGATCTGCTAATTGTGTCTGTAATTGATGATTCTCCGCTTTTACGGCGTCGACTTCTTCTTGGAGTGGGGTGATGTCGGCTTCCAGGAGGTCGACTTTGTGCTGTAGGTCTTGCCGAATCGTGTTCGTGACTTCACTCAGCTGTACCGGAAGTTGTTGTGAGAGGGTAATGAGCATTTGGCCCATGGCGGCCAGTTCGGAAAAGACCGGAATAGCGGGAAGGAGAAGTGGGTGTTTTGGTGGTGTAGAGGTTTGGGTATGGATTTGGGGGGGATGTCGGGGGTGAATAATTGGGGGAGGATGAAGAGGATTCGGAAATTGGCGGGGGGAAAGGGTTGACTGGTGGGGATTGAGGACCAGGGGATGCAGGGTGAGTTACTTCATGGATGGGTTGGTGTTCACCTGTATTGTGGGCGATGGTGGATTCTACGGCCTTCAGTAGGGTGTCAAGTGCGCTGTCAACCACTTGTTGTTCGTCTTCTCATCATGCTAATGCTTCTTCTGTGTGATTCTACTAGTCGTGGTGGTCGGCCGATGATTCATTGTGGATGGAAGTGGCTGTGTCGTGGAAGGTCTCTTCTTGTTCTTCGTTTCGGGTGTCCTGATTCTTTTCAGTGGATCCTTGTGCTTCGCTTTCTGAGGAGCTGATCCAAATTCTCTTATTGCGGAAGAGCTGGTTGATCTCCTCATCTTCTTCTTCCTCGTCGTCGAGTGGTTGGACTGATTCTTCGTGCCTAAGTACGGGACCTTGGGGTGGTGGTTGTGCGGCAAGGATGGCTGGGAAAAGGAATGAGATGATATGGGGAAGGCGAGAGCGCGGGGTGGTACCCTTTTGGAGTTGCTTCACTATAGCTACACATTCTTTATGGATTCTAAGGAAAAAGTACGAGGCGAAGTTCACGGGTTCTCGGGCAGCTAAATCTAAAGCGGAATAGAATGGGCGTGAGATGCCGTAGGTGCGCTTCTGAAGGTTGAGTATGGCGACTAAGAACTGCAAGGCAGATCGTTCGGGTTCGGGGCGGCAGAGAATGGCGTATTCGTTGGACGAAGAGCGGGGGAATAGTTCGGTCATGCGGGCGGGGGGAATACTAGGGCCATTTTCACGGCCTTGCGGGTTGAGGCGGTAGGCTTCAGCGAAGGCTTGGAAGGTGATGACTGTTCGCGAAGGGAGCGAGAGGAAGACCCATTGGCGTTCGGTGGGAGGGGACTGAGCAATGGCGGTGATGATTTGCGCGAAGAAGGGATGGGCTTCCACTGAGTGCCAAGGTAACTCAGCGAAGTTGGCCAACCCTCTGCAACGCAGGTATTCACCTACCTCAGTAGGGATACCATCGCGGAAGGCAGCATAGTTGGCTATCGCGTCCATGGCGTTTACTGAGACAGACAGTGAACACGGATGCAGAATGCACGAGTGCTCCGAATACTAACATACAACACAATAGCATTTTCGACGCTGTCGACAGAGTTAAGTAGAAACAACATGGTGGGGAGAAAAAAAAAGGGGTTGGGTATCATTGTGCAGTGCGGGAATGATGCTTGTTTTCATGCAGGCGTGCGACTCGAGTGACTGGTAAGGGGGTGGCTGGTCACATAAAGATTATACAAAACACGGCTATTTATAAAACGAAGATAGAAGAGAGAGAAAAAAAAGAAAAGATTAAACAAAACGCGGTCCATCGCCGAAAAATTTAATGCGGGCTAGTGGCGTGATGATATGGCCGCAGCTTCGACCCATTGATTACTTTTGGGAGTGGATTTCCGGTCAACGTAGTCAACCGAAAAGTTGCCGGACCAACTTGCTCTGAGATCTTAAAAGGGCCGAACCATCGTAGTTTGAACTTTCCTGCTGCTCTATCCGACTTTGCGTTATAGAAGAGTACAAGCTGACCTACCGAAAAGATTGGAGTCTTCAAATATCGATCGTGTGTCTTGGCTTGCCTTAGTTGTACTTCACGCATGGTTAAAAAGCTAAGCCATCGGTGCTCATCAAGTTCTCTAAGTGCGTCCATTCGTGTTGTCAGCAAATCTTCCGGTAGCATCTTTTGAGTGATTGCTACACGCAGACTTGGGATGACTACTTCCATGGATGCTATTGCTTCTAAGCCATAAGCTAGTTTGAAAGGTGTCAAGCCTGTTGTTACCTTATATGTAGTTCGGTATGCCCATAATACTGCAGGTAGTAGTTGATCCCACCTTTCTGGTGCTTCCATGATCAGTTTCCGGAGGATATTCAATAGTGATTTGTTTGTACTTTCGGCCAAACCATTGGCACGAGGGTAATATGGAGAGCTGAGTTTGTGTGTCACCTGGAATGATCGGGTGAGTACCTTCATTAATTGATTTACGAAGTGAGTACCTTGATCTGTCACTAATTCGAGTGGTAAGCCAAATCGTGGGAAGACATCATTTAGCAGACATTTTGCTACTGCAACCGCTGTAGCAGACCGTAAAGCCCAAGCTTCTACCCATCTCATTGCGTAGTCTATACAGGTTAGTATGTATCTGTTCTTACTGAAGACTGCTGGAGGTGTGATCGGACCGATAAAATCTAATCCCCATTTCTGAAATGGTTCGAGTGGCATAATAGGCTGCAAGGGAAAGAAGTGTCGTTGCAGTGGTTGTCCAGACCTTTGACAGTTATCACAGTTTTTGACAAATTGGGCCACATCTCTGTACATAGTTGGCCACCAGAGACCTCCTTGTAGAATTTTCCGATGAGTCAAATCTGTGGCAAAGTGACCACTAGTAGGGGTCGAGTGAGCCATTGTGATGACCGAGTTAATTTCATGTGGAGGAACACATCGAAGTAAGATTCCGGTGTGATCTACATAATATAGTTCTCCAGCAACTAACCGGAATCGGCGACTAAAGATTGTAATTTTCCTTCGAACTGCCTTGGCTATCTCGGATGGAAAGCATCCTTCGGTGAGAAAAGTTAGAATCTGATCATAATATGTAGGTGGTGCTTGTGATTCGGCAGTCTCATCGGTCAGTGGCTCAGAACTATAGATTGCTGGAGTCCTGTCATCTATGCCTTTCGGAGCTTCACCAGAATCTAGACGAGATAAGAAATCTGCTAAGGCATGTGCATTTCTGGGTCGGTGAATGACTTCATAATCGAATTCCTGCAAGAGTAGCACCCAACGTGCTAATCGTCCACCTAAATGCTGCTGTCTTACTAGATAGACGAGGGCAGCATGATCCACATGGAATGTGAATTTCCGGCCTAGTAGATAATGTCTGAACTTTTTGATGGAGTAAATTAAACCTAGACATTCTCTTTCGGTGGTAGAATAGTTCTTTTCTGCAGGTGCAAGCCTTCTGCTGGCATAATAAACAGGGTGGAACCACTTATGTGTTTGCTGCATCAGAATACTGCCGATCGCAATATCTGAAGCGTCGACAAAAACATGGAACGGATTGTCCCAGTCCGGTGGTTGTAAGATTGGTGCCTGCGTCAATAAATACTTGAGTCGATCAAATGTGGTTTGGCATTCTTGAGTCCATTCGAACTGTCGGGGAGTTTTGGTGATTAGTCTGTTCAGTGGTACAGCCAGATGAGCAAGCCATCCTAGGTGTCTGCCATGCCACCGTACTTGACCCATGAAATGCATGACTTCTTTCGGAGTAGCGGGTACTGGGGCTTCTAAAATTGCCGAAATCTTATCTGGGTCTACTCGGATACCTTGGGCAGATACAATATGACCAAGTAGTTTGCCACACGAAACGGCAAACACAGATTTGTTTGGGTTAAGGCAGAGTCTGTACTCTCGACACTTTTGAAAACAGCATCGTAGATGAAGCAAATGTGCCATCATCTTCCCAAAAATCGAGAAGTCATCGAGATATACTTGCATAAACGAATTGAGATAAGGAGAGAAAATCTCTTGCATACATCGCTGAAAGGTGCTTGGTGCATTTCTTAACCCAAACCACATTACCGTACAAGCAAAGACACCCCAATTGGTAATGAAGGCAGTTTTTGGTATATCTGCTTTAGCCATTCTAACCTGATTGTAACCACTGTATCCGTCTAAGAATGAATACATTTCGTGACCTGCTACCCTATCAAGCATGGTATCAAGAAAGGGGATCGGGAAAGGATCCGGTATTGTTGCTGCGTTTAATTTCCGGTAGTCTACACAGATTTGTAGTTGCTTATTTTTCTTTGGCACAATCACAATTGGTGAAATCCATTCAACATGTTCTACTGGTACGATGAATCCGACCTTTAATAATCTATCAAGTTCGGCTTTTACCTGTGATGCATAATTGGGATTCATCCGGTAGCTAGGCTGCTTATTCGGTTTAGCTTCAGGCTTCAACATGACTCTGTGCTGATAGATGCGCGGATCTAATCCTTTCATATCTTTGTAATCCCATGCAAAGACGTCTGAGAATTCGCGAAGTAGTCGAATCAAATCAGCTTTAAATATTTCCGGTAAGTTTTGCCTTATCTTTACAGGTCGTGGATGATCTTCATCTCCTAGATTGTACGTGGTCAACTGGTTTCGGCGACATAAAACTGTTGAGGTTTCTCTGTATCGCCTGTTGACTTGAACAGCGATTGTAATTCGTCGTCATGTGTTGAAACAGTATCTTTCTGCTTAGTTTTTTCGGTGATCGGTACAATTGTACAAACTGAAGTACTCCAGTTATCTATCACGGACTGTAGATCAACAGTCCCTAAGGTCATTAAATCAGCATTATTCTTCAGAAATTCCTCTTCTTCATCATCTGATAGTCCATCTAACATGTGGACTGGTTCAACAAAATATGGTCTGGCGTGAAGTTTGCAAGGTTGTATAGCATCTAATTTTACCACATATCTACGGTTGGCATCTTTGAACGTAAGCTCTTGTGCCGACCAGTCCTGTATTACCTTCGCATGCTTCAGCCAAGGTCGACCAAAAAGAAGGTTGTAATCCAAAGTGGATTCCGGCACATCTAGTATAACAAAATTCATTTTGAAGGTCGTACCTTGTAAAGTAATGGGTACATTTCACACAAGTCCTACGGGATGGACTCTAGATTGATCTGCCATTCTGACAAAAAATTGAACTGGTTCGATTTTGGTCCATCCTAACCTATTGCATAAGGCTGTAGTCGCAATGTTAACACCAGAGCCTCCATCAATCAATACCTGCATAATTTTATGATTCTTATACCATACTGTAATCAAGGGAACTGAATGATCAACCGTAGAATCAGGTTCCGGTTGTACTGCTGCTGTGGCCGGAATACAAGAAGGTACCGGACTGAACTGTTGCTGGAACTGTTGTCGAATCCCAGGTACTAATGCCAGTAGTTGGCCTAGAGGCAGGGTGATAGATGCCTTGGATAAAATTTCCCAGGCCTGTTGAGATTGGTTGTCCTGCTCCTTTGAACTTGAGGTCTCTGCTGATGCAGAAGTATCTGTTGTTATGTCTACTGTTGATGATGGCTCCGCTGCTGCTTCCTTTTGTTGTGTTCCTTCCTTTGTCAACGAGGCTTGAGTCACCGGAATAGGTTCTGGGAACACTGGTGGTTCTGTTGCGGTCCAGTGACTAGCCTTGTTATACATCCTATGTTGTTCTTGTATCCCCAGTTCGAATATCTCTGCTGCCGACTGCAGTTGTTTACCAGATCGGGTCTGGACTGTAGCAGTTTGTGTTTTCTACTGGTGTGATTTGTACCATGTTGGCCATTGGGTTTTGCCGCTCCTTCTTCCTTTGATCATACTCAGCTGCATCTTTGCAAAATCTTCTAATGTGCCCGAATTCACCACAAAAATGATAGCGTGGCGGTGGCAAATTGGGATTTTCCGGTGGTGGTCCGTTCTGCCAGCGGTTTGCATTATAATTATTGTTCCTCTGTCCTCGGTAGTTCCGATATCCCTGCGGTTGATTGTTTCTTAGTTGCGGAGGTACATAGTGATTTGCTGGCTGTCCATGTTCTTGAATGACTGCATTGACCATTGCTGTTCCTTGTACTCTGGAGTTGTAGACACAGTTTCTGGTGGTGTGTC
>CM035410.1:48090461-48105461 GCA_020310875.1 Ceratopteris richardii
TAGGATTGTTGGATCACATGATATGTGCAAAAGAACAGAGGCTCGAACTTAAGTTCGAGCCTCTGAGCTTTTGCAACCATATCAAGTTTAGAATTGTTGGATCACATGATATGAGCAAACGAACAAAGAGGCTCGAACTCTCTGAGCTTTTCCAGCCATATCAAGTTTAGGATTGTTGTGTCTTATGTGCAAAAGATTAAGTTCGAGCCTTTGAGCTTTTCCAACCATATCAAGTTTAGTATTGTTTGGTCCTATGATATGAGGAAAAGAACAAAGAGGCTCGAACTTAAGTTCGAGCCTCTGAGCTTTTCCAGTCATATCAAGTTTAGGATTGTTGTGTGTTATGTGCAAAAGAACAAAGAGGCTCGAACTTAAGTTTGAGCCTCTGATCTTTTCCAACCATATCAAGTTTAGAATTGTTGGATCACATGATATGAGCAAAAGAACAAAGAGGCTCGAACTTAAGTTCGAGCCTCTCAGCCTTTCCAACCATATCAAGTTTAGGATTGGTGTGTCTTATGTGCAAACGAACAAAGAGGCTCGAACTTAAGATCGAGCCTCTAAGCTTTTCCAACCATATCAAGTTCAGGATTGTTGGATCACATGATATGAGCCTCTGCTTTTCCAGCTTATGTGCAAAAGAACAAAGAGGCTCGAACTTAAGTTCGAGCCTCTGAGCTTTTCCAACCATATCAAGTTTAGGATTGTTGGATCACATGATATAAGCCTCAGCTTTTCCAGCCATATCAAGTTTAGGATTGTTGTGTCTTATTTGCAAAACAAGAAAGAGGCTCGAACTTAAGTTCGAGCGTCTGAGCTCTTCCAACCATATCAAGTTTAGGTTTGTTGGATCACATGATATGTGCAAAAGAATAGAGGCTCGAACTTAAGTTCGAGCCTCTGAGCTTCTCCAACCATATCAAGTTTAGGACTATTGGATCACATGATATGAGCAAACCAACAGAGAGGCTCGAACTTAAGTTTGAGCGTCTGAGCTTTTCCAGCCATATCAAGTTTAGGATTGTTGTGTCTTATGTGCAAAAGATTAAGTTCGAGCCTTTGAGCTTTTCCAACCATATCAAGTTTAGTATTGTTTGGTCACATGATATGAGGAAAAGAACAAAGAGGCTTGAACTTAAGTTTGAGCCTCTCAGATTTTCCAGTCATATCAAGTTTAGGATTGTTGTGTGTTATGTGCAAAAGAACAAAGAGGCTCGAACTTAAGTTCGAGCCTCTGAGCTTTTCCAACCATATCAAGTTTAGAATTGTTGGATCACATGATATGAGCAAAAGAACAAAGTGGCTCGAACTTAAGTTCGAGCCTCTCAGCTTTTCCAACCATATCAAGTTAAGGATTGGTGTGTCTTATGTGCAAAAGAACAAAGAGCCTCGAACTTAAGTTCGAGCCTCTGAGCTTTTCCAACCATATCAAGTTCAAGATTGTTGGATCACATGATATGAGCCTCAGTTTTTCAAGCCATATCAAGTTTAGGATTGTTGTGTCTTATGTGCAAAAGAACAAAGAGGCTTGAACTTAAGTTCGAGCCTCTCAGCTTTTCCAACTTAATTTCGAGCCTCTGAGCTTTTCTAATCATATCAAGTTTAGGATTGTTTGGTTACATGATATGAGCAAAAGAACAAAGAGGCTCTGAGTTCGAGCCTCTGAGCTTTTCCAACCATATCAAGTTTAGGATTGATGTGTGTTATGTGCAAAAGAACAAAGAGGCTCAAACTTAAGTTCGAGCCCCTAAGCTTTTCCAACCATATCAAGTTCAGGATTGTTGGATCACATGATATGAACAGAAGAACAAAAAAGGCTCGAACTTAAGTTGGAGCCTCTGAGCTTCTCCAGCCGTATCAAGTTTAGGTTTCTTGTCTCTTATGTGAAAAAGAACAAAGAGGCTCAAACTTAAGTTCGAGCCTCTAAGCTTTTCCAACCATATCAAGTTTAGGATTGTTGGATCACATGATATAAGCCTTAGCTTTTCCAGCCATGTCAAGTTTAGGATTGTTGTGTGTTAGGTGCAAAAGAACAAAGAGGCTCGAATTTAAGTTCGAGCCTCTGAGCTTTTCCAACCATATCAAGTTAAGAATTGTTGGATCACATGATATGAGCAAAAGAACAAAGAGGCTCAAACTTAAGTTCGAGCCTCTCAGCTTTTCCAACCATATCAAGTTTAGGATTGTTGTGTCTTATGTGCAAAAGAACAAAGAGGCTCGAACTTAAGTTTGAGCCTTTGAGCTTTTCCAACCATATCAAGTTTAGGATTTGTTGGATCACATGATATGAGCCTCAGCTTTTCCATCCATATCAAGTTTAGGATTGTTGTGTCTTATGTGCAAAAGAACAAAGAGGCTCCAAATTAAGTTCGAGCCTCTGAGCTTTTCCAACCATATCAAGTTTAGGAATGTTGGATCACATGATATGAGCCTCAGCTTTTCAGCCATATCAAGTTTAGGTTTCTTGTCTCTTATGTGCAAAAGAACAAAGAGGCTTGAACTTAAGCTTTTCCAACCATATCAAGTTTAGGATTGTTGGATCACATGATATAAGCCTCAGCTTTTCCAACCATGTCAAGTTTAGGATTGTTGTGTGTTAGGTGCAAAAGAACAAAGAGGCTCGAATTTAAGTTCGAGCCTCTGAGCTTTTCCAACAATATCAAGTTTAGAATTATTGGATCACATGATATGAGCAAAAGAACAAAGAGGCTCAAACTTAAGTTCGAGCCTCTCAGCTTTTCCAACCATATCAAGTTTAGGATTGTTGTGTCTTATGTGCAAAAGAACAAAGAGGCTCGAACTTAAGTTCAAGCTTCTGAGCTTTTCCAACCATATCAAGTTCACGATTTGTTGGATCACATAATATGAGCCTCAGCTTTTCTAGCCATATCAAGTTTAGGATTGTTGTGTCTTATGTGCAAAAGAACAAAGAGGCTTGAAGTTAAGTTCGAGCCTCTGAGCTTTTCCAACCATATCAAGTTTAGGATTGTTGGATCACATGATATGAGCCTCAGCTTTTCCAGCCATATCAAGTTTAGGATTGTTGTGTCTTATGTGCAAAAGAACAAAGAGGCTCAAACTTAAATTCGAGCCTCTAAGCTTTTCCAACCATATCAAGTTTAGGATTGTTCGATCATATGATATGAGCCTCTCAGCTTCTCCAACCATATCAAGTTTAGGATTGTTGTGTCTTATGTGCAAAAGAACAAAGAGGCTCGAGCTTAAGTTCAAGCTTTTGAGCTTTTCCAGCCATATCAAGTTTAGGATTGTTGTGTCTTATGTGCAAAAGAACAAAGAGGCTCGAACTTAAGTTCGAGCGTCTGAGCTTTTCCAACCATATCAAGTTTAGGATTGTTGAATCATATGATATGAGCCTCTGAGCTTTTACAACCATATCAAGTTAAGGATTGTTGGATCACATGATATGAGCAAAAGAACAAAGAGGCTCGAACTTAAGTTCGAGCCTCTGAGCTTTTCCAACCATATCAAGTTTAGGATTGTTGGATCACATGATATGAGCCTCAGCTTTTCCAACCATCAAGTTCAGGATTTGTTGGATCACATGATATGAGCCTCAGCTTTTCCAGCCGTATCAAGTTTAGGATTGTTGTGTCTTATGTGCAAAAGAACAAAGAGGCTCGAACTTAAGCTCGAGCCTCTGAGCTTTTCCAACCATATCAAGTTTAGGATTGTTGGATCACATGATATGAGCCTCAGCTTTTCCAGCCATATCAAGTTTAGGATTGTTGTGTCTTATGTGCAAAAGAACAAAGAGGCTCGAACTTAAGTTCGAGCCTCTGAGCTTTTCCAACCATATCAAGTTTAGGATTGTTGAATCATATGATATGAGCCTCTGAGCTTTTCCAACCATGTCAAGTTTAGGATTGTTGGATCACATGATATGGACAAAAGAACAAAGAGGCTCGAACTTAAGTTCGAGCCTTTGAGCTTTTTCAGCCATATCAAGTTTAGGATTGTTTGGTCACATGATATGAACAAAAGAACAAAGAGGAGTTAGAGCCTCTGAGCTTTTCCTTTCAGGGTCGAGCCTATAAATTATATCAAGTTCCTTAATACCAAGTTCGAAATTCAGTTCGAGCCTTTCAATCATATCAACTGTCACATGATTGAACAATGTTTTATGTGCAAAAGAACAAACAAGCTCGAACTTAAGTTCGAGTCTTAGGATCAATTCAATTATGGGGTCTCGAACCTTAGTTCGACCCTCTCAGCTTTTCCAACCATATCAAATTTAGGATTGTTGGCTCACATGATATGAGCCTCTCAGCTTTTCCACCCATATTAAATTTAGGATTGTTGTGTCTTATGTGCAAAAGAACAAAGAGGCTCGAACTTAAGTTCAAGCCTTAGAATCAATTCAATTTTAGGAGCTTCGAACCTCTTATATGATATGAGTCTCTCAGCTTTTTCAACCATATCAAGAACAGGGAGGCTCGAACTTAAGTTCAAGCCTCTTAGCTTTTCAAGCCATATCAAGCTTAGGATTGTTGGTTCCAATTCGAGCCTTTGTCAGTTTTCTTAGTTCCACCATATCAAGTTTGGGATTGTTGGCTCACATGATATGAGGCCTCTCAGCTTTTCCACCCATATTAAATTTAGGATTGTTGTGTCTTATGTGCAAAAGAACAAAGAGGCTGGAACTTAAGTTTGAGCCTTAGAATCAATTCAATTTTAGGAGCTTCGAACCTCTTATAGAGTCTCTCAGCTTTTTGAACCATATCAAGAACAGGGAGGCTCGAACTTAAGTTCGAGCCTCTTAGCTTTTCAAGCCATATCAAGCTTAGGATTGTTGGTTCCAATTCGAGCCTTTGTCAGTTTTCTAAGTTCCACCATATCAAGTTTGGGATTGTTGGCTCACATGATATGAGGCTCGAACTCAATAACAGGGAGGCTTGAACTTAAGTTCGAGCCTCTTAGCTTTTCAAGCCATGTCAAGCTTAGGATTGTTGGTTCCAATTCGAGCCTTTGTCAGTTTTCTAAGTTCCACCATATCAAGTTTGGGATTGTTGGCTCACATGATATGAGGCTCGAACTTAAGTTCGAGCCTTTCGATATTTCATCATCAGGTTCGAACTTAAGTTGGAGCTTTTGAATCATATCAACTCTCAGTCTGTTAAGTCATAGGATGTGACACTTGAACTTAAGATCAAGTCTCTTATCTTTTTCAGCAAAAGGAATAGTATTTTTAACTCAAATATATTTTCAAATTTAAAGACAACGGGAACGAACTTAAGAGGTTCGAACTTCGTAAATTTGATTATAATCTATAATCTAAAGTATAATAATTAGAGAGAATAGTATTGATAATAAATTTGATGACTATGAATGAGAAATTTGATGTTATTATATTCATATTGTTTGTTATTATGTTGATGTGATTAGAAAAAAAGTTTTTTGTTGACTTTCAGGAGCAATGGAAAACACAAATGAATTTCAAAGCAATGTGATCGATAATGTATTTTCATTGGAAAATTTATCAAAAACAAGTGGGATGAAGGTTCCTTCAAATAGGATTAAGGTTCAGAAATCTTTTGATTTGACACACAAAGAAGACATGAAATGGTTTGCTGATACTTATGATCATGAAGGAAACTTCAAAGGAGATGTACATTTATTTATGATAGATGCAGGATCTACATATGGTGATATGGGCAATATTGTTCATGTTAAAGAAGATGTAAATGCACAAGGCACACCATGTTTTACTTGTAAAGTGCTTCCAGATGGTGAGAATATTAATGCGAATAAGTTCTCCTTATCATGGGAGACTTTGTGTTTGGATGATATGAAAGATAGTATCTCAAAGTCTGATCGATCATTAGGTTCAATTGGATCGATCGAATCAATAGAAGAATTAGTGAAAATTATAAAAGAAGCCAAAAGATTAACACAAAAGTCAAAATCTTTGAAGAGAAGCTCAGATGTATTTGAGAGATCTAAGAAACGAAAGTTGAAAGGTTCTTCAAATAAAGATTTAGGATAATCATCAAAGTCTGTACAAAACGATGAAGGTGTATCAATCCGACATTTAGATAATAGGAGTGAAGAAACAGAAGATACAGTAGTGCAGCCACAAGAAAATAAAATGATGGATTTACTACTTCAAAAACAAGAATACAATGCTTTTGGTTCTGATGCAGTATTTAATGTTGATGTAAAAAGATGTTTTCGAGCACCATCGAATTATGTATATAAAAAATTAAACAGAGATTGGGTGCGTACATTAATGAATGATTTTGTCTTGGCTCCGAAAGAGAATGAAGGTCATGCAGTTGTTATGCCTATTGATCCAAGTGTGAGAATACCTCTAAAAACTTTATCTCATGATGATATTGATAAAGTTGAGTATTGGATAATATCTGGACAACATTCAATTAGTGCAGCGAAAACTTTACAAACTGTTAATTCTCCGATGGTGACATTACAGTTACGACAACAATTTAGATATAGAAAAGCAAAAATTATAGTAAATTGTCCTCCAAAAATTTCAAGGGAGATATCTAAAGAGGCTAATTTGATGGTGGCAAAGTCATTACAGAAGGAACCATTTGTGGATCAACTTTTACAAGCTAGATCTCAATGGAAAGCCAATGGATGTCCATCCAAACCTCCTCCAAGTGTTAATCAGAGTAAAAGAGAATTTATATCATGGCAGGTATGTTTATATTCTTCGTATTTTTTATGTTTTAATTACTATATATTATTATTTTTAAAAACTTGTATTTATTTAAACGATATACGTTTTTTTTTGAGAATTTTGTAGAGACTACAGAGCAAAATTTACAAAAAGGATTTATAAAGAATGATTTACATCTTCTTTTATGTAATGATGAGGAATGGAAGAATTGGATATCAATAATGCATTTATATAGTCAAGGGGCACTGCTTAATACAAAGGGTGAAGTGCCAAATAACAAAAGAGATTCAACAAAAGATGTTATATCGACATCTGCAAAGATGGTAGCAATGAAAGGTGGTCAATTGAAGCAGGCACCAGGGACGGTTATATTAGGTCCGACATTATTCAAATGTATTGCAGGTTTGGACAATAAAGAAATTTTAGAACTTCAAAAGGCAATTTTAGAGAAGAAAATTTTGTTAAAAAAGGCAAAATCATTGAAGCACATGGTTGACATGGAAGAAATGGCATGGAGATTAAAGACAGATCGTGTCTTGAAAAATGCTATAATTGCATTTTTTATTGATTTAACAACAGAGGTTTTGACTTGGGAAAAGCTCTGTGAGAAATACAATATCACAGATGTACAATATGAAAAAATTAAAAGTTATTGTGAAACATTTGTGAAAGACTCATTAAACAGGGCAAATAAGTCTCCTCCTTTACCAAAGGCTGCCATAACTTTGTTGAGTCATTTGTATAGAGTTGCAATGGGAATAAAGACCACAACAAATGTTATTCCATGGTCAATCTATGGATTTGGTTTCGATTTGAACAAGGTGGAAAGTTATTGTGCAGAGCAAGTTCTTCCATTCAATATTGTTTTCTTTAGGTTTGATTCAGAACTGTATAGTTTACATAGTCGGGAATGCATTTCAGCAACGTTCTTTTCCAGATTGACTTTTGCACTCAACGGGATGAACTCCGAGACAGAATATGTTCTAGTATCTTTTATTGATTTCCTCTATGTCCATATGCTTGTGGAAGGAGTTCAACATACAGCTACAAAAATGACTTTCAAAATTGGAGCCACTCATAGTAGTAATCCTTCCATCAAAGGAGAGATGGATTTTGCAATAGTGCTTATGTACATTAGCAAAGAGGATAATTATCAGATGATTGATAGAATAGATCAAGCAAATCTAAATATTTTTGCTCATAAAGGTCTGGATGAATTCATAGAAAAAAATTTCATTGATGATTTCATCAATAGTTTTGCTCGTGAAGACAGCTATGTTGTACAGTTGTATTGTCGAGGAGTTGTTCTTCAAAGAAGTTTATCTAAAAAATGCAGATGTTTTGGTATATGTTTAGATGTTGAAGAAAAACAATTAGAATCAATTTGCTCTTCAGTTTTTGAGAATGACCCTGCTTTGCATCAATGGTGTGATATCAGTAATCAAGATACAGATATCAGGAATCAAGATACAGATAATACAAATGTGTTCGAGAATATTGATGCTGAGATTGATGTACAACCTAGTGGAGAAGAATCAGAAAGTAATCATGATGATATAGAAACCGATGAACATATTGTTACAATGGATGAAGATACTACAGGTACTTCAAATGTATGAGGAAAAAAAGCAGGTTGAGAAAATATTGATTCCATGTAATGTAATAAATACCATAGTTTTCAAAGTATATTTTTCTTTATATGCTAGTGATGATTGCATTTCTTGAACAATAGATTTTTATTTTGAGTATATTACCTTGTTGAATAAAGTGATGTGAATCGATTATATTTAAATCTTTTTATTTATTGTTAATATCATATGTTTGTGAGTTAAAATTCGACATCTCTTGTCTATTCGATTAATTTAAAAATTATTGTCAATGATGCATAAATTCACATGTTATAATTTTTAAATTGATATGCATGATTTATGACTCTTTTGTTTGAAAAAATCTGAAACATATTGTTTTTAAAATTATGATGCATTTGATTAAATACAATTTCGAAATGCACGGTTAAGATGCAAATATTGAACTGTGCAGTTTTTAAAATCGAAAGGTTATTGTTTGACGTAGATGCACAGAGAAATTAATTATAAGTGTTTAGATAGAGAAATTAATAGATAAATTTTTATCATAAAGAGAAATTAATTGAGAAAATAAGTATTGATATGTCTCCATATTGTATTGATTATTATACATCTTTTGGATTTCTTTTTATTATAGATGTTAACAAAAATAAACATTTCATAAGTGATGATGGTATTGGAAAGCTTATTGGCCACTTTGAGGATGAAATGAGTACTCTACATGAGCAAAGCTCTTTTCAAACATCAGATAAGCTATCTAATGTTATGGAGAAACAACATGCTAGGCCTTTTTGGATTTTGCCAGGTATATTGTGTAATATTATGATTATTTTATTCATATTATAACTCATTTATTGAAGATATATCAATAAGTTATCTTAAAGCACTCTTTTTAGTTATTGTGTATAATAAACCTCATTGTTTGATATATGCAGAGAATATCTATCATCCACTTCATATAAGCAACAATTTTCTCCTTGTCGATCTAAATGCCCTTTTGTTCAACAAAGATATAATATGGAACATATCAGAGACAGATTATGTCAAAAATCATTCAAATATTGATGACAAAAGATATTCTTTTCTTCTGGTGAGGAGCCAAGAAGATTATTATATGGATCCCATTGAAAAAATATATAAACCAGATCAACTTATCATTAATGCTAGTTTCTTCAAAGGTTCTATCCCAATAGAAAATTGCAGCGACATTACCCCTTATCAAGCAAGACATGATCATTCAGTACCAAGTGATCTTCTATCCTATATTTTGAGCTTCATCCAAAGAGATGATATTTTGCTCAATCGAATCAGACAACCACATATCATCAAAGAACATCTTATATTTCCTATGTTTCAACTTGCAATGGAGAATTCATCGTCTATGTTAGAACATGATATCTTGAGTGAATCAAATGATCATTCAAATAACTTGAGAGTATCTTCTTTTGATGACTATGAAGTACATAATAATAGTGAGAAAAACATAGATGTTCCATTGATTTGCAACGAAATTGAAAAGGAACATACAACAATAGCATCGACAAAGCTAGAGGTTCCATTGAATTGCAAGGAAATCGAAAAGGGAGATCTAGCAACAATAGCTTCAACATTTGGTGTTCCACTTTTAAATAAAGAGCAGCTAAAACTGTTACAAATGTGCTACAAAAATAAAAGCATGAGAGAAAATCATGCAATAGTGTATGCTACAAGGTTGGGCTATCGACAAAGTCGTTTCATAAGTGGAGTTGCAGCAAAAGCATACATAAAAAGGTTACAAAAGGCATACCTTAATTTAATAGGTAAAGAAATTCGTCATAAAATATTTATGTTTTTTTTTATATCTACAGTCAAATATTTATAAAATTTTTCTTTTGCAGGATAAAGAAAAACGTTGACGGCAAGGTGGATTATTAAATTTTCTCAAGATCTTTTGATTGGTTTGAAGATAACCCATTTTTTTAATGTTAGTTTCCTTGTTTTATGAAAGATTGTTTTTATTCACAAAGAAACACACACACACACACACACACACACACACACACACACATATATATATATATATATATATATATATATATATATATATATATATATATATATATATATATATATATATATATATATATATATATATATATATATATATATATATATATATATATATATATATATATATATATATATATATATATACATGTATATATGTGCACACACATACATATGTATGTATATATATATATGATAACCCATCTTTTTAATGTTAGTTTCCTTCTTTCATGAAAGATTGTTTTTCTTCACAAATAAACACACACACACACACACACATATATGAAGTTTTTTCTAGGCTTAGTCTACTTTTGATTATATTGATTGTAAGAAAAACTATAAAAGGAAATTGGAATCCCCATGAATATAAAATCATGCATTTAAATCAATTTTCCTATATTTTCTTATGTATTATCAATTTTAATTTACTATAAGTTTTGAATATTGAGAGAAATGATAATGGCTTAATTAAACATTATTGTAATTATGAAGTAATATAGAATGTAAAACAATTTAATTGTTTTTTATATAAATCTAATTAACTTCAATTTTATTTTGGAGAACAAAATGCTGATTTGCATATGAACTACAAAGAAAACCCAAGCTTGGCATTGATGTCTTGATGGTCTTCACACATATATGAATCTTCATCAAGAGAGCAAGGATTTTCTTCATTCCCAAGAGATGAAAGAAGGGTATTGATACTGGAAATGAATGGCATTTTTCTCAAGACAATTGATAAGGAAAGTGGTGATCTATTACTTGAATCTTTGCAAAACCATATGAATTTTATTGAAGAGAACACAAGAATTGCGCATTACATTCGCAAGGATGCATTATATTTCTTGGATTTTTGTATGGATATTTTTGAAGTGTGGATTTGGACCCCAGAAAGAGTGTCGATAGCTCAAAGAACACTTGCAATATGTTTTCCAAAACACCATCAAAGATTTCATATTATAGCAGGTCAGGGTGCATGCCAAAAAACTGATATCCGTATCGGATATAATTTTGTGCATCATAAAAACTTGGACACAATTTGGAAAATTTTTCCAGATTTGGATGGAAATAATACCATTATTTTTTATGATACATTATATCATGTGATTTGGAATATGAAAGGCACTTATGTAATTCTACCGAAGCTGTGGAGGCAATCATCGGAGGAGTTGGAAAACTTTTTATCCAAAACAATGATTCCGTGGCTTTATGGATGGATTTGCTCAAAGAACAGACGTTCTTATACATGTAATACAATTGTAAATCAAAGACCTTGTGTAGAGAAACATATTATGTACTTGAACAATATATTAAGAAACGATATCAATGATTTTAAAATATTTGAACATAATGTATTTTATTGGTGTTTTTAAACACCACATATTTTTGGGACTGTTCAACCAAGTGAAAAATTATTGAAAGCCTAAATTGCATATATTTGAGTAATTACTGAATTCGATTGTTTTTCAAAGCTCTAAGTTAGTATGATAGATGTATTATTAAATTATATGAAACAATCTATAGTATTGACATAATTTTCATATCATTCACCTAATGAACAATTATTAGTATGTCAAATTGCATATTATTAAGTATTGTTAAATTAGATCTAAATTCATGTGGTTGCTTTTTTTTTTAAATGGAGGTTCAGCCGAGGCCTACTCCTCCGGGCTTTAACTTTGAAATTGCAACTGTATAAGGAAGGGCATAGTATCCGTGGGACCCACCTTATCCCACAAGATACAACTTTCCATCTTAAACATGTCCCTTACATGTGCTGATGGGGGTTGAACCCCCGTCCCCGCCTCAAGAGGCGAGAGGCCCAACCACCCGAACAAGTGACCCCCAATTTGAATATATTTATTGTTTATATTAAATTGTAAGCTCTAAATTCGTATTAGGATAGATTTATTATACAATTAAATTGAAATCAATTTATTGATTTTTATAACATCATATTTTGGGATATTTACTTTAATATGAGCATTTATTGATATATCAAATAATTAACCTATTATTATTGAATTGGATAATAATAGACTTCATATTTTAAAAAAATTCAAGGCTGAATGCTTTTCTTTGTTTATTCATACTTCTTGGTGTTTTTTTAAATAAGCTCATCAACTAATATTATTTTTTATCTATTGAAAGCTTAAAACATTTTAACAAAAAGAAGATGTATTCATGAATTGATCTTTGTAAGAAGAATATAACATAGAAAATATAAGTTAATTCCATCACTTGGTATTATAAATGGGACTTGAATAATTCCCAAATTTGTGAATAGGCCTTTTAGGGTTTTAATTAAATATATATAATTAAATATATAAAATTAAATATATAAAAATAGGATTACGTAAGGAAAAAAAATCTGAATATATAAATAAATATATATATATAATAAGATAATTATATACATAAATAAATATAAACAGAACTAGTGTTTTAAATAATTTAATTAAATATTTATAATTAAATATATAAAATTAAATATATAAAAATAGGATTACGTAAGGAAAAAAATCTAAATATATAAATAAATACGTAGATAACATATATACACAAGCACACATATATATATAATACATACATACATGTAGATACACATGCATACAAAAATATACATATTTTAGATTTAAATCTTTAAGATTAGGGTTTTAGGGTTATAACACCTACATAAGATATATGCACACATACAAATGCACATGTAATACATATATACATGTATATACACATGTATACAGAAATATACATATTTTAGGTCTACATATTTAAGATTAGGGTTTTAGGGTTTAGTATTTTAGATTTAAGTCTAAGTCTTTTTTATTAGGTTTTTAGGATTTTAATACGTAGATTACATATATACACAAACACACATATACATATAATACATACATACATGTAGATACACATGCATACAAAAATATACATTTATTAGATTTAAATCTTTAAGATTAGGGTTTTAGGTTTATAACACCTACATAAGATATATGCACACATACACATGCACATGTAATACATATATACATGTATATACACATGTATACAAAAATATACATATTTTAGGTCTACATATTTAAGATTAGGGTTTAGGGTTTAGTATTTCAGATTTAGGTCTAAGTCTTTCTGATTAGGGTTTTAGGATTTTAATACGTAGATTACATATATACACAAACACACATATACATATAATACATACATACATGTAGATACACATGCATACAAAAGTATACATAGAATTTTAAGATTAGGGTTTTGATTAAATATATATAATTAAATATATAAAATTAAATATATAAAAATAGGACTACGTAAGGAAAAAAATCTGAATATGTAAATAAATATATATATAAAATAAGATAATTATATACATAAATAAATATAAAAAGAACTAGTGTTTTAAATCATTTAATTAAATATATATAATTAAATATATAAAATTAAATATATAAAAATAGGATTACATAAGGAAAAAAATCTGAATATATAAATAAATATATATATAAAATAAGATAATTATATACATAAATAAATATAAAAAGAACTAGTGTTTTAAATAATTTAATTAAATATTTATAATTAAATATATAAAAATAGGATTACGTAAGAAAAAAATCTGAATATATAAATAAATATATATATAAAATAAGATAATTATATACATAAATAAATATAAAAAGAACTAGTGTTTTAAATTATTTAATTAAATATATATAATTAAGTAAAGAAAAAATCAGAATATATAAATAAATATATAAATACACAAACACACATACTTATATACTTATCTATATTCACATATACATACATATACACATATATATACACATGCATACATATATATACATGTTTTAGTTCTAGGTCATTTGGATTAGGGTTTTAGGGTTTTAACATGTACATAACATATATACACACATACACATACACATATAATACATATATACATGTATATACACATGTGTATAGAAATATACATAATTTAGGTCGAGATCTTTAAAATTAGGGTTTTAGGGTTTAGGCATACATATAACTTAATTAAGAGGAAAAAAATCCCGCTGCCCTCACTCCCGCCGACCTCACTCCCGCTGGCCTCACTCCCGCCGATGTCACTCCCGCCAGTGTCACTCCTGCCGGTGTCACTCCTAAGGGTGGTGCTACTCCCGTAGGAGGTATGTCTCCTAGCTTTGTGACTCCACCACGACCATCTTTGCAGCCATCTCCTACTAGATCTACTAGTAGACATGTGCGTTCGACACCTCATCGCGATACAGGGTCTGCCCCGTCTCGTAGATCGAGGTCACGCTCTAGAGCAAGAGGTTCTAGGAGTGGATCTACAGGTAGGTCTGGAGGCGGAGGAGGCGGTTGTTGTGGAGGCAGTGCGACGGACATTGTGTCGCGTGCTTCTACTCCTAGGACGAGTACCTCAGATGTAGGTACGCCACGTAGTACACCACGCAGTACACCATGTAGTACACCACGTAGTACACCACGTACACCTTGGGGTGCTCATGACCATGATGACTCCAAGGTGTATAGTATCCGAGATGGAGCTCTGGTGATGGATGCGGCTGGCAAAGCAATGCGTGCACGCATACAACAGCTTTGCTCCATCCAGTTTGGACACTCCATCATGCGGAAATGGAGTGAACAGGATAAAGATCGGAACAATTATATCACACAGACGATTTACCAGGAGTTCCGACCAGCCGA
>CM035410.1:48174960-48504960 GCA_020310875.1 Ceratopteris richardii
GACATACTTTGATTTTGGGGCGAGTTTCAATCAGTCTAGTTAAGAGTCTATTATACTCCGAGGTTGCATAGGATGATAAAAAAATTCTTATATAATTTGAAGCATTGAAATCCATGTCATTTGTAGGTAATGAAGTTGAATCTTGAAGCAAACTACTTGAAGAAGACCAAAAACTTAGAATTAAAGAAGGAAGTACATTTCATCTTTAAACTTGGAAAGTTTTGAATTATTGATATAAAGTCTAGTCTATACTTGAAATAGAGGTTTTCTTATGTGAAGGTAAACTTGACATTGGAGAATTATAAGGTCTCCAACAGTGGTATCTAAGCTAGAGAAGCAGATCAAGGTGAGAGACTAAAGAGAAAAGTCCTGATTATTGCAAATTTGCAAATTGGAGTTGAAGAAAGTATTGGAAAGCTAAAGTTTTGCAAAAGAATTTTAAAATGATGCAAAGGAATTTCAAAAGGATTAGAAGAATCTAAGAATTAGCTCAAACTATTGCTTGTGTTAGAAAATAAGTCTAACTATTGAAGACTTATTTTTTAACACAAGCAATAGAAGGATGGGAGAAAGCATCCAGATATAGAAGCTTGATAGAGAAAAATATCCAGCATGGTCTATGAGAATGGAAAATCAACTTATGGGCAAAGATTTTATGGGATACATCACAAGAAAAGAAGAAAAGCCAAAATTTAAAGATCCTAGTCTTCCAACTAGGGAAGAGCTTATAGATTCTAAGAATTGGATGAGGAAAGATGCTCAAGCAAGGAGCATTATCTATGCGGCTATCAATGACTATCTCTTGCCACATATTAGAGGACTAGAGAGTGCAATTGATATATGGAATTCTTTGGAGGAACATTCCCAAAATACAACCAAGCCAAGGAAGGCCTCACTATGGGCATAATTTACAACCTTCAAAAACAAAGCTTCACAATAAATTTTTGATTATGTAACAAAGATTAAAGATATTGGAGATTGTTTAGGTGCAGTTGATGAAGACATTGAAGAATATACACTGATAAGACAGATCCTTATAGGATTAAGAGGAGATGAAAGATGGAATCCTTTCTTATTGTCAACTTAATTATCTTTAGATCATTTCACTCCATATCTAAATCAATTGTTAGGACACATGCTAACATTTGAATAGGATGTTAAAGGAGAGACTTATAAGACTATAGATCAAGTTATGCATTCAAAGGACAAGAAGAAGAATGCTAAGGTTAAGCAACAATCAAATGAAGACGAAAGCACCTTGAATCAAGCTAACTTTACTAAAGGTAAAGGAAATAGCACGGTAGATGAAGAAGTGGAAGGAATAAAGAAAATGGTAGAGCTTGTTGGATTTATGATAAAACAAATTACTTGGCAAATGAATGTTGGAACATTAATCAAAATAATGGTAATTACAATCAAAACTTTAATCAAAGAGGTAGAGGAGGAAGAAACTTCCAAAAATAATCTTACAACAACCCCCTACTACAACTATACATCAGATCACAAGGAGGATTCGACTCTAGCCTTGAATGCTACACATGAAGAAACAAATGAAGATCAACGCGTATTCTACATTGACTTAGGGTGTATCAATCACCTGAGTCATAACATTGCCTTGACGACTAACATGGAGGAAAAGGTAAATGGACATACAATTCAAACAGGAGATAACACCAAACACAAAGTTCAAAGCATTGGATCGATAAAGACAAAGAATGGAAGTACACTTCTGAGTAAGGTACTCTATGTTCCTGCCATTTTTGAGAAATTTTATGAAGTCAAATTCACTAATGATGGAGTTTATGTTGAAGATCCAAATCAAGGATATACGAGTATCATTGTAGGTTAAAAATAAGGAAGACTTTTTACTCTCAAGGTAGAAGCTAATATAGGAAATGCCTTGTTCATGTATGGAAGTCAAAAGATGACTAATTTGGACCTATGGCATAAACAATTAGGTCATTTCAATGAAAGAGGTATAAAAGATATGGAAAATAATGGATCCATGCTAGATCTACCCAACACTCAAGCTCAACACATGAAATACAAGTGTGAGGCTTGTGAGTTACATAAAGCACACAAACAATCATATAATCAACAAGGATTTATGCATACAAACAAGCTTGAATTAATACATATAGATGTATGTGGGTCCTTCAAAGGATTATAGTGTCAATGGATCCAGATATTATGTTTTGTTTGTAGATGATGCAACAAGATGGATCACACTTTATGTGATCAAGGAAAAATCTGAAGTGTTTAATACATTTAAACATTATCATGCATATGCAAAAAGGATTATAGGAAAAAAGCTCAAAAGATTGAGATCATATGGAGGGGGAGAGTATTTCTCTAAAGAATTTAATGATTACTTGAAGAATGCAAGTATAAAAAAAGAAGTAACATGTACTTAATCTCCTCAACAAAATGGGGTTGCAAAAAGGAGGAATAGAACACGTGCAATTTGCTAGATCCATGAGGAAGGAGAAGAATTGCCCTAATTACTTATGGGTAGAAGCTGTTAACATTGCAAACTATCTTGTAAATACGTTATCTTATAAAGCCTTGAATGGTGTAACCCCTTATGAAGCATGGTGAAGTAAGAAACTACTCTTGATCATTGCATATGTTTGGCATATGCTTATGTTCTATCTCAATTCAGACATAAGCTATACCCTAAAGTAGAGAAGTATTTCTTCATAGGATATGATGATAAATAAATGGTTTATAGGTTGTGGAGTCCATCTACAAAATAATCTTTTATTTCTAAAGATGTAACATTTGATGAACAAAATACACGATATATAGGTTCAAATAATATTTATGCATATTTTGAAGAATTCATGAAGACAAGGAAAGGCAAGTCAAAGATGAAAATCTATGAAGATGAAAGTGATGATAAAGATGGAGATGAAGATAGAGCAAGATTTGATCTAGAGCATGATGAGGCAATGACGTCAAGGAGTGTAAAGATATGAAGGCCATCAAGAGAAAGAAAGCAACCTATAAGGTATAGCTATGACACTACTTATATCACAACCAAAGATTATGCATACATATTGAAGATAGATGAAGATCCATCAACATATGCAGAAGCTAAAGGTAATGAGAATTGGGAAATAGCAATAAATAAAGAGCATGACTCTTTACTTGAGAATGATACATGGGAGTTGGTATGTAGATCAAGGAATCAAAAGGTAATGGGATGTAGATGGGTATATAAAACAAAAAGATTTGCAGATGGAAAGGTTTCTAGAATGTGATATAAAGCTAGACTAGTGGTCAAAGGATATGCTTAGATAGAAGGTGTGGATGGAAGGATGGAAGCTATCACAATTGGATGTTAAAGATGCTTTTCTAAATGGATATGTTGCAGATGAAGTATACATGGAGCAACCAGAGTGTTTCAAAGATCCAAATGGACCAGATTGTGTGTGTAAGCTCTAAAGAGCTTTTTATGGTTTGAAGCCAACCCCAAGGGCTTGGAACTACAGAATTATGAAGTTCTTAAATGAAATTGGATATCAAGTTTCAAAGGAAGATAGTAGCTTGCTAGTGAAAGCAAGTGAAGATGGGTACATATACATTTGTATCTATGTTGATTATATTATACTTATAGGTACAGATACTAAAGGAATCTAGAAGCTCAAGAAGCAAATGGACAAGGAGTACAAGATCAGTGAATTGGGAAATTTATCCTATTTCCTATATATGAAGATAATTTGCACTCAACATGGAGTGTATGTTACACAAGAAAGGTATTTGAAGAATCTTCTATTAAACTTCAACATGGAAAATTGTAGAACTTCAACAATCCCATTGGAGGTAAATCATAAGTTAAGCAGGTATGGAGGTGAATAATTCAAAGATATGAGGATGTATCAAAGTTTGGTAGGTATTTTGATAGATGCTACCTTAAGAAGACCAGATCTTTCATATGCAATTGGTGTATTATCACAATTCATGCATTGTCCAAAGAAAACTCATTGGATTGTAGCACAAAGAGTGCTAAGATATACTAGAGGAACTTCTAATGAGGGTTTGTACTATGTTTTCACTTTTGACACTAGAATCAAAGTGTTTAGTGATGCAAATTGGGAAGGTAGTACATATGATAGAAGATCTACTCATGGATACTTATGCTACATTGGACATAAGCTAGTATCATGGTGCTCAAAGAAGCTACTGGAGAGTGTTAATCTCCAAACGAACATGTTATCCTTGATGTTAGAGCACCTCTATATCAAGAACAACTCAAAACCTCAACCAATTTGGAAGGCCAATACCAGATTACCAAAATTTTGAACTAACTGTGAACAAACTGTTAGTCGGCCGCCAGATTGGCAATTGTAAAGACTGAATCTTTTCATATTCCGCACGAACAAAAGGTTGTTACAAAGACGTTTGTAATCTTTATAAATCAATGAAAAGAGACGCTTTGGTGACGATCAGTGGGATCACCAGACTGTCTGTCTGGGTGATTGATCTGTAACGTTGCTGTGGTGTGCGTTGAGTAATTCTAAGTATTCTGTTCTCGTCGCTGTCTTGTTTGTTTATCGATACCTGTTTGGTTTGTGATTTACCTAGACGACCAAAAGATCGCCAGACTGTTTGTCTGAGCGAATCGTTCTGTGTAGTTTCCGTTGTGATTGTTATGATAATGCTGCGTATTGTTGTGTCTCTCTGTTTTGTTGATGTTCTGTAAGTTGTTTGATGAAGCCCATGCTCTAGTAATGACAGTTCAGTACTGTGTGGTTGATAATTCTGAATCATCCTGCATCTTCTGTTCTGGTGGATTATCCGCACCTGCAACGGTACAGATTGAGTTACTGTTATTGACTCTGTTGTGTACGGTAGTTTGTGTTGGATCAGTTCTTTAAGCTAGACAAAAGTAATCTTGTATTACGGTATTGAATATTGCCTGCACTGTACGCTGAGAGAGCATTAACTGGAGTATGTTCGGTAAGCTTTGGAAGAGTCCGATTACAGATAGTAAGATTGTGAAGTGTAAACAGATTCTTGATAGAGTTCTTGAACATTAGTATATTGCTGTGTATGAAGTGGTTATTTTGGGGAAAATCAAGCATAGGGCCTCTGTTTAACAGACCCCTTCCACTCCCAAGAACCCGAATAGATGTTTAAACGCGCTTCTAACGGCAAGCGATGTTTAACACTGGTGCCGTCTGTGGGAAAGTGGCACTAGATTGTTGCCATTTGTTTGTGTGAATGTGGCATCAAGAGTGTTGCCAGCTAATTGTGGGAAAGTGGCATCTAGAGTGTTCGTTGATTGATTATGAAAGTGGTAATAGATTATGAATTGACTGTAAGGAAGAATAGTACGCAAAGTATTGCAAACGTAGTATATGCCGGTTACTCGTTCCGGTGAATCATAGAAGAAACCAACAGTCCTGGGTGATACCTAATTTGCTAAGGACGCCTCCAGGAGGAAGAAGCGCAGATAAGTTTAACCCAGTTATCAAGAAAGTGAAGAACGCTAGTAGCGATTCCAGTAGAATTCCGGTGGAACGTACTGCAATTTCGGCACATTTCGGTGCGATTGTGGCACAGTCTATCGAAGATATAGTCACTCGAGAATCTACCAGGATGCAGTATGCAGTTGACCTAACACCATCTGGTCAAGATTCAAATTTTTCTAAGGATAGAAGCGTGTTGGCCAATGAAATCAATGAAGGTGAAACATTACCTTGTTCTGGTGTGCTGCTAAGGATGAAACTGCTATACAACAACTTTTACAATCAGTCGATGATTCAGAAAAACCTCATCAATTCTATGTTCCAGAAGATCCGTTGATCACATATAATTTAGGGGATGAAGTTATCCACGACCTGTCAAAATAAAGGAAGGATTGTCTGAAGTATTTCAAGCAGATCTGATCCAGTTACTTCGTGAGTTCGCTGATGTTTTTGCATGGGATTACCGTGACATGAAGGGTCTGGATCCTCGCATATATCAGCATCGAGTTGTACTTAAACCGGAAGCAAAACCAATTAAACAACCCAGCTACCGGATGAATCCTAACTACGCAGCACAGGTAAAGGCAGAGCTTGATATGTTATTAAAAGTTGGATTCATTGTTCCAATAGAACATGCTGAGTGGATGTCACCCATTGTTATCGTCCCTAAGAAGAATAAGCAGCTATGCATATGTGTGGATTACCGAAAACTGAATGCAGCTATGGTGCTAGATCCGTTTCCTCTTCCATTTCTTGATATAATGCTGGATATAGTGGTTGGGCACGAAATGTATTCATTTCTAGATGGATATAGTGGGTATAATCAGGTCAGAGTGGCTGAGGAAGATATACCAAAAACAGCGTTCATTACCAATTGGGGTGTTTTTGTTTGGACAATTATGTGGTTTGGATTAAGAAATGCTCCTAGTACTTTTCAACCATGTATGCAGGAAATCTTCTCCCCCTATCTTACTTCTTTCATGCAAGTATATCCAGATGATTTCTCTTTATTTGGTAAGATGGTAGCACACCTGTATCATTTACGGTGTTGCTTTGAGAAGTGTCGTGAATACAGACTCTGCCTGAACCCAAACAAGTCTGTGTTTGCGGTTTCATGTGGTAAGCTGCTTGGCCATATTGTGTCTGCACAAGGCATACAAGTCGATCCAGATAAAATTGTAGCTATGTTAGAAGCACCTGTGCCTACTACGCCGAAAGAAGTCATGAGAATCATGGGTCAAGTCAGGTGGCATGGTCGACATTTACGGTGGCTCGCTCATTTGGCAATACCTCTCAATAGATTAATAACCAGTACTCCTTGGCAGTTTGTTTAGACTCAGGAATGTCAAATAGCATTTGATCGTCTCAAAAGCTTATTAACGTAGGTTCCAATTCTACAACCTCCTGATTGGGAACGCCCATTTCATGTTTTTGTAGACGCATCAGATATCGCCATTGGCAGTGTTTTAATGCAACAAATTGATAAGTGGTTCCGGCCTGTTTACTATGCAAGTCGAAGGCTTGCTCCTGCTGAAAAGAATTACTCTGTAACTGCAAGAGAATGTCTGGGTTTAGTGTATTCTGTAAAGAAATTCAGGCACTATTTACTTGGCCGCAAATTTACTTTTCATGTAGATCATGTTGCACTTGTCTATCTGGTACGGCAACAACATTTAGGTGGTCGATTAGCGCATTGGGTTCTACTTTTACAAGAGTTTGATTATGAAGTAATTCATCGGCCCGATAGTTCACATGCATTAGCAGATTTCCTTTCTCGCTTAGATTCCGGTGAAGCTCTAGTCGGTGTAGATGACACCACACCCGCGATTTATGTTACTGAACCAACTAATGATGAATCTGCAGAACCCCCTATGCCATCTACATATTATGATCAGATATTAACTTTTCTTACTGATGGATGTCTTCTTGCTCACATTTCTCCTACAATGCGTAAGAAAATTGCAGTTTATAGTCGCAAATTTTGGTTGATTGCTGGAGAGTTGTATTATATGGATCGCACTGGAGTTTTACTTCGATGTATTCCTCCACATGAAGTAAACTCAGTTATAGCTTTGGCATATTCAATACCTTCCGGTGGGCATTTTGCAGCAGATTTAACGTACCGAGAAATTTTGCAAAGCGGACTATGGTGGCCTACTATGTACAGGGATGTATCTTAGTTTGTCAAACAATGTGATAATTGTCAGAGGTCTGGACAGCCGTTACAATGCCATTTTTTCCCTCTACAACCTGTCTTACCTTTAGAATCTTTCCAGAAGTGGGGTCTTGATTTTATTGGACCTATTACACCTCCAACAATACTCACTAATAATCCTTATATTCTAACATGTACAGATTACGCTACCAGATGGGCAAAAGCTTGGGCTTCACACATTTTGTTAACAATTTAATGAAAGTACTCACACATTCTTTTCAGATTATGCATAAATTCAGTTCACCGTACTATCCTCGAGCTAATGGCTTAGCTGAGAGTACAAACAAAAACTGTTACCTGCAGTATTATGGGCATACCGGACTACATACAAGGTAGCAATAGGACTAACCCCTTTCAAACTAACTGATGGATTGGAAGCCATAGCACCAATGGAGATCATTGTGCCAAGTTTACGTGTAGCCATCACCCAGAAATTGTTACCTGAAGAATCTTTGTCATTTCGGTTGGATACTCTCAGAGAACTAGATGAGCATCGTTGGGAAAGTTTTCTGACTATTCAAGAAGTGCAATTAAGGCAGGCTCGTACTCATGACCGGTATCTTAAAACTCCAGTTTTTAAGATACGATAGCTTGTGTTATTTTATAATGCAAAATCAAATCACTCGGCTGGAAAATTCAAGTTACGATGGTTTGGTCCCTACCGGATTACTGAACAAGTAGGTCCAGCTACTTTTCGGTTGACTACTTTGATCGGAATTCCTCTTCCTTAAGTCATCAATGGTTCAAAGTTGTGGCTGTATCATCAAGCATCTGACTCTCGCTAACGTGTTCGGCGTTTTTTCATGTTATTTATTTTCCTTTTTTGTTTTTGCATGCTTAATAAAATAAGTCTGTAAATATCCTCGTTTTGCTACCTAATTATGATCAACAACCGCCCTACATTATCGATTCTGCTCATGCATGCACACCGAAGTTATGAGGTTATCATCTCAACGTCGCATGATGATTAGTAATTTCGATTGCTTCCCGCTGCAAAGCATCTACTTAACCTTTTTTGTTTCGCTGTTAATCGCTATTGTGTCTGTGTGATCTATGTGTTTGTGTTATCTGTATATCTTGTGCGATTGTGTTCTTGTGCCGGCTATTCGTGTTCATGCCATGGAAGCGTTAGCAAACTTTGCAGCGTTTCGTGATGGACTCCCTGCTGATGTAGGTGAGTTCCTACGCATCTGTGGATTAGTCAATTTCGCTGAATTGCCTTGGCATTCAGTGGATTGCCACCCTTTCTACGCCCAAATCATCGCCACTATCGTTGCCACACCTGCTACAGAGCAGAGTTGGCTCTCCAAATCTTTGCTAATGCATTCCGGCTCTCTTCGCAAGGTCGGGAGAATGGCCCGAATTTTCCAATATCCACAATGATCCAATTGTTTCCTAGGTATTCATCCAATGAATATGCAATCCTCTATCGCCCCGAACCTGAAAGATCAGCCCTGCAATTCTTAGTAGCCATCCTCAACCTGCAGAAACGCACATATGGCATCTCTCACCCTTTCTTTTCAGCAATAGATATGGCTGCCAGAGAGCCTGTAAATTTTGCATCATATTACTTGCGCCACATTCACAGAGAATGTGTTTCGATCATTAAACAGGTCAATAAGGGAGATATGCCACGATTGAGATTACCGCATATCATCTCCTTTCTGTTTCCGACTATCCAAGCAGCACAACCACCACCCCGAGGACCCGTTTTGCACCATGAAGAATCTGCACAGATCTTAGAAGATGATGAAGAGGATGACGAAGAGATTTTCCACCTCCTCCGCCGCAAAAGAATTAGAATAAGTTCATCTGACAGTGAAGTATAGGGTTCAGTCGCAAATAATAAAGCAGATAACAATGAAGAGGAAGGGAATGAAGATGAGACTTTCCACAACACCGCAACATCAATTCATCATGATTCATCAGTGTAGTCTTCTTCAGAGAAGACCCAAGAGCATGAGGATACCAACAACTTTGCAGATAATTCTACTAAAGAACAATCTCAGCAACAATCTGAACAGGAAAAGCAACAGGATGAACAACCTATAATTAATGAAATTTTCGAAGAACTGCTTAGAGCAGTGGAGTCTACAGCTGCCGACCCTGATGACACTACCAAAAAGGTAATCAACACAACTACTATCCTTCTTACTCATCCACCCCAACGTCCAATTCAGCCCACCATCCCTGTTCCACCGATTGTCACTGAGGAACCTACCGCTTCATCATCCTCCTCACCAAACTATTCTCCACGAAATTCCCATCAGCTCCTCACAGCCTCTTCATCTCAACCCCGTCCTCAACTTCCGGTTCCTTCAATTCCCATGATTTCTGAGCTTGCAACCATGGGTCAATTGCTGATTCAGTTATCGCAGCAATTACCAGTACAGATGAAAGAAGTCACTGATAACATCCGGGATGAATTACAACATAAGGTTGATGTCCTGGAAGCAGACATCACTCTCTACAAGAAGAGATAGATGCGGTCAAAACAGAAAATCATCAGCTGCACTACCAGATTACTCAGCTCCAGGCCAGACTTGCAGAACAGGATACTATAATCAATCAACGAGATATTGCACTAGCTGAGGTTAAAGAAAAAGATGACTTGTTAAGTGTTGTAGATGTCGGAATCACACAGCTGAAACAAATAGCCCAAGATAAAGAAGATGCACGAATAGCTCTGGGCAATCCGTTAAAAGAAACCAGACAACAGCTAAATGAAGCAGTACAGAAAGGACAAAATGGCAGATTTGCTTAAGAAGACTAATGAAGAACTCCAGAGAAACAAGTCTGATTTATTTGAAGTAAACAGTATTCTTAAACACAAATTAATCGGGGAAGCGCAATTACAGAAAGAGATTGCAAGTACCCGTCGAGAGCGCGACGCCTATTACAAGACAATCCAATTTGAGAATCAGGAGATAGAAAGAAGAGAATATCAACTGGATACACAAAAAGAAAGATTATCCAATATTGATAAACAAATTGCCGACATGAAGGTCACTAGGGATGCAGCTCTTTCGAATGAATTCTATTTACAAGAAGCTTTTCTGCAGACTCAAGCAGAAGTTTTGATGTCCTAGGTTATTTCCTTAAGTTCAGTACGCACAGATGCTCAGCTAGTAGAACCAGACATTTTGAAGCAGATGATAGAATCATTAAAGAAGAAAATTGCCCGGACTTTTAGATTAGCAAGATCAATGTATTTAGAAGGTATAGTTGATGAACCATAGGATTTTTTGTATACCTGTGGGTTCGAGTCCACCGTGCGTGCTAGTGTTAGTCGGCCGCCAGATTGGCAATTGTAAAGATTGAATCTTTTCATATTCCGCACGAACAAAAGGTTGTTACAAAGATGTTTGTAATCTTTATAAATCAATGAAAAGAGACGCTTCGGTGACGATCAATGGGATCACCAGACTGTCTGTCTGGGTGATTGATCTGTAATGTTGATGTGGTGTGCGTTGAGTAATTTTGAGTATTTTGTTCTCGTCGCTGTCTTGTTTGTTTATCGATACCTGTTTGGTTTGTGATTTACCTAGACGACCAGAAGATCGCCAGACTGTCTGTCTGAGCGAATCGTTCTATGTAGTTTCCGTTGTGATTGTTCTGATAATGCTGCATATTGTTGTGTCTCTCTGTTTTGTTGATGTTCTGTAAGTTGTTTGATGAAGCCTATGCTCCAGTAATGACAGTTCAATACTGTGTGGTTAAGAATTTTGAATCATCCTGCGTCTTCTGTTCTGGTGGATTATCCGCACCTTCACGGTATAGATTGAGTTATTGTTATTGACTCTGTTGTGTACGGTAGTTTGTGTTGGATTAGTTCTCTAAGCTAGACAAAAGTAATCTTGTATTACGGTACTGAATATTGCCTGCGTTGTACGCTGAGAGAGCATTAACTAGAGTGTGTTCGGTAAGCTTTGGAAGAGTCCGATTACAGATAGTAAGATTGTGAAGCATAAACAGATTCTTGATAGAGTTCTTGAACATTAGTATATTGATGTGTATGAAGTGGTTATTTTGGGGAAAATCAAGCATAGGGCCTCTGTCTAACAGACCCCTTCCACTCCCAAGAACCCGAATAGATGTTTAAACACGCTTCTGACGGCAAGCGACGTTTAACAAAACTCAACACACAAAAAGTGTGCGTCACTTTATCCACTCACAGACTGATCAAACATGTAAATTGTTCAATGAAACTTTGTATGAACTGTCATCTAGTGTTTGCGCACCTTCTCCAAGTCAAAAATTCTAAAAAGGTTTAGTAAATCTTGAGATTTACTCTAAACAATTCACCTATGTCTAAAACTGTACTTCTCTATAGTTGACTTTGACACCTACAACTTCTAATGCATAGTTCTCTCAAATTACAACTTTTTTATTCAAATGCTTTTAGCCATAGGTAGCTTACCTTCCAAGTTAAAGAATGTGTGCTTGGTTGCTCAAAACTTTACACTGTGGAAGGAGAACTGACCAAAACATTATCATCAAATTTGCACATGCTACAGTCTTCTCTTCTTCACATTTACACATGTAAATGTTCCTACTCTCATTTCTCTCAGCCTGATCACCGTTAGGATCTGAAAATTTGTACAAAGCTCACCCAACTATAGAATTAGACTTGTACAAAATCATTTCACAAAAGGTTAAACACAGAAGGAGCATTGAGCATAATATCGGGTGCAACTTTTCTTCTATTCAGGAAAACATTACATCTAAATGATGAGAGTTATTTACTTCACTTCTAAATTGTTTAATGAATCTTACAAATAGTCATTCATCATCTCTCATAGATGCCCCAACTTTATACTTTCATATATAGGTATTTTGTACAAACGCGTGACTATTACAAAAGTATAAGCATGTTTAATGTACATGTATATACAACCCTTCATTCTCTAATTATACACTAACCTCAATCTTCATATATTTGTCTTTGCTTCATCCTTTGACTTCAGCCCTTTGTCAAAATCATCAATTGATGGTTTCATGCAACAACAACTCCCCCTCAATCATCAATTGAGGTTTTCTCCATCTTCTTTATACCTGCCATGTCTTTGAATCTCTTTAGCTTTGGTCCATCCAAGCGCTTGGTTAGCATATCTGCAATCTGATCTTTTGTTGAATTATGTATGACTTCAATCTCCTTATCAATCACCTTCTCTCTCAGAAAGTGATATTGAATCTCAATATGTTTATTCGTGGCATGAAAAATAGGGTTAGTAGCTAGATACAATGAACTCATATTATCTCCATGAATAGTGCGTGTAATCAGAATGATGAAAAAACTCTTCATGAGAGTCTTCAACCATATGACCTCCTTTGCAGCTTCAACCATACCTTTATACTCTGCTTCTATAGATGACAAAGCAATTGTATGTTGCTTCTTAGAACACCAAGAGATTATCTTATCTCCCACATAACATAGATACCCATAGATTGATCTCCAATCATCAGGGCTACTTGCCCAATCTGTCTCACTATATATCTTGATGTTTGTATCTAATGTGAAACCATAATACAAACCTTCTTTGAGTGTACCCTTAATGTATCTCAACACCCTTTGTCTTGCAACCCAATGTTCTTTCCTAAGAGAATGCATGAATTTCGACAACACTCCAACTGCATATGACAAATCAGGCCTAGTTAATGTAGCATAGATTAGACTACCAATCAAAATTTGATATAGCTTTATGTCCTTGAACTCTTATCCTCCATATCTACTCAATTTATGAGTCACCTCCATTGGGGTAGGTGCTACCCTGCAATCTTCCATTTTGAAATTGATTAACAAGTTATTCAAATACCTTTTTTGAGTCACATATACTCCATGTTGAGTCTATGAGATATCCATGCCCAAGAAATATGACAAGTCTCCCAAGTCACTAATCTTGAACTCATTCTCCATTTGCTTCTTGAGACTTTATATGCCCTTCTCATCTGTACCTGTAAGAATTATATCATCAATGTATATGCACATGTAAATGAACCCATCATCACTTGCTTTAACAAGCACACTAGTATCTGCTTTAGATACTTGGGAACCAAGTTCTTTCAAGAACTTCACAAGTCTATAATTAGATGCCCTTGGGGCCTGCTTCAAACCATACAAAGCTCTCTTGAGCTTACATACATATTTTGGATACCTTTTATCTTTGAACCCTTCTAGTTGCTCCATGAAAACATCATCTAAAATTTAACCATTAAGAAAAGCATTCTTCACATCTAATTGACATAATTTCCAACCTTTACATGCAGCAATGGCTATGAGTGTCCTTATGGTTGTCACCTTTGCCACAAGACTATAAGTCTCATCATAATCTATACCATATGTCTGAGCATACCCTTTCACAACAAGTCTAGCTTTATATCTAGACACACTTACATCTGCATACCTCTTTGTCTTGTAGACCCATTTGCATCCAATGATTTTCTGACTATTTGGTTTAGGAACCAAGTCCCATGTTTCATTTTCCAATAAAGCATCATAATCTTCCTGCATAGCTTTCTCCCAATTTTCCTTACCCTTTGCCTCTTCATATGTAGAAGGGTCTTCCTCTGCTTTCACCTTATAAGCATAGTCTTTAGTAGTCAAAAAAGAAGTATCATAGCTATACCTTGTAGGTTGCCATTTGTGTCTTGATGACCTTGTGAGTTCTCCACTTCTTGAAGTTTTTGGTTCATCACATTTTGGATCAAACCTTGGCCTTTCTTCAACTTCAACTTGTACTTCATTATTCTCTTCTTCATCAAATATTTGAACCTTTGATTTACCTTTCTTTTGATTCAAAGTTTCTTCATCACCTGCATGAATATTAATTGTATGTGCACACCAAGTATCTTGCTCATCAAATGTAATAGCCTTTGATACAAGAAATTGCTTTGTGGATGGACTCCACAACCTATAACCCAATATTTATCATCATAACCAATGAAAACGTACTTTTCAGCCTTTGGTTCCAATTTATGCCTCAACTAAGATGTCACACATGCATAAGCCAAACATCCAAATACTTTGCAATGATCTAAAGTAGGTCTCTTACCCCACCAAGCTTCATATGGTATCATACCCTGCAAAACTTTACATGGTAGCCTATTAACCAAGTATGTAGTTGTATTTACAACATCAGCCCACAAATAATTTGGACACTTTTTCTCTTTCATCATTGACCTTGCAAACTCAACAAGAGCTCTATTTCTCCTTTCTGCTACAGCATTTTGTTGAGGAGAGTATCTGCAAGTAACTTCTCTTTTTATACCCGCATTTCATAAGTAATCATTGAACTCATTAGAGAAATACTCTCCCCCTCCATCTGACCTCAATCTCTTCAACTTTTTCCTTGTGATTCTCTCTACATACACATGATAATGTATAAATGTATTAAATACCTCTGATTTATCTTTGATCACATTTATGGTGATCCGCCTAGTAGCATCATCAACATAAATCACATAATATCTTGAAACGTTAATACTGAAATCCTTTGATGGTCCCCACATATCTGTGTGTACCAACTCAAGCTTCTCTGAATACATGAAACCATGCTTAGTATATGATTGTTTATGAGCCTTACCTAATTGACATGCCTCACATCTGTATTTCATATGTTGACCTGCAGCATTAGGTAATCCAAGCACTGAACCATTGTTAACCATATCCTTAATACCTCTTTCATTGAAATGTCCAAGCCTTTTATGCCAAAGATCTAACTCAAAGATCTTATGCCCTCCATAAGTGAACAAGGCATGACCAACATTTACTTGAATCTTCAATGTGAGTAGCCTTCCTTCTTTCTTTCCTGAAACAACTTGTTTATACCCATTGCTAGTTCAACATCACCTTTGACATCCTGCTCAAAGGTTATCATATGTCCTAGCAACTGATTCAAATCAGGAGTAAAATGATCTAGTGACAATTCAGTAGAGAAAATGAATGGCTTCCATTTCTCATCTCCTCTCAAACCTATAAGGATTTGCCTTACCAATTTATCCTCTTCAATATCTTGATCAATTGCTCCTAATGCATTGGCAATGTCCTTCATCCTTGTTACATAATCAGAAATGGATTGAGAAGCCTTCTTCTTGAATGTGGTAAACTCTACCCACAAAGATCCCTTCCTTGACTTTGTAGTGTTTTGGAAATGCTCCTCCAAAGCATTCCATATGTCACTTGCACTTTCAATTCCTCTAATATGAGGTAGCAAGTAGTCATTGACTCCCATGTAGATAATGCTCCTTGCTTGAGCATCCTTCTTCATCCACATCTTCAATTTTGTGAGCTCCTCCCTAGTTGGAACACTAGGATCTCTAAATTCTGGTTTTTCTTCTTCGCTTGTAATGTATCCTATCAGTTCTTTGCTCATGAGATGAGCTTCCATCCTCATTGACCAAGCATGATAGTTTTCTCTATCCAATTTCTCTATATGAGGAGAATTTCCCATCTTTTCTTCACTTGTGTATTAAATTCTTCAAGCCTTATGAGGAATAAGTGTACCTTTACTTTGAATGTAATTCCTTTTGATCTTCTTGATAGCTTCATGCCTCCTTCTCTAGCTTTCACTTTAAGCTTTCACCTTTTGAACCTTCAAATGTTGATTTCTGTATAACAGCAATAGTCGGGGTCCTCCTTTCTTCAATTTTGATGATTCCTACTCTAATACCACTGGTGGAGAGTGTTAATCTCCAAAAGACAAAGTTATCCTTGATGTTAGAGCACCTCTATATCAAGAACAATGCAAAACCTCAACCAATTTGGAAGAACAATACCAGATTACCAAAATTTTGAACTAACTATGAACAAACTCAACACACAGAAAGTTTGCTTCACTTTATCTACTTGTAGACTAATCAAACATGTAAAGTTTTCAATGAAACTTTGTATGAAGTGTCATCTATTGCTTGCAGACGTTCTCCAAGTTAAAACTTCTCAAAAGGTTTAGTAAATGTTGAGATATACTCTAAAAAATTCACCTATGTCTAAAACTCTACTTCTCTACAATCGACTTTGACACCTATAACTTCTAATGCATAGTTCTCTCAAACTACAACCTGTTTATTCAAATGCTTTCAGCCATAGGTAGCTTACCTTCCAAATTAAAGAATGCATGCTTGCTTGCTCAAAAATTTACACTGTGGAAGGAGAATTGACCAAAACATTATCATCAAATTTGTGCCTGCTACAGTCTTCTCTTCTTCACATTTACACATATAAATGTTCCTACTCTCAACTCTCTCAGCCTCATCACAATTCAGATCTGAAAATTTGTACATAGGTCACTCAACTATAGACTTAGATTTGTACAAAAGCATTCCACAAAAGATTAAACACAGAAGGATCACTAAGCAAAATATCGGGCACAACTTTTCTTCTATTCAGGAAAACATAACATCTAAATGATGAGAGGTATTCACTTCACTTCCAAAGTGTCTAATGACTCTTACAACTGGTCATTCATCATCTAAATCATCAATTGATGGTTGTCATGCACCAATAGAAGCAACATATAGTTGCTTTATCATCCATACAAGCTGAGTATAAAGAAATGGTAGAAGTAGCAAAAGAAGTAATACGAATGAAGAGTTTGATGCAGAGTCTTGGAGTTGAGCAAGGGGTTCTAATTATACATGGTGAAAACATGAGTTAACTTTACTTGGTAGCTAAATTTGTTTTTCATGCCAAGAAAAAACATATTGAGATTCAATATCATTTTTTGAGGCAAAAAGTACTTGATAATGAAATCGAAGTCATGTTCACTCCAACAATATAACAAGTAGTAGATATGCTAACCAAGAGTCTAGATGGACCTATGCTACAAAGATTCAAAGAGATGACATGAATAAAGAAGAAGAGCATAATCACAATTAGTGATTGAGGGGGAGTTGTTGGAGCAAACCAATCACAAATTGATGTTTATGAAGTCAAAAAAGAGTATAGACAAAGATAAAGAGAATTATATTATTAATAAAGACCAAGAAGGATGAAGAGAGCAATGGATAAAAAATCATGAGATATAACTATGCATATATTCACTTCAGAGGATCCTAATTAGTGTATTACAGTTACATATAAGTATGGTAATTAATAAAACAAGTGAATAAAAATGTATGATTCATGATCCACTTATGGATTCATGGATATATAAATCAATTATGACTTTAGAAAAGTAGAGAATTCATTATCATACATGAGGTAGATGTGTGGATTGAAATCTGTAGAATTGGAGCTCAGTCTAATTCACATTTCTCTTAGGATGATCATGTGGATCACAAATCCTTGTAGATAGATCTAATTCAATACTAAACCATGCTATGGTTAAAGTTTCATGTACTAATTCCTTTCATAGTGTGCATGTGATTCATAGGAACATTCACATGTCAAAGTTCTAAAGTGAAGACTTAGAAATGGCACATCTTGTTAGTTAATGTTTTGCTCAGATCTCAGTGATGGGTGTAAAGTTTTTTGTGTCTAAGAATTGGAAATATAAGTTGAGAGATAAGGAGGATATTTCCAATAGCATTTTGTGAAACAAGTTATACTATGAGAGAAGTATGTGTAAGAAATCCTCTATGTCAAAGTCGCAATCACTCAACATTACTTTCAGAGATACTTTTGATTTTAGGGATTACTAAGAGTTTCAATAAACCTAATAAAGATTCTATTGTACTTCAAGGTTGCACAAGCATAATACAAAGATTCGTATATAATTTGAAGCATTGAAATCCATGTCGTTCGTAGGTAATTCCCATATATGTAGTTACAACCACAAACGTAAATCCACACACATAAATATATTCACATGAACACACACATCCAAACTTCCACATACATAATTAAATGCACCCACATAAACATATGTTTATTCATACCCTTATGCATGCATGTAGACACACATAAGCATAGACATAGACCCATACACTTACACATAAACACATTTTTACATAGCACATAAAACATTTAGGTATATCAATATACAAGGTCGCAAAGCAACAGATACAAACACGTTCAAACATTAAGGCAGCTCACAAACACTCAAGCATGCACATAACCATAACAAAAGAAGACATGCATAATTCACATAGGGTTTATAAGGCAAAAGGAAACCACATGATAGCACAAATAGGCACAAACATACATATACAAACAAACAACATAGATAAATATAGTTACATATGAGCATGCACCAACACATCATACACATTTTATAAACTAACTTCTTCTTCTTTTTTTGTCTCCTTCCTATTACATACAAAATAATGACATGATTAGCAACATCATGACAACATTCGAATGAGAGATTAGGATCTAGAAAAGAGTGTTTTAATTTTCTATGGACTTCCATATGCAAGGGGGTTTCTTCACAACATTTGAACCCACTAAACCCGGACATTTTCCTCGATGGTCCAACCTAAAAATCTAGTAGAAACACATCGAATTCCTTTTGAAATTGATTTTATCTTTTTATATGCAAGTTTAGGCTTTTTGCAAGAATATAAAACATTAATTTATTCAAGCTATGATAGAACCAATCCATTTCAAAGTTAGTTATTATCTTATATAAATATTCTTATGCTTTGTTCTTACAGAGCTAATAGGAAATATGACTAAGTCCCTTCTTGTGTGGATCCACCTCATATAATCAGCATATAATATCTTAGAAGTGATTTCTAGACCACATCTAAGCCATGACTTATTTATCACTTCGCAACAACCGTTATTGTATCACATCTTTATTTATTCTTTAATTTTTCTTTTTGGGGTTGAAGAAAACATAAACTTCCTATCTAGTAATCTAGAACCTTAACAAATTTTTTGTTTAACAAGAAAGGCATAACCCCTAATAAGAGCTAAGGATCTAGAGGCATGCACTAGCACGAACTAGGATTCCACTATCTTAGTGTTTCAGGCACTCCACATAGCCGATCTATATAAAATGAATCCTTATCTATATAAAATAAATCCTTTCTTTTATTAAAATCTTCAAGTCCAACTGTCCTATCTAGGTCTTAATGATGGTTATAAGGCATCTAAACCTACTCTCTCATGTACATGCCCCTAAGTGTTTGTAATTAGATCTTATCATAATTTAAATTTTTCTTTAACATGGAGGAGCTTTTATGCAATTGAACAAATGATATGCATGAATAAAAAAACAAATAACAATAAAAAAATAGAATAGAGTAAAACACATTCACCTAATCTTTTTATTTTCTTTGTCATCTTTAGTATCATCCTCATCTATGAGCAGTTCTTGATCAAATTTGTATTCATCTACATTTCGTCTCTTAAACAAATTTGTATGCTTTCTTGCAATAGAAGATCTCAAAGGAGTTTCATCAAATGCTCCAAGTTCATATGATCCACTCTCAAAAATAGCAACTACATGTGGCCCAAACCATTGGTTTGTTAATTTTCTTCTTGCATCATAATAGGTATCAAAGGTATTATCATACACTAATACTCAATCATTAATTTGCATCTGATGATGATTATTTTGATGTGTTTTGTCGAAAAGTATTTTATTCTTTAAACTTGAATCCTTTATTTTTTTAATAGCTTCACTTAAGCTTTTTTTTTGCCTTGTTCAAGTTTTTTAATTCTTATAGCTAGTAGTTCCTCTCTCATCATATTGTCATTCCATGGGAGCATCATCCATGTCAGGATCTGAGTTTGGATAGAGATACCAAAATTATAATAGTACATCAATTTTGTACGCATAAGTAAATAGAATACCCAGCAAAACATTCAGCAAGATCATCTACTATAGGTTATGTCACACTTCTAATAGTGACTTTATTCACAGGTTCCAAATCCCCAATAAAGCATAATTTCCCATTCTTTTTTGGCATTGTGAACCATATGTTTGAATATGGTGCTGACGATAGCTCCAATATTCACATGGATATCTTCCCCTTCAATGGTCCCATGAGCTTAGGTAAATGAGATTTAGGAATTGAAATAGGTTGAAGACTCCAAAAAGTATGAGGCACAATGAATAATCACATGAGCAATTTTTTTCGATTTTCACAACGTATTTCCTATGGAAAAAGATACAATGCCTTTCCATGTCTTTTTTAACATCAATGAAAATCTCTTCTCTTTCACTGTAAGAAATTTCTTTTATCCAAACTTAATCTTCTTTATTGTCTCCTTATTAAATTGATGCCCTATGATATCTCACTTTCTCAACATAGGGTCATGTAACACTCTTTTAAACATTTTGTAACTTTCTCTCAATAGTGGCTGAGCTATGGGATTTAGCTTTTTATCTAGAATTTTATATTTTGTGTCAACTCTTACTTCATTCTATTTTAGAAATTTAGCAATTACTTCAAACTCATCAATAGATCTAAGCATTACAATCTTGAATTTTTTCTCTTCTTCGACAGCTCTTTCATGCTATTCTTATATCATAGTACTACTTGTCAATTGAATCACATTTTCAATTTGTTCTTTAGGTGACACCAAGCCTAGTTTTAATAATATTTTTCATATTTTTTTTCTAAATTTATTTGTCATATTTTCATTTTGACGACATCTTAATCTAAATGCTGATGAATAAACAAAAGAGTTCTGAACACTATGTATAGGGTTGTGCAAGACATCAAATCACATTTCATTCTTGTCAACCAATAGTAGATCCTAGCAAAATTTGTGGTTGAAATATGCCCCATATTCTCTGACGAGTGCGAACTCATCATAAGCGATCATAGGAGCTTATAGGATTCTTTATTATATTCTTTTTGTTGCTTCCATGATTGGGACATATTGTCATTACGTGTAAAGATTATCGAAAAGATCTGAGGTAGATTCATGAATAAGTTGATCCCTCATCCATCACCTTTTTATCCATCCTCATTTTTGCTATAAATGGGTGCTCAAATATAGCCTAATATGAACAGTTTTCCAAGACAGAAATTTAAATTCATGTGATACTTCGCCTATTGTCACAAGAACATTCACACACGCTCCTAAAAAAATCCATGAATCATGGTCTGTTATTCTCATTTTCCAACCATGCTCTTTATCAATTGGACATCAAATTTTATCATATAACCTTTTTTAGATCACATTTATCTCTGACCCAAAATCAACCAAGTCGGGAGCTAAACAGGAATCATGTTCATCTCCTAACTTGACCCTTACTTATTGCATTCCTCTTGCCTAGAAGTTTTTGTTGAATTGGCTCTTTAATTCCCTTTCTTCATCATTGGGTGGAATTGTTCCAAGTAAGTTTCTCTTCACCTGGAAAGTTTCAATCTCATCTTCATCATGGTTAGATGAGTTACTTAGGTTAACAGCTTCATTCATAATGTGAGTAACTTTGGGTGCATCTTCCCTTTCAACATCTTGTGGAAATGGGATCTTTTTCTTCCCACCAACTTTGCAAAATTGTCTTTGAACTCAAGCTTTGGAATTGAAAAAACTTGCTCTAAAGGTATTGTTACTTGAATTTTGAATAATATATTGTTAAAAATCTCTTTTACATTGTTTTTTCTTTTTTAGTTTAGAGATTAATATAACTTCTGGAGATTCCTTTCCTTTCTTATTTTGTTTATCACTCTCTTGAATGTTTTCCTTTTTCTCTCTAGTTTCTTGTTTATCACTAGATACTTGTTTTTCTCCCCTTTAATTCTTTATTTGTTTCTTTTACACTTGATTTTATTTTATTGGTTTCTTGCCCTCTCTTATTCTCATCTCTTAGCTTCTCCTTGAGAAGTGGTAGACTCTTCAAAATGTACTTTATTTTTGTTGTTTTCGGATTTATTTTCTTCTTCTCTAGCCTATTTTCTCCTTTTAGGTTATGGTTCATCTTGCATTTCACCTCTCCTTTTGTCTTATACATTTGCAAAGTGTGATAAGAAAAAGAGTTGATCCACAAGACACTTATAGTCTTGTGCATCATTACATCCTACACTCTTACGAATGCTTCAATTGAATAGCTTTTTTGTGACTGATCTCTCTATATCTTGTTTGGTGGCCTCTAGTGTCTCTACTTTAGTTATGGATGTACTTACATTTGATTTTAATAAATTCTCATACAATTTATTCATTCACCCCTTCCCCTAGTTTAATGGTAGTCAAGTCCCTAAGTCACAAAATTTCTTGTCAATATCCACAACCAACTAGTGCTCTTTTGCTTATTTCATTTCTTCACATGCATAGGAGAACTGCTCATGTGCATCAGACCATACACATCTTCCATCTCCAATTACATGTCTCTCATTTGGTCCAATATCTTTTTTCTTTCATACATAGGCTGAACTAGAGGAATAGGATATTGTTAATATATCAATTTTTTTTCATTGCACTAGAGGAGAAACTTGAGGTATCACATAAGTTTGAGGAATATTTTGCATAAAAATTTCTTTACATCAGATTCATATGATTTGTACTATGTTGACTAGATCTAGGATCTTGATATCCCACGGAATACACCTCGTTATGAAGATTAGCAATCTCTTTTCATAGAGATGCTTGCATAGCAATTAGCTTCTTCAATAGTTTACTGAGAATATCTAGCTGGAGTTGGATTACTTGATGTCAATGCAACATTCACCACATCCACTATTGTAGTTACATTAGGTTCCATTGTGATGTTTGTTTCTCTTGGCTCAATCTAAACTAGCCTATCATAGAGGACAAACAAATGTTGCTTCTTCTACGCAACCACCTCTACATCTCTTCTCATCATCTATCAATTATTAGTCAGTCTATATCTCTTTCTTGGATCCTCAATTCTTTTCTCAACCTTTTCCCTATCTTCAGGACTTAGAATGTTGAGAAAGTGAATCAATAAATGTGGATTTAAGCAATCTCAATCCGATGAAAAAAATCTTCTCATGAATTCATTTAACAATTGTGTTAGGGATACTATAGATTTAGAGGAATGAATCCACCTAAGAGACCCATACCAACTACATTCACTAAAGTCTTCTAGACAAAATATCTCATGTAATTCCTCTTCAAGTTCATTTGAGTTCTTATTTGCATTTCATCGAGTAATCCTTGAATCTTTTCCTGCTCTTGAAATGTGTTTAAAGATTCACTTAAATTTAGGCCTCAAATTTTACCTTTCTCTTTTAGAATGGCTTACACCACTCTTATGCCTTATTTTTCTATCATCAACCCTCTGAATGCCTCCTCCATCTCTCTTATTTGGTTGGCCCTAGAGTGCACACTATATCCAGAGTGAAGCACTCTTTTATATCTTTGAACTCAATGCAAAGCTCAAAGAAGAGATCACTTGCACTCTCAACCAGGGAAGAAAGTAGGTCTTGCTTTGCTAAGGTCTTTAACTCCCTCAATCACTTACCTAGGTGTAGGGCTTGACACTTGTTTCTCAATCAATGGTTTTGAATATAATCTATTGAACCAGTCTCTAGGATTTTGGATATCATATAATAATTTTTGGCTTTGCAATCTAGAATTCTTGAAGCTCAAGATAGAGTTTAATTTGAAGTTTTTTACCACTTTCTATGATTTGTATCCTATAGAATCAACCTGTGATTTTTTCCATGCACAAGCACTCTCCTAGTGTCTACATATACATATATATATATATATATATATATATATATATATATGTCTGTGTGTGTGTGTGTGTTTTGTGTGTGTGTGTGTGCGTATTCATTCAGCATTTCTTCATTTGGTTGTATTTCAAGTATAGAAATCTTTCAAGTAATTTGATTACTAATACACAAGTAGTACTGAAACTCTTAGTGATAAAAGAAACTTTCAATAGGAAGGAAATAGGTAAGACAAGGGTCATAAATGCACCAGCTAATATTAAAGAACTTGAATTATCTTGGTATGGGGTACGTGCTGTAGTGGTTGATAAAGTGGACTCTCGACCGAGGATGTTGTCTCATCAAGAGAAGCTAGATCGCTAATGTGAAAGGATTGTTATCAAATAGATTTTGTGAATGAAATGAGACCATAAAATGTTACCCAAAGTAACATAGTGAATTCTTTTATTGGAAACCGTGATTTAAATTAAAAGAATGATAATTAAAAACGAGTTTTATAATTTTTTCTTTCCTTTTGTGGGCGGGGGGGGGGGGGCAGCTTAGGTCTTTTTCAGCTTATTATTTTTTAGAATTAACGTTTAATGTTTTCTTTTATTTTTGAATTGTTCATTTCTCTGGGAGGTTTATTGAAGTTGACTACACACCAGATTCTTTCCTTATAAATCTTCCAAATTTTTCTTTTCTTTTAATGGCATTCCATAGAGCAAACATGTAGTCAATGAGTTTTTCCAAGTAAAGCTTGCTTCCAATTAACTTGATGGGGCACTAGGAGGAGCTTCGTGAGGCACTACCATGTCGAACAATTCTTTGGGACTGAACTTAAGAGGAGGTGGCTCAAGTCTTCTCTTCCACTAATGCAATGCTTACACCACGGGCCTGCACCATGAATTTTGTTAGCACTGGCATTGGTCCAAGTCTCCCTCTAAAGAATTTGCCACATAAGAACCACATGTTTATTCTCGGTAGGCAGGTTCCAAAAGTCCTTGAACTTGAACTTCCATATGATCAAAGACTAGTTCAAACATCAGTTGTAATTAATCGAACTACTGTACTCCAAAATTCTTTCGATCCTAGGAGACTCCTCCATCTTGTTGCTATTATGCCATCTAATTCAATGTCTTCTATCTTGATTTTGGATTGGAGTCATGTTATGTGATGTGAGTGTCCCATATCTAGTCACTATAGATGGTGCAAAAGAGTTTCACTTTGTTCCATCTCTTCCATAAGGAGCACATGAGGTTCAAGCCTTTAGGATTCATTGGTAACAAAGAGGAAAGGAGAGTGATCAGGTCAAGCGCTTTCCACCTAAGTGTTCTCCATATAGGAAGACCGTCGAGAGTAAGGATATCGCAATCTGTTAAAATTATTTTTGACCATGAAGTTTTGTCGTTAATCCAAGATTTTATTGCCAATTTTTGGTCAAGGCTTCGAACAAGATTTTATTGCGAATTTTCGGTCAAGGCTTCCATGTCTAGGATACCCAAGCTACTAGTGTCCTTCAAGCTAGAACATCCCCTATTTGATCTTTGACCCAACTATTCTGTTGGGTCTCTTATTTAGAGGAAATTTGTACAAATTCCTTCCTACTTCAACAACTCCTTATCGCTAGGCCTCCAAAAATTCAAGAAGTAGATAATAGAAGATACAAGGAACATGTTGATCGCCAATGCAAGACCAACCGCATTAAGTTGCACACCCTTCGAGTAACCAAGTTTTTTGTTTAGCTTGGTGAGCAACCAACTCCATCTTTCTCCCAATTAGACATCAAAGCCCATCAGGATACCCAAGAGGCAAAAGAAGACCCTTGGGGAGCTCGTGATAACCTTGATTTAGAAGAAACTATAGCAATGAGACAAGAAGGGACTTATAGCCCATTTTCTAGTGGTTTATTCTAGAATCATAGGCGTCATAGAAAGCATCAAGATAGAGACAAAATGTGGAGACACACCTAGAATGATTTTTTAAAAACAAATTATTGTCATGATCAAAGAGCCTTACAACCATTGGGTCTTAGGTATGGGCGATAGAGAGACTCTAAATATGCCCTACTTGCACTTGATTATCAACCAACAAAAGAGGATTGAAAAATCAATGAGACAACCAGGCATGGTTACCTAATACAAAGCTTTAGGTAAATGGAATAAGAGAGCTAACCATTAATGTTTATCCAAGAAAAGACATTTTTGAGGAGCATTGAAACCATTTTTTAAATCTAGGAACAAATCCACTATCCTTTAGGAATTGAAGGATGAAAATAGACATGGCATGCAATGGACTTCGGAAGGATCTTGGCGAAAACCTTGTAGCCCATCTAAACCATGGGGATCTAATACCAATTTTTAAATCTTGTCTTTTTTGTCTTTGTTTTCGATGATCAATATTACTCCTTTGTTTATGGATCTCAGTAATGCACCATAGTGAAGAGCCTCGCACCAAACTCAACAAGGAGACACAACTAGAATATCCTTAAAGCTTTTGAAGAATTTGTTAGTGAGACCATTGAGCTTATCCCTTTATATTTGGGCAAGGAATCAATAATATCAAGGATATCTTGGTGAGTCAGGGGAGAGTTGAGAAAATGCCAAATTTATAGTGGAAGATTTTTGGGTCTGACAATCGAGATGATGACCATGGACTCATGCCTATGGAAAGAATGAGGAGTAGATATTCCAAGGAGTTAAGTGAAGCGATTAACAATGAGACGAGCATTGAAACCATTGTTGTTGATCATGTGAGGAATGGCTTCTTTGCTTTGTTTTTTACTTTAGAATTTTGTAGATTTCTTTAGTTGGTTTGTATGCTTTGCAAGTCCCTAGTCTTTAAAATAACTGTAAAGCTTCTTTCTCATGATGGCCTCTTTGTATGTATGATGCTCTTGGCCTTAAGCTGACCTTTTATGAGGTGGGAGTTTTCTTTATTGACGTTAATCTCGAGCCAAAATTCTCTGTTGTAGTGTGCCTCCCTTCTAGTTCTTTTGATATTTTGGATTTTCAGTGAGCCCGTCCCAAAATGAAATAATATAGTGATCTTGATAGTCAGCTTTAGGTGTGTAACTATATTTTATAATATCCTGTTGGTGCCAACTTCACATGTTTTCCTTGTTAACATATTTTCCTTTAGGTCACTCGTGCTTGAGTTTTAAGATCATTCACACTTGAGCTGACAAAGGGTTGAGTCAAACTGAGTGCCATCCTCTACAATTCACACACAGCGGTGGATTCACACTTGAGCTGACAAAGGGTTGAGTCAAACTGAGTGCCATCCTCTACAATTCACACACAGCGGTGGTATCCTTAAACATGATTATACATCTACGTAAAGTTATTGGCTGACCAATAAAATGAACCAATAAAAATTCAGTGTTAGAGTGCTACAAAAATATACCGAAAAAGAGAGGCCGTCTCATTCTTTAGTGGACCCGGAACACTTGAGTCTTTTCATAAACCAATAAAAGATCTGCACTTGACAGCACAAAGTGTGCTGCCAACTTCTGAACTCAGTAGTGTGAACCCATTCTTGTCCTCAAAGGTCAAGAGAAAGTGAACGTCTGATGTACGGAGTTCTCTGAACGAGTGTATTTGTTGATGTTCAAAAAAGACACTCATGTGTGGAAATCATATGATACTTTTTTTTTTTTTAAATGGAAGTTCGGCCGAGGCCTACTCCCCCGGATTTTAACTTTGAAATTATAAATGTACAAGGAAGAGCATAGTACCCATGGGACCCCCCTTATCCCACAAGAATAGGGGTTTACAACTGGGTTAAACGGCAGTCACAACTACCACGGGAATGGTCAAACAGTGGCCAAAAGCCACATACATGAATTCCTGGGATTTATATGTCCCTACATGTTGCTGCCAGGGGTTGAACCCTTGCCCCCACCTCAAGAGACGAGAGGCTCAACCACCAGGCCAGCGAACCAAGACTTTGCATGGCCGTCTCTCGACTCAACTATATCTTACAATTATATACTTCGCATTTTGCCCGCATCGACTTTGAATCATTTTAAAGAGTAAGAATATGACAAAAACAAGGGACGGCAAATTGGCAATCACGCTGCTGTGGCTCACTCGAGCGCTCCTTACACTCGAAGAATCTCAGAGCCTCTGTTTTTGACGAGTCCAATCTACCACCCACTTCTCTTTCCTGTAAGTGCGTGCGTGTGAGTCTCTCTCTCTCTTTCTTTCTTTTTGACGAGTCCAATCTACCACCCAATTCTCATTCTGTAAGTGCGTGCGTGTGAGTCTCTCTCTCTCTCTACCACCCAATTCTCTTTCCTGTAAGTGCGTGCGTGTGAGTCTCTCTCTCTCTGTATTTTTGACGAGTCCAATCTACCACCCACTTCTCCTTCCTGTAACTTGTAAGTGCGTGCGCGTGAGTCTCTCTCTCTCCAAAATGTGTGCTTATCCGCCGAGTCATCACTCACGTAATTTCTCGCTTACCACCGTTGCATGCAAATCTAGTCAAGGTTGCATGCATGAAGGAATATTGTGTAGTAAACCATGGACTCATTCATGTCCGCAGGTTTTAGAGCAAAGGGACATTGTCAAACTTCTGAATGCTCAGAAGCTACACTAAACTACACTACATACCCCGGTTACTTATTAGTACCATGAACAATCAAGATGTTTGGCAACTTCATATGATATACCATCAAGATGGTTGGATCCACTTAAGTTTTCATGATAGCACTGGCGTTGAAGAAGTTGATACCACTGCACAACTCTCTTTTTAGAAAAGGGACAGTTGTCGAGAGGATGGAAAGGCTCAGTTGATGAATCAGGTCAACTGTCAAGTTCAACGACTCACACAAAATATGTGAATGAGTATTTTATCACTGAGTGTCTTTCCAAGTGGGGAAAATAAATCTCTCCCACAGTGTATCTGGAAAGATACATCTTCATTACTAGGTGTATAACTGATGATTCCAGCTCAAGAACAATAGATGTACTACAAATGATAGTAAACGTCATACTCTACAATCACTTCTTTGATCACCGATTGTACTTGAAATATTTGAACTCGTTACATACTAGAGCCGTTATTCCAACAATAGACAATGATTTTGTTACTTTACTAATTCCTAATTATCTATAGCTTCGTTTACTTTTCTTGGAATCCACAAACATTTTAATATACGGAGAAAAGTTTCCGATTGCAAGCAAGAAAACTTGGAAATATTTGAAAAATCCTTCCGGAGCTTTCCATGAATCTTGTGTTCGATGTAGATTAGCCCGCACGACACATGTATCAACCAGCATGAAGCGATGGATTCTTGCTTAGAAATCGTTAAATCGATAGATAAGTCGGTGGTGTGATCAACTTCAGCATGCTAGGAGTCTCTTAAGAAAGTAAACATCACTCACAAAAAAGACATAAGAGCTCCCAACAAACTCAACCATCATTAGAAGAGAGAATTTACAAGAAACTGTGAGTAATGGTTTGTTCATTTTTATAGGAGATTCTTGAAAAGTGACCCTCTTCACACTTTAATGCATGTCTTAGTTGAAATTAGGTCCTAAATCCTTATTTGAGTTCCAATTTAAGAGCAAAAAGATCTTCTAAAATCATAGAGGGTTAGAGAATCATCTTCAAGCTCAAGGACTCTTCCACGAATAAGGACTTGATTACAAGAGAGACTTTCCATGCATATTTGTAAAGGTGGATTTTACATGTAAATGGACAACTCGATGTGCAATTTTGGAAACCTTTTGGCCCCAAATTAGCATTTCTTTGTTGGCCATTGATGTCATGACACTCAACAAATCATCTTCTTTTTTAGTGTTCCCTTGGTATTTTTGAAGTAGGGTGGGTTCTATATCACCTATATGTTGAAAATCTTGCTTCATTGTTTCTTTCCTTGGCTTCCAAGATCGTTCTTTTCAAGCTTTGATTACTTTTATGACTTTTTCATCCATGAGGCTTGAGAATCTATTCGTCTCCTAATGTGGCGTTCAACATAGAATTGGTTGCCTAGGTAAACTACCTTAGAGACTAATTGTGAACCTCTCATGTGCCTATCTCAATGTGCCCCTTTTTGGATAGTACTTGGAATCTTTCAATTTGTGAATTGTGTAAGCTCGTGCAAAGATGACATCCTCTTCCATAACATTGAAAATAATCCTGGTGATAATCTATATACATGGAAACTCTTCTATGGACGCTAGTTTTCTAAAGTAAATCCGCTCTTCAAAATCTCCCACACATATTCAGCCATTTCTACTACCTTGTCACTATGTTTTCTATATTCCATGTTGTATAATATGATCTTGTGTAGGATTATATACCTCTTTGGCCTTTAGAAGTCATAATAATTCTCCCAAAATCTTAGAGGAATCCTCATGGTCTCATCCACCTATAACTCTATCTGTAATTCCCTTCATATTGCCATATTCTTGCTTCCTTTAGTGCATAGTGTGGATACGGACTTCGGTGTCCTATGAGTTTCTTCACGCATAGTGTTTCTTTGAACCATTTCACAATAACTAGAGCCTCTAGTAATTCACCTTGTAAGTCATGGACTCATGCATGAACATCTTTGTCTCCCCAAATGAGATTGTCCATGAACTCTTGGCATCTCCATAAATTTAGCCTCACCAATGGTAACTTCAAGAAATCTTCACAACCTGGGGCATCCCGTATCTTCACTATTGCTTCATTACTCTTCTATAGGGTATGGAATTCTTTTGAAATAAACTAGATGTTGCAATTGGATTCGTCAAAGGTTCATAAGAAAATATACCCCCCATTTTCCCAAATTGTAGATGCATGGTCTTGAAACCAATGTCCCCATGATGGTTCCACTAAATTGGGTGGCAATCTTGGTGGGACAAGCACTTGTTGTGAAGATGATCTTGCCACATCAATATTGACAACCTAAAAAATCATCAAAATTAATTGTCTTAAGCAAAAGATTTCAAAATTCAGTGTACTATTTTATCAATTAGAGTGAGAATTCGTTAATCATAAGTGGGATTCATGATCCAAGTTCAAGGATTGGATTTTTATTGCTTTTTAATTTTTACTTATTAGTCCATACGAGAGCAAGATTTATTGCACAAGGATACGATAAGGTCAACATTTTCACTTAGTGATAATTAGATATAGGTTTATTATGCAGAGTCACTAATATGAATCATCTCATTAATTACATTTATTACACATTGATCATGAGATATGCATGAGACTATTTATGCATCTATTTTGTAATAGGTAAGGAAGTCTTTTCAATGGTTCAAATTTTAGTTGGGAGCTTGAAAACTACACTTACGAGTTGAGGGATCCACTGTAGGTGGTGGTTGCACAACATGCATTTGTCTTATAGCATAGGCATAAGATGAATTTAGGGGAGCAGTTTTTTTCTAGATTAACTTTTTTGCTTATGGTGGTGGAACTTGTTGAGTAGCTCCTAACTTTGGTTGCTCCTAATTTTAGTGGATTAGCTTGAATAGCCTTTTATTCTAAGTAGTTGTTTTGTCTATCCCTTTGAAAGGCTTAGGGAAGACACAAGATTTCCAAATCTAAATCTATGTATGAACTTTTTGTGTTTCTACTAAACATTTAGGCATTAAGATATTCCAAGTGGAACAAGATTGATCGGGCTATCCTTTCTTCATTTTTTGTTTAATGTCTATTGTTGAGAATTTTGAGGGTTAGATAATGAAGAGGAAAGACATTCTTTCACAATCCAAAATTGGATAGATGTTCATGGTAGTTTATGCTTCACCTACTTCGTTGGTTCCTCAAAACATTGGATTTCTCATTAGTCTCGTAGCATCCAACTTAAAGTGGCCTTTGAAGTCTATATGCATAGATTTCTTGTGGATGAAATGCTCTCATTCATTACTCATCAGTTGCGGTAAATGGATTGTAATCTATTTATTATCAGTCCTTGTCATGAGATGGTTTGTGGCTAAGTTTAAGCCTATCGTGTGATCTAGAAGCCAATCTTGTCCTAAAACTACAACATTAGAAAGAGAATCATCATTAGACATTAGGAATTAGACTCTAGTGGTATGTTATCGAATATGCATTGGAATTGTAGCATCTCCTAGACATCATATGCAAGTAATGCATACGGCATTTAATGTAGCATTAATAGTTTTGATAGCAATATGAATCCTCTCTACGAAACACAAACGTATAATATTTCTTACTACTCCAATGTCTATGGCATTTTTTTATGGTTCATCAGATTTATATCCGAGAGCAACTAATATGAGTGGTCTATGATCTATGATTTTCTTGGAAAAGTCTTCAACCTCACATATTCCCATATGATTATCTTATTTCTCTTCAAGGTATTCAGTAGCTCCTTGTTCCCTCAATTTTTTGTTCTTGTATGATTCATATCTCGAGATCCCCTTAACCAAATGTGATGAAAATTGATATGCATGTAGCAGACGCCTCTATCTAACTAATCCAAATTAAATTATTTAAAGTGAGTGAGTACATGTAGAGAAATCGATTCCACAAAACCAGTAAACTAATGAAGAAGCTGTAGAGAACAATAGGCAGAGATGAACTTGAAGAAATGCATAAAATTGTATATGCTAATGAACATATGATACAAAGGAAGTGTAGTGGACTACAGATACATGATATGAGCTCAATGTATGCTCAATGATGTAACTCAATAGCTCTCAGAATGACTCACTATACCCCATGAGTAAAAACATCTCTATTTATACTCATCATGTGAGTTTGAATTTGAATTTTTCATCATCTAAAAGTTTTCCTAAACTTTAGGGAAGGTTTGAATTGATTCTTTCTACCAAATGAGTCGTGGATTCAGCTCCTAACTTCACCAGATTCTTCACTCCCTTGGCTTTTACATTTATCCAAGGTGAATACAATCAAATTACTTTGTATGTGAGCCTCCTTGTGAAGTACATAAGTTGATGTGTAGTCCCCAGATAATAGCCAAGCACTTAGGCTTGCTATTTGCACCAATAGTAATCCATACAAATAGAGGGGAATCTACTGTGTGTTACATGCCCAAATATTCAAAACATCTCTTGGATATTCACTTGATAAATCAATTAAATTTCAAAGTAGGGTGGGTAAGAAAACATCCCTTCCCAATCGATTATTTAGATTGTGTGCTATCTTAGAACAAACATGTGCAATTGGTGGATTCAAGACATCCCTAGGTAAATTTCAATGTCCATCCATATTTGGGAACATGAGAGCATGGACCTTGCAAATGGGCAGGGATTTGTTGACTTTAAAAACGTTGAGAATTGTTTCATTTGAATTTGGTTTTGGAAAATGAGTTTAAATCAGTATAGTTGACCCAAACATCTAATTTTGATGTTTGTACCATGATCCACTTTCAACCATCATTATTACCTTAGTGGAGGATTAATTTATCCAACTAGTCTTAAAAATCCTTCATAGGATCCTAGTTGAAGTATACCAAAGAAAACTCTAAATGAATTTTGTTTAGAGTCTAGGAAACTTTTCTCAAAGACTTACCTTAACTCTTGAGAATCTCAAATCTAGAACAAGTTGCTAAATTTTTTCTCTTTAAGAGTATTTTCAATGCTTTTAGAATTTTGTTTTAATATTTTTTATCCATCAAAATTGTGCTACTTTTCTTGAGTCAAATTTAGATGGATTATACAGCTTATCATCTTCAAAGATTGAATGGTTTCTACATAGAACATCTTTCAAAGATGTTTACTTTAGTTACATATTCCAACTCGCTAACCTTGAGCTTTACTAAAGTGAATCACATACTCAATCTAAGTCAAGTCCAAATGCTTTGGATAGTGTGAAGGAAGAACTGAAACCCTATGTCGCCAATTTAAACATGTATGGAAATTTAAAATGATTTAACTTAAACTCTTTGACACTGAAACCTTTGAATTTTGAAAGAGCTATTCCAGAAATGTTATTGAAGCATTCTACCATTAAGAGAATTAATCTACATTCTGAAAAATATTATGGGAGTCAAGTTGAAACATCATCCAACCACTAGAGACTAGCATGGAATCAAACATTGGTGTGTTGAGGCACCGAGCTTTTATCGATGACATTTCACCCTCTCTCACAACACTAATGGTTCAACTAGTGGTAACTTGCTAAATTTCTTCATTTTCACAATGATTTGAGACTCCTTACTGTGAAGAGAGATGGTGGATGCAATCCAAAGATGAGTAGGTGCCGCTACAACCAGCTTCACACCAGCCAACTGAGACTTCAGAGTTGATTAGTAGACCCTTTGAGCTTCCTAAATCCACCAAAATATCAGCCAAGTACTTTGGAACATGTATCCCAAAATTTTAAGTCAAGACAGACTAGTTGTGAAATGACTAGCTCCCAAAACTTGCTATTTTTGGACATACACATGCTGGAAAAAATGAACAGTGCTCTCAACATGGAAGGAATTAGAAAAATTCCTTTTGGGCATAGCAAATAGACTTATTAAGCTTCCCAATCCAAGTTAAAACACTTCAAATGATGGATTGAGCACTGAGAACAAGTTTCAACAATTTCTGGAACCTCCCACAATTCTCGGGGCTCTGTAGAGATAGACCAGTAAGCAGTAAAATGCAGATATCTCCAAAATTATTCATCTAATGACCTTGAAAATTTATATGCACAAAGTAGACAGTACAAGCTATCCAACGCAAGTTAATTCACTGAAAACGGTTCAGTAGAACTCGAGATATGACCTTCTAAAGTTACTGCTCTGAGTGAGTATGGCAGAGAACAAAACAGAGAAGTAGATGATGATAAATGTATAGATTCACATATGATTACAACCACATTGGCAATGAATCTTTGCACAATGGGAGTAGAATGATAGAGCTATGGAGTAAGCTCTTCAATCTCTACAAAATGACATGAAGTGGTCACGTACAAGGCTTGCTAATTGCCTCTTCCTTCTTGCTCCTTTTATAGCTATTCTTGGAGGAAGTTTTGAATTCGAATTCGAATGGCTCCACCTAAAAGTGATCCCCAAAGTTAGGAGAGATTCCCTCAGCTCTAAATTTCGTGGTTTTAGGTAGTTAGAACCACGAATTTGCTTTTACATCATGGCTGAGGTAAGCCATCCTTTTCCTTTTTTCTTTTTCCATTTACAAGAGATAAAATGTACTCTTTTACAAGAGGTGTTCACATGACTACTCATGTGACTTACAAATGAGGATAATATCAAATATATCAAGCATGTAGGCTTGGGTAAAATGCACCAACAGCTCCCCCTCAAGCCTAACATGCTTGGCCTTCAAATAAGTCTTCAATTGTCCTTGATTTCCTGCAAGCCAATCATCAACTTGAATCTACTTAATTTTGTACCATCAAGAGCTTTAGTCAACATGTCGGCACATTGCATATCTGTAGAGACATAGGATAGTTTAATATCCTTGCTCATTAGCTTCTCCCTTACGTAATGGTAGTGGACTTCAATATGCTTGGTTCTAGCATGGTATACCGGATTAGCTGCTAGATGTAGTGAGCTTGTGTTGTCACAAAAAATATGAGGTGTTGAAGAATGAAGTCCAAGATCTGTGTACAAAGACTTTAACCACATGATTTCTTGAGTTGCATTAGCCAAACCTCTATATTCGGCTTCGGTAGAGGATAATGCCACGGTTGGTTGCTTCTTCGATGACCAGGAAATGATTTTTGAACCTGCAAATGATACATACCCTGATGTGCTTCTTCTATCATCTTTAGATCCGGCCCAATCTGCATCTGAGTAGACCTTTAGCTCAATATCTGAAGTAAATGAATAAAACAAACCTTCATTCATAGTCCCCTTTAGGTACTTGAGGACTCTCTTGGCCGCTTCCATGTGTGGTCTTCTCGGCTTATGCATAAACTGACTCAATATGCTAACACTATAGCATATATCCACCCTTGTGAGTGTTGCATAGTTCAAACTTCCAACCAAGCTTTGATAGCTTGTGATGTCTTCAATTGGCTCTCCTTCATAAGCACTAAGCTTATGATTTTGCTCCATAGGTGTACCTGCACACTTGGTATTTTCCATCTTGAACTTGACGAGCATGTCATGGACATACTTCCTTTGTGTGATGTATATACCTGAATCTGTGTAGATCAACTCCAATCCAAGAAAATAAGTGAGTGGTCCGAGGTCACTTATTTTGAACTCCTCCTTCATTTGACTCTTTACCTGTTTGATTCCTTCAAGATCATTGCCTGTGATAATAATATCATCAACATACACACATAAATAGATCACTTCAGATCCATTCCTCTTTATGAACAAAGAGGTATCCGCCTTGCTAGCTTTGAATCCTTGGTCCTGCAAATAAGTCACCAATCTGAAATTCCAAGCTCATGGAGCTTGCTTCAATCCATACAAAGCTTTCTTTAGTTTGCATACATAGTTAGGATGATGTGCATCCTCATATCCAGGAGGTTGTGCCATATACACTTCCTCAGAAATCCATCCTTTCAAGAAAGCATTCTTTACATCAAGTTGATAAAGATTCCAATTTTTAGATGCAACAAGACTAATGAGAACCCTAATTGTAGGCATTTTTGCAACAGGAGAGAAAGTCTCCTCATAATCAATACCATGGGTTTGAGCAAACCCTTTAGCAACTAACCTTGCTTTGTGTCTATTTATACTTCCATCTGGATTCCTCTTGATTTTGTATATCCATCGAGATCCGATTATCTTCATAGATGGCTTGTTAAGTACAAGCTCCCAAGTGTCATTCTCCTTCAAGGCTTCCATTTCTTCATCCATTGCATCTCTCCAAGCTTTCTTGCTTTGTGCTTCTTCGAATGTTGTAGGTTCTTCATTGGTTGAATTCTTTGCAATGTAGATTGAGTGCTTCGTGACCAAAGAAGTATCATAACCAAACCTCTCTGGTTTCTTCTTCTCCCTCGAAGACCTTCTAAGTGGTTGATGTGAGCTCTCCGGTCCATATGTAGCATCCTGCATCTTTGCTTTACCTTTGTTCTTCCATAGCTTTAGTCTTTCCAAGTCTTCTAGGTCAATCTCCGAATCACTTTCTTCAATCTGCTTTGGCTCCTTTGGTTGAAGTGATGGAAAGTCTTCATCCAAGTCATACGGCAGCTTCACTTTCCTGTCATCATCAAACCATGATTTGTTTTCATCAAAAATTACATCTCTACTCACAGAAAATCCTTTATTGGTTGGATTGTACAATCTATATCCTTTTTGGTTTTGGTCATAACCAATAAATACACACTTCTCTGCCTTGGGATCCAATTTCCCTCTTACTTGAGAAGGAATGTGAGCATAGGCTAAGCATCCAAAGATTTTGCAATGCTCTAGACTAGGTCTTCTTCCATTCCACACTTCATATGGAGTGGTTCCATCTAGTGACTTAGATGGAAGTCTATTTATGAGATATGTGGCTGTAGACACGGCCTCTGCCCATAGGTAGTTCGGCAATCCCTTTTCGTTGAGCATGGACCTTGCAGCTTTGACAATAGCTCTGTTCCTCCTCTCTGCTACACCATTGAGTTCGGGTGTATACCTTGTAGTGACTTCCCTTTTAATGCCTCTTTCATGCAAGAAGGCATCAAATTCAGAAGAGAAGTATTCTCCTCCACCATCTGATCTGAGTCGTTTCAAAGTCCTACCTGTTTGGTTTTCAACAAGAGCAATATACTTCTTAAAGCAATTAAACACTTCATCCTTGTGCTTCATGGAAAACAGAATGGTCCACCTGCTACAATCATCTATGAAAGACACATAATATCTTGAGCCTGATATAGATGGCTCCTTACTTGGACCCCACACATCCGTGTGCACTAGATCCAAAGGATTTTGATACATATATCCTTTCTTATTGAAAGGTTGTCTATGAGCCTTGCCAAGTTGACAAGCTTCACACTTATAAATCATGTGTTGCCTTGTGATATTAGGCAAATCAAGTACACTTTGGTCCCTGCAAATTTGTTTGAGTGTCCTCTCACCAATGTGAGCAAGCCTTTTGTGCCATATCTCCAACTCTGTAAGAGTTTGAGGTCCATAGCTAAACAAAGCTATGTTCTTTGTATCTTCCACTTCAAAAGTGAAAAGCCTTCCTGTCTTTTCTCCTTTGGCAATCCTTCGAAAGCCTTGCCTTGGGTCTTCAACATATGCTCCAAATCGATTGAATCTAACCTGCAATCCTTTTTCAACAATCTGTCCAACACTTATTAAATTTTTGGTAATTGTAGGGACATACAAGACTTTGCTTAAGAGGTTCATATTCCCATCTGATGTCTTCACATTACCTATCTTCTCCACTGAGTGCTTTGTGTCATCTCCTGTCTGCACTTCATGCTTGTTATGAGGATCTTCCAAATCGAAAGTAAAGCCACATTTCCTGCTACATGGTTCGAGCATCCCGAATCAATGTAAAATATGTGATCATCATCCTTACCCTTCTTCGCTGATAGATTCATAATCAATAATGAATCTTCTTGACTTTGGTCCTCTACATAGTTATTGTAATCTCCTCTATGGCCACTTTGATAGTTGTTGTTGTTGTAGTAGTTGTTGTTGTTGTAGCCTCCATTGTATCTACCTCTATTTGATCCATAGCCACCTCTATTGAATCCTCTTCCTCTTGAGTTCCTCGGGTTCCTGAAACATTCTTCAGTAGTATGGTTAGATAAGCCACATATGTTGCAAGGTTGAGATGATTGGAATCTCCCCCTGCCTTGCTTTCCACCTCTACCTCTTCCTCTAGCTCTTCCTCTACCTACAAAGTTTGCTTGGAAAGAGCTTCCTTCATCTTCATTCTTCCTATTCTTTGACTTGTCCTTGACCTTAGCTTTATCAGAATATAAGGCAGAATTTTGATTACCTCTTGAGGACTCACCACCTTTGCTAATCTTTGCTTCATGAGTGAAGAGTTGGCCCATGAGTGTGTTGAGGTCGGGTACATGCATATCCATGTATAAATCCATGGCTGTTGTGAATGACTCCCACTTGTCGTCTGCTTTGATTCCATTCATGATTTGTCTTATTATTTGCTCCTCTTCAATTACCTCTCCAATGCTTCCAAGTTGGTCGGAAATCTCCTTCATCTTTGTGACATAATCAGTCACATTTTGCTTCGGGCTTTTCTTCATTGTTGTGAACTCCATCCACAATTGGTTCTTCCTTGCTCGAGTGTTGGAAGAGAAGAAAGAAGCAAGTGCATTCCAGGTCTCTCTTGATGTCTTGCATCCCTTGACATGAGGTAAAAGAAAATCAGAGATTGAGTTTAGAATATAGGACCTTGCAAGTGCATCCTTCGAACACCAATTCGAAAGTCCTTCCACTTCTTCATGTGATGGTTGCCCTTTGTTCCTCATGGTTGGCATTGCTTCATCTCCGGATATGAATCCATATAGATTCCTCCCTTGAAGGTAAGCCTCCATCCTTAGAGACCATGATGGTTAGTTGTTTCGATCCAATTTGTCAATTGTTGATGGAAATCCATCTCCCATGTTGTTTGACTATGCTCTGATACCACTGTGAAGAGAGATGGTTGATGCAATCCAAAGATGAGTAGGTGCCGCGACAACGAGCTTCACACCAGCCAACTAAGACTTCAGAGTTGATTAGTAGACCCTTTGAGCTTCCTAAATCCACCAAAATATCAGCCAAGTACTTTGGAACATGTATCCCAAAAGTTTAAGTCAAGACAGACTAGTTGTGAAATGACTAGCTCCCAAAACTTGCTATTTTTGGACATACACCTGCTGGAAAAAATGAACAGTGCTCTCAACATGGAAGGAATTAGAAAACTTCCTTTTGGGCATAGCAAATAGACTTATTAAGCTTCCCAATCCAAGTTAAAACACTTCAAATGATGGATTGAGCACTGAGAACAAGTTTCAACAATTTCTGGAACCTCCCACAATTCTCGGGGCTCTGCAGGGATAGACCAGTAAGCAGTAAAATGCAGATATCTCCAAAATTATTAATCCAATGACCTTGAAAATTTATATGCACAAATTAGACAGTACAAGCTATCCAACGCAAATTAAATCACTGAAAAAGGTTCAGTAGAACTCGAGATATGACCTTCTAAAGTTACTGCTCTGAGTGAGTATGGCAGAGAACAAAACAGAGAAGTAGATGATGATAAATGTATAGATTCACATATGATTACAACCACATTGGCAATGAATCTTTGCACAATGGGAGTAGAATGATAGAGCTATGGATTAAGCTCTTCAATCTCTACAAAATGACATGAAGTGGTCACGTACAAAGCTTGCTAATCGCCTCTTCCTTCTTGCTCCTTTTATAGCTATTCTTGGAGGGAGTTTTGAATTCGAATTCGAATGGCTCCACCTAAAAGTGATCCCCAAAGTTAGGAGAGATTCCCTCAGCTCTAAATTTCGTGGTTTTAGGTAGTTAGAACCACGAATTTGCTTTTACATCATGGATGAGGTAAGCCATCCTTTTCCTTTTTTCTTTTTCCATTTACAAGAGATAAAATGTACTCTTTTACAAGAGGTGTTCACATGACTACTCATGTGACTTACAAATGAGGATAATATCAAATATATCAAGCATGTAGGCTTAGGTAAAATGCACCAACACTTACTTGTAATGCAATCATGATGCATAGATTTGAGTCAAAATATTGATTTCAAAAAAATGTACTATCTACTAGGAATAGGATATGCACCTAGATAGCAAGCAATGGTTATGAAGAAGAAATAAGCTACAATACCCTCATTGTAGAGGTTTTTCTAGTAAACTAGCTGAATCCTTAATGTTTGAGATTCTTTTAGGTGATTTCTGAGAGTTGCTTCGCAATCGTGATATTCTCTTTTATACCTTCCAAGGAATTTGTCTTCTTCTCCAAACACTTTCTTTGAAAGACAAAAAACATGGACTATATCAATTTAGTGTGAAACTTATTCTAAAATCAAAGAATATAAACATCATATGCTTTTATCTCCACCATCTCGTTGTAAAAAAAAGTCTTTTTCTTCATAAGATCCACTCTTTTGCCTTTTTCATCCCTTTCTAATCCTTCTAAAAATCATTTGTACTATTTGTATGCTTGAGATATCCAAATTTTTTTGAAATCCCTAAATTCTTGGTCACTTTCCGTTCTTCCTATTTGAATTTCTTCCCTTACCATGTTGAACCATACATTCAAGCAATCCATTGCATCAAAATTCTCTTCTAGGTCCAAATCCTTGATTTTATCATCACATATGAACTTCTCATGTTCCTATGTGTTACATGCAATGTTTTCAAGTGCATAGTCATCTCAAATGTTAAATATCATTTGAATATTCATCATTAGGAAAAAGGTGAACCCTACATGGGCCTTTTAGCTTAAGGAGTGATTAGTGATGGACCAATCAGAAGAGGGTGGTGGCCACAGTCTATACCCTATAAAATACTAGGCTAAAGGAGGAAAAGGGGACAAGATTCCTCTATGTTGAGGGTTGTCTTCTAGAGAGAGAAGAAATCTCGTAATCAGGTTGGGCCCAAAAATTCAACATTTTTAAAAAGTTGTAAAACTCATCGTAATACCATTAAATGACCTCCATATCACTTTTTAGGGTCAAAAGTGCTATTTTGACTTCTAATTCAAAATCTGTGCATGTTTTTGAGCTAAAAAAAGTGAATTTTTTCAAAATAACTCAAAAAACTCTACTTTCCCTCTTCAAACTCCCATTTTCATACCCAAAACCCAAAAATTCATATTTTTCACCGCTATTCCCTCCATTCCATACAGCAGAAGTGTTGTCTCTCCTCCTACCACTCTCCCAACTTCTGCAACAATGACAACAACTCTTACTCCCATGGAAACCTCTAGAGCTCGTAGGAGACCAAAAGACGAAGTTCACACAATGATGTGCCATAACATCAAAACAATGGAAGGAAATTGGCTACCACAAGAGTTTTGCAAAGGTGCATGGGTGTACATGCAGCCATCTGGACTTGGTCCTCATCGTGTTCGAGATCATGGAAATTTGGATCTTCATTGGAAAGGTAAGCTCTTAGGCTTCAAGCAGCAAACACATGGTGGGATGGTTGCTATTGTACAACATGTCTTCAGAGTTTCAACCATGAAGTTAGAAAACTCCAATAGAATTAGATATCCAATCCATTGTGAGTATTTCTATTTTTTCAATGCTTCGTGGTGTTAAATGTCTTAATTACTCATCTCATATGTTTTTCTTTGTTACAGTCATATTTCCTTCTAATTTAGTGGAAGAGCAACCACTTCATAGTCTTACAGGAACTTTCAAAGCATTACATGGAGACATTGGGGCATTAGTGTTTCTAGATGTACCTCTTGCTAAACTTATTCGTGAAAGGATCTTCTTTTACACTCACAAGTACATTGTTCCTTCTACAAATGGTGAATATGGAAGGTTGGAGATTATCAAAGTTGATTCTCTTCTTAGTTTAGAAGTGGCCAAAACCTGATTTTTGGTCCATATCATCTTTCAAGCGTAAGATGGTGATGGACATACATAACTCTTTGAAATTCACGCGAGTGTCTAGATCAATAGGTCTTCATTGGACTTGTTGGTGTCGAAATCGCGATCTGAGCTCTGATGTGTGTGAACACACTAGGACCATCAGGGCACTTTTTCCCCTCTTTAGGAGGTTTTTTCCCCCGGCTTGTATATACACCTATTGCCCTAATGGGTTACTTATCTTTGTACATTCTCTAGTAATACATTCAGTATTGTGTGTTGTGCTCCAAGCTTCTTCTTCTTCCTTGTGTTGTTCGCATGCTTTCGTAGACATCTATCTCCAACAATTGGTATCAGAGCAAAGCTGTTTTTATATCAGAAACACCCTAAGTATGCTCACCAAAATTCGTGCGAATCTGAGACTGCAAACGGAGGAGTGTCGACGGTGCCCTAGATGAAGCGATGACTTGCTCTGATACCAATTTTTGGAGATAGACATCTGCGAAAGCACGCGAACAGCACAAGGAAGAAGAAGAAGCTTGGAGCACAACACACAATACGGAATGTATTCCTGGAGAATGTACAAAGATAAGTAGCCCATTAGGGCAATATACAAGCCGGGGGAAAAAGCCTCCTAAAGAGGGAAAAAAGTGCCCCGGCGGTCCTAGTGTGTTCACACACATCACTACCTAAATATATCAACAGGACTCCATCAATCCATTGCTTTGTTTTCATATTTCAAGGCATTACTTTTGTAGAAACTCCTACAATGTTCCTATGTAAAGATATTACATACGAGGTAGTAGAAGGTTTGTTAGGGGAAAACTGAGGTTATGTAGAAGGATTGTCAAAAGGGGATAGATATCGTTGTAGAATTGGTGACACATGTATAGGGTTTCGCTATTTAGAACATCGCACCTCTTTGTACCTTAGATTTTATTATGATCGTTGGATGTGTAAACTAGGAGAGTGGATACCTTTGCAAAGCCCGGAGGGATCTTTAGCTTCATTTGAAATTAATGTGAAGTTACAAAACAATGATATGGAGGTGGTTTTAGTTAATCAACACTGGAACTTGGCCAACTTGAAAGAGCACTTACTTATCATGGGATATGATGATCTTCATGCATTAGGGGAAAAAATGAACCCTGCATGGGCGTTTTAGATTAAGGAGTGATTAGTGATGGACCAATGAGAAGAGGGTGGTGGCCACAGTCTAAACCTCAATCACATAGAGTAGGCTTAGGCTTCCCTTGTTTTTTAGTGGTCAAGTCTTCCAAAACAACTATGGAATCACGGTTTTCCAGGCGTGGGTGGTATGAGAATGCAAGAAAATCAATCACTACCCTTCGATGTCTTAACAGATCCAATGGTCCTCGTCTTTTTGCAAAAGTCAAGATGGGAGCGATTATTCAATCGTGTAGCAGACGATGAAATCCGTTGGGAGAAGGCGCTTAAAAATATTTAGATTGGCTCATCATCGGACGGCCTATATGATGGCACATTTGAGTTCAACGCGTTTCATTCTCAGCCATGGGATCAAGGTCCGAATCGTACAGCTCACACTACTCCCTAAAAAGGTGAAGGCACGTTTGCATGTGGTCCATTGGATGAGGGCACAATCGAATGGCTCATATTATTGCAGAACAAAGATCAGCCCCATTTGCGGCAGTCCATTTGATCCGGAGTGCATCCGACGGCCTACGTTTTTGCAGAGAGGTGAGAGAGCGCTGAATTCGAATTCTTGTCCCCACTACCACGCGAATCAACTACTGCCATGGATCTAAAAGATCCAATGGCTAAAATTTGTCTTTGTTCTCCATTCAAAAAGGGACATTTATGAAATATTTTTTTATTTAGGAATACCACTAGTCATTTATTGTGTCCCCTTAAACTCCCACAAGATTAATTTTAATCCCTAAAATTAGGGATCCTTACAAGGCCCATGCAAGGCTCACTTTTTCCCCTAATGGATTTCAAATTTTGAATACAAGGGAACAAGGTAAGAGTTGTATTCCATATATACATATAGATATATATATATATATCTTATTCTATAACTATTGTTCATGATTTCAAAATCTTTTACTCTTTTATGAATTGTCGACAGATTGGAAAGAGATTGGAAGACAATTTCAAGGTTCTTGCAGATTGGAGCATGGATGGAACTGAAATTTCATTGTCATAGCTCTTTTTTGTAAAGATAGTGTGAAACCTGTAAACAAACCTATTTTCGCAATGAAAATATTTTCACATTTGCTTCAAGGATATTTTGGCCACATTCTACTTGTATCTGTACATTCTCAAGGTTTTTCTTGAAAGAGCATTCTTATTGTTTATTTTCTTTGATGTGATCTCAAATGTCAAAGTTTTCCTTTCCAAGACTCTTATGTTTTAATTTAAGGAAAAGTCACTTCTATGAGAAAGTGGGACCCATCACTTAAAAATTATAGAAAATTTATAGATAGGAGTTCTCTCTCCTCATTTCTCACTTTTGCAACTACATTGAGTGATAGAGCAGTCCGCATTTGCAAGCTATTGCTTCCACCTCTGTACCTACTAAGAGCGCATGCCACAACTTTCTAGAATTTTTGGAGGATTTAGATTATAAAGGTCAACGTGACCTATATGATCTTCTCTCCAAGGTTCTTGACCTCCATGGAACCGTGCAAATGAATGCCGATGCTTTGGAGGAGCTACTTCAATATATGCAAGTTCATATATTGCGTTTCTCCATCAAAATACCACCATATGATGGAGCCTAGTTCCATGTGACCTTCTCACCTACATTCACAAAGGTGATGAGGCATTTGCAAAACGATTGAAACGGTCCTAGGTAATTGCAGAGGAAGCAGGGCACCTTCTTGATGAAACTGTGCCACTTATAAGGAGATTGAATAGGAAACACAAGATGGGTGCAAAATATCTATCATTCATTGCTGCCACAATTTTCTTTGTGAATGAGAAACCAGAACTAATTCCTCATGAGATCCCTCATCTTCTTATAGGTGGTTTTGTCGATGATAAAAAGGAACCACCTCAAGAACCCTTGAATCTCCTATTAGAGAGAGAAGCTAAAAATGTATCCTCTTCGTGTGGATGATAAGTTGAAAAAAGTGCCTAAGCCATCCATCTCTTCAGAGCTAGAAGCGACTATTCCAGAGGTGGAGATTGAAAATTTTTCAGTGGTTCTTGTTGAGGGACAAGAATATTTGTTTTTACATGATGTAGAGAAGGCATTCGGGCTACGGCTCGATGAATTCTTAAGTTTTTTTGTACTTTGTCAGAGTGTCCTTTGGATAGTACCTCTGACTTGTTGGAGGAAAAGTGTTTGCCATTTGGTGACTCAGTGGCCAACACAATAAAATTGGTTTGCAATGACATACTTACAAGTGAACATCAACATATCACAGAAGAACAATTTAGTAATGCACAAGAAAGGATATTGGAATCACAGGTTCCCGCCTCACCAGCAATCGAGCAGAGTGGGATGTCCCACTCCAGCATTAATTTACATCTTCAAGAGAGAGGAGAAGAAGAAGATAGAGTTCAAGATGTAAGTATCTTCAATTCATGTCATTCATTCTTACAACCACATGCAGCTACTAATCATAAAACTTTGTGTAGGAGGTGATTGAAGTTGACAAGTTTGCAGCAAGGAGTGGAGGTGATTGAGTGGCTCGTGGAGGTGGCTCATCCCTTGCAAACTACATTGGGAAACTTCCCAAAGAACATTTTGTAATTATCCATAAAGAGTTCAGTCCTCAAGGCCACTTCATGACATGGTGTCTAAAGTCCTTAAGTAAATTGCTTTGTTTATCAACCATTACGCAAGGGAGTAATTGTATCTTTTTGGTTAAGAAATCCCTTGTAACTACAACCTTAGGTTCCAACTTCCGTGGAAAGGTCTTAGGTCAAATAGGTATATCTCTAGGTCTAGGAGTTAGAAATGTTGATGAAATAGCAACCTCAATTTTGGCTTACACCCTACCCATGGCTTTGGAGCATTGAAAGAGAGTCATTGAGAAACTCAAAGCCAATTGATGTAAACAATTGAATTAATATCAAATTTTCACTTTGCTTTATTTAAAATTGTCGCAAGTCTTTCTTTTTGAGTATATTATCTGAAATTATTTTGGACCTTCATGTAATGTATTGAGCATGACTTCTTTACTCTCATGTAAGGTCATCTAGGGCATTGGGAAACCAAATAAAGCCCTGCCACAGAAACACAGGAGAAGGCCCTGCAAAATGTTTGCAGGGCCTTCTCCCGCGTTTCTATGGTGGGGCTTTATTTCGTCTCCCAATGCCCTAGATGACCTTACGTGAGAGTAGAACTACACTAAATGCATGTTTTCAAGAATGAAAAATTCCTAAGTTTCAAAATGGTGTGCTCATATGTTTCAAAGATATGTTTTTCATGTATGTATTTGGAAATTCATAGTGCAAGGTATAGGGAGGTCAAAAGTTGTCGAGGACTAGTTTTACTCTTCATGACCCTTGATGTGAAAATATGGCATTTTAACAAAGAAATAAGCCCTACCACAGAAATGCGGGAGAAGGCCCTGCAAAACGTTTGCAGGGCCTTCTCTCGCGTTTCTGTGGCACGGCTTGGTTTTAGCATTAAATCAATATACAACGACCAATATGACAAGATAAGAAAACAATCACTGATATATGAGAGACTATCACAAGAAAACACATGGAAGTGTATAATGATTGCTCATGTTTCATTCTAAATAATGAGATTATAAAGAGTGGAGGAGAAGTGCTCATGTTTCATTGAAAATGGAAATATTTACAAAAATTCTCGTCTATAGAGATCAATTACAAAACTTAGCTATGATCACCCCTAATTCTCCTAGCTAACTGTATGTCCTTCGGTTGTATAGTGAGTCGCTTAGCATGGATGGCACACATGTTGGAATCCTTGAGCATTGATATCAAATATGCTTCAGCTTCCTCTTGTAAAGCTTCTAAGCCTAGAGCTTGGATCCTTAACCCTGCACAATACCTTTGTAACTCTTCTTTAACCACCCTTGCAAAGGGTCTTCTAGGTATCAGAAGCTTAGCTGTCTTTTGATAGTGCTTTATCCCTGCAAATGCCTTCATATATCTTCTTCGTTGTGGTGCTCTAGCTTGTGGTGGTGGTGGTCTTCATTGGACATTTTCCTGTGGTCTTGGTTGGGCTAGTCTACGACGGGGTTGAAAGACTTTCTTCTTACTTCGCACGCGCCTTGAGCTTTCTCCTTGTTCATGATGTTGTTGCTGGCTTTGCTCCCTCTCTTGATCATTTGGTATGGCCCCCTGATTTGTTGGTAGACTCTTTCCCACTACAGTAACCCTATGATTTGGAGGTATTTCTTGGTTAACCCATAGTGGCATTGTTTGACTCTCCTCACTTGATTCTAAACGTTGTTGAGACACATCCTCATGCCATTCATCAGAATCCTCATCACAAACTACCTCTCTGTGAGCACGCTCCTTCACCCTTGTCTTTGTTGGTCTCTTTGGTGATGGAGGCTCATCATATGATGATGGTGGTGATTGGGGTTGATTTACGGCCTCTTCCCTAGATTGCCCATTTGTGCCGCTTGTTCATGCAATTGTTCACTCCCATAGGTATGACCACCACCTCTTTCGCGATGGGATGTAGAGCGTGAGACACTACGTGGCCTTTTGTGTTGATTCATCCATGGTGGCTTCTGAGTGCCTTGCACATAGGTAGGAAAGTTAATGGGATCCTTCCTTGCAATTTGCTTTGTTCGTGCCATCCTCTATAGCGTTAGAGTGTTGAAATGAGACAATCAGTCTCCTTTTATAATGTTTCAATTAAAAAGGTTCTGTTCACATCTGAATGGACAAAAAATAGTTAAAAAATTAAAAATTACTTTAAAAAATTGCAAACAAGATATTAGTCTGTAGCAAACCTTATAAATTATTCAGAAAATGCCATGAATGTATTAAATGACTTCACTTCCATGATGGACCCTGTCGTGGTCTTGTAGGCCGCCATTGAGCATGACGTAAAGGTCCCAATGATGACTTCCATTTTTCACTAGCTAAGTTGTGTTGATTAATTCTTGAAAGTTCTGCAAATTTGGACTCCATGGCTCATTCCATTGCATATGTCCTTGAAAATGCACTATGATAAAACCAATTAAACATCTCTTCCATATAGTTTGATTGCATTGCACCACCACCATGTCGTGTGTTCTTGAAGTAAACACCTTTAGCCTTGTAGTGTGACTTCTCCATTCCTTGTGTACTAAAAATCTCCAACGAACCATATCGAGGCATAAAAAATGCTCCATGTGCAAATAAAATATGCTGAAATGATATAAGTACATATAACACACTCTTATCAACAAGAAAATTGAAAAAATAAGAAAACTTACAATGTAATGTGTAATATTGCTCTCTCCCCAAGATAGGATGAAACACTTTGCAAACTCCATTAATGTAACTTGAAACAACTGACGCTCATTTTTGTTGGAGCTATTAAGACTCATTAAGCCTACCAACTTATCTAAACATGACCAAACCTTGTTTCACCTATTACTAAGGTCAATTTGAGAATCATTATCAGTGGTGATCATGCACAAGTCTTTGCATAGCTCCCCGGATTCATTTTTCTTAGGGCTCATACCTCTTCTGAAAAATTATCTTGCCTTCTTCCCTGTCATTGACACTTGTTGCAAACTATTTTGCAATTCACCAGGTTTCTTGACAACTAGAGTTACATTACCACCATGACAACCAATGGAATTAAGCAACTCTTCCAATTTTTTGATGGCTTGTTCAGATTTATCAATTGGCTTCATGGAAAATGCATATTCTATGTGGAGCTTCAATAATCTATCAAATATTCTCATGAAAGCATGCAATGGGCAAAAGTGAACATTAACTAATGGAAATGGAATAATGGGATTCCAATCTTTATCTAATGTGTCACGGTTAGGTATTTCTAACATTGGAGACCTTAACAAAGGTCTATCCCATTCCGTGGAAGTAAGTGCATCTATGTATTTATCTAGATAGTATTTTTTGTTGTCCCTTTGTTACTTTATAGTCTCGTGTACAAAATGGACATGGATAACGAGTAGATGCACTTTGCTTGCAACCTAACATGCATTTGATAGTTTTTAAATTCCCACCCAAGTGCCAATCTATCTCAAAATCACCAAAGTTTTCTATGTTGAGCTTTGCACCATGAATTTGAGAAACTATTACCTTAGTGATCCATGGGGTCCTACTAAAAATCCATGAAAGAACATCATTGGATTCTTTAGGTACTTCAATAGCACCTAACCACCATATATCTTTCTCGGATTGAACACTATATGTAGAGTTAGAGCTAGAGTTACTACTTTCATCAAATATGACATTTGTCATAGCTTCATTCATGAGTGTCAAACTCAGTCTCTCCATTCGTCATCCCTTTATGATCTGGCATTCATCTAGCTTCAATATAAACTTTAATTTGGTATTACAATCTGCATAAATTACCAAAATTTTTATAACATCAAAATACAATGTATATCAAGGTAACAATAGTGGACATACCTGATATAGTAGATTTGTAAAATCAAACCATTGCCTGTTGAAGCCTCTCCAAATCCACGAATATGTTGTGTAAGGAAATCCCTTTCCAACTGCGCTTTTCAACTCTTTTTTGGATGTAGATAAATGATAAATAGACATAGGCATAATATCCTCTATATATAAGTAGTTTCCAAGAATACTAGCTATATCTTCATTGGACATTGACGTTTTAAGCGATACGTTGTAAGGAGATGGAAAAGTATTCTGCAAAATACCTTCTCTTTGTAATGAATGCTTCAAAAGGTTGTACAATGCACTGTATCCTTTAATACTAATTCCTGCTTCATCACATAACATCTGCATGTCTCTAGGAGTGATAATATCTTGTAACTTTTTTGTGAAATCTTTAATCACTTGCTTCTTGATAAGGTTTCCTATTCATGACTCCAAAATACTAACCACCTGCTTGTTGGTCAAACAAGAATTTGATTACTTGAATTGATCCTGTGTTGTTGATAGAGCACTAACATCTTCAACGAATGACCTACATTATATATATATATATATATATATATATATATATATATATATATATATATATATATATATATATATATATATATATATATATATATATATATATATATATATAAGTGAGTCTTCCAAAAAGAGAAACAAATACAAGCCAAACCTTATCGCAAAAACTCATCGTTTGTGTGCTCCACCACCAATTGAAAGAGAGTCAAAGGATGTTAATGATCGTCTCCTACGTCACATCCCAAGTGGAGTGTCTCTCAAGTGTTGGACAGTGTTTTTTAATTTCTCAATTGTTCTCTCCTTTTCTTCCATATGCTTTTCAAGCTCTGCAAGCTTTTCTTGTAAAGATATGATTGTGCTTTCTAAAGTGACCAACCTTGTATGATTTAGTTGATATTGTTGAATCCAATACTTAGTAATGACAGTTGAATGTGTAGATAATCGTTGACAATAACCTAAGAGCCGAGCTTTACCGGTACCGATGAACTAAAGTAAAGTTGAGAGGTTATGGAATGTTGGATGTTAAGAAGACATTGGATCAGGAGGGTGTAATGAACCATGAGTCCAAAGATCAATATTCTTTTCTCCAACTTCATGACGCTCATTTTGAGAGTTCACATCATTGTTGCACTGTGTATTTGGAGCAAACTCTCTGGGCACACGAACATGGATACTTGTTGATGCTAGGGCATGAGGACGTCCTAATGTGAGGTTTGTAATAGGTGTCAACACCATCTTTTCCAACAATTAGACAATACTGAGAAAGAGACTAGAAATTTGTTTGAAAGAGATGCTAGAGCATGATTTTCTCAGGAAAATTTTGTTTTCTTGGATGTGGATGGGTCACAGTGTGTTTTTCCACTGAGAATAGCCAAAAATGATGAAATTTTGAAAAAGTCATTTTTTGGAGGAAGAGTAGTTACGGATTCGATGATGTGGCACTCTACTTTTGGAGGGATTTTAAAACTATTACGTTTTCAAAAGGAAAATTAAAAACTAAAATTAAAAAAGTCACTTCTGACACATATATTAAAAATTGAGCCCTTTCAAGTAAATAAACATTGAAATTGAGACTTTGAAAAAAAAATCATTTTTTTATTCCCATACATGCTCGAGTTTGATGAAGTGAAAAGTAGATTCCCTTTCTCTCTCTCTAATAGAAGAGAGGGAGGAGCCTAGTAAGCCTTAAGAAAAGCCTACTCCAGCCTACTAAAAAGTGCCCTATTAAATGCACTTTGTCCCCTTAAACAACAAGAGAATTAGGCTTAATGCCTAAAAATTAGGGATCCTTACAAGGCCCATGTAGGGTTCACCTTTTTTCCTAATGTGAGCAAAAAATATTTACTTCATTCTATCTCACAATCTAGAAAAATTGGTAGTCGCATGGAAGGATCAATCAAAGGTATTTCATTTGCATTGTCTAGGACCATGGATACATCTTTCTTCATATCTGCTAGGACAATCACTATGGTCGCATAATCCTTTGTAGTGGGAGAGAAGTCTTCTTGATCTATAACCTCTTCTATATTGAATTGAGAATCTAGAGAAGTATCTAGTGATTCCTCCTCTAATTCATATATAAGATCAACCTCTATACTAGGCAAATCTTTATGCACACAATGCAAAAATATTGTAAATCCAATTTCAACTGAGACCATCTTGCACTTCTTTTCATGCAAAGGGCACTAAGACTACCTATGGGAGCCACTAAGAAGTACAAATAACTTATATGCAATACTTGTCTAGTTTTAATCCTCTTAAAAGGTCTATCAAGTGGATATTATCTATGGAATTTGAAGTGAGTCAGGCATGCTTTTTGCTTAAAATATTTTGAGTTCATCCCTATGACGTTCAATGTTTGCTTTAGGTATGTCCTTATAGGAAACCATCCTGTTTAACTTCTCTACAATCTCAGGATCAAGTTTTGGGCTTCATCTTGAGAAACAAAGTTTAACTATGCCTCTTGAATCTCAAGTTGCGTTGGAGCCACTTTCTTCTTTTGTTTTTTGGTTTCTCATGCAGTGAAATTTTTTTTTTGAGAAGAAAAGAAGTTATATTAATGATGTTATGTCACTTTGTACAAAGGGAAAGAATCCCCCATCCATATACAAACCAAAAATGATAGCCAGGCGAGATGCCTCAAATCAGAGCTCAGGACAACAAGTAAGTCAAGGCTTGCAAGGAGAGTATAGTGGTACTACCCAGGCTTGCAAGGAGTGACTTTTGCTTGTGGGGCTCCTCTAGTAACTCAGCTTGCCGCAACAAAAGGTGATGCATGGCATATTGTGCCTTCTTTAGTTTTTTTCAATGCTATGCTCGTCTTCATCATATGAAAAAGTAAAATCAGTCTTGTGCTACTTTGAGATGAATAGATTAATGTGGCTAGATTCAGCTCCTACCTGTACTATTTCTTGTTTATCTAAAGCAGAAGAACTATCAAAACTCTTTGGGAATCATTGCTAAATCGTAACTAGAAAAAATAAGTAGCTAAGAGAAAAATAGATAGATCCACAGGCACATACATAAACATATACACGCGTATAAACATACCTATATACATACACGTACACCATGGTTCCATAAAATATACATACACAAATACACACAAACACACACACACACACACACACACACATATATATATATATATATATATATATATATATATATATATATGTATATATATATATATATATATATATATATATATATATATATATATATATATATATATATATATGTATATATATATATATATATATATATATATATGTATATATATATATATATATATATATATATATATATATGTATATATATATATATATATATATATATATATATATATATATGTATATATATATATATATATATATATATATATATATATATATATATATACACACATATATATATACATATATATATATATATATATATATATATATATATATATATATATATATATATATATATATATATATATATATATATATATATATATATATATATATATATATATATATATATATATATATAGCGAAGAAACATATATATTCATGCATACATAGATAGATCCATAGACACATACATAAACATATACACACGTATAAACATACCTATAGACATACATATACACATACACAATGCATCCACATAGTATACATACATACACACACATGTAAACATATATATATATATATATATATATATATATATATATATATATATATATATATATATATATATATATATATATATATATACATATATATATATTCATTCATGCATACATAGATAGATCCATAGACACATACATAAACATATACACATGTATAAACATACCTATAGACATACATATACACATACACAATGCATCCATAGAGTATACATACATACACACACATGTACACACACGTGTGTATATATATATATATATATATATATATATATATATATATATATATATATATATATATATATATATATATATATATATGTGTGTGTGTGTGTGTACATATATTGTCCACATGTACACACACACACACATATATATATATATATATATATATATATATATATATATATATATATATATATATATATATATATATATATATATAAGTATAGATAGTCGTTCAACCATTCTCATGTACATGCGTACGTACATACGTTCATATGTATGCATACAGTCATACATACATCCATACACTGACACTTACATACATGCATGCATATATCCATACATATATACACACATGCATGCATAAACACATTCATATATGCATACATACACGAATACATTCATGCGTACACATAGATTCGTACATACATACTGCAATAACATGAGCTCACCTGAACGTTTTCAACATTTTTATCCTTTAAAACATTTGTTGGAATACTTATTTGAGAGGATGTGCGTAAGGTATCCTTCCCCACCAAATGATATACCCTGGGCGAAGGTAGGTATTCCTGTTTCTATAACTATCAGACCCAATCTATATTGAGAGTTTAGAGGCTATGCGAAAATTCGATTTCTGTATCTTACGCGTTATCATCTCCTAAGTTTTTATTATGCGTTAAGGAGCAAAACATTCGGAGATGACTTTTTTGAGAAAAGGAATCTCGATCTTTCGATCTTCTGTTTCCAACAGCTTGAAGTAAGTAACTAGAAAGTACAGCAATGAGGGACATAACACCCATAGAACCACCATTGTCAGACAAGCAAGGCTTAACGTGTGGCACCTACTAGGAATGAATAGAGGAAAAGGTTCCAAATTCTATATAAGTAATTGTAGGAAGTGGAATGCGGTTTACCTCCCCATCACTTTGGAATTCCTAATCAGTTCTTTGGCCATCCATCTAGAAGTGACTAAAGTCCGACTTTATGTCGATGACTGTGTTTTCAAAACTTCAGCCAAGCTGTCTTTGTAGGGTTCATGGAAACCTCACGAAGGTGGTTTCTTTCAGCATTTCAAAATTTTTTCTTGATAACAATACTTTTTCCGTATACAAAATTGCTCGTACGTTGGCGAGAGAAGTACATGAAGCTATGCATAACACAAGCTTTTCCTGTACATAGAATAAAGGCTCCAGTTTGTCTCGAGTTGAGATGCGTCAAGTCAACTAGCTTGTCACAAACTATTCATTCTAATGATTATTGGGTCTGCCTCATTAAAAGTAAAATTCAATTGTTTTCTTTGATAAAATTCATGGCCTGGAGTAGCCACTCTCTCTGGGAGATTATTGTGTCTCCCCAGGTCTTCAACCCTGTTGGTAGTGAGATCACTTGCAGGATGTGGAAATCTTCGATGGAAGTCAAGAAAAATTATTCTCTGAATTTAGAACTTGTTACTAACAGAGATTTCTTTCTTTAGGAATCTGTTGGACAGGATGGATCTCATTATGGAAAAATGGCAACCTGGACATGAAAGAACATAAATGTTTTAAGGCAAGAATAATGAGCCAGTCACAAATGTACGAGATGGTGAGTTCTCATCTTCTGTGGACAGACAGAGTCTTTTGCATGTAAACAGGTCATCATACAACACAAGGCTATCAGGTAGAGCACCTTGACATCTGCAATAGCTATATCAAAAAGAGTGAGGGAAAATGTGCATTTTGTGATAGTGTGGAGCACTTGGCCCATGCTTTCCTGGACTGCCCTAATGCAAAGAGATTCTGGTTTTCTCTCTTTAAGTACTGTAATTGTTACAAAGGAAAAAAGCTTGACCATAAGGAGGTGATGCTGGGTGTTTGCTTCAAATTAATGGATTTGGCACTGTGGCAGTTATGGAGAGCTCGAATTGTGTGGAGGATCTGGACCTGTTGAAATCAGTGCACTTTCAATAAAGTTGTCACTCGTTCCCTTATCAATAGGGTCTCAGAAAAACTGGATTCTTTAGTATACTTCACATTCAGGATGCCCTCCCCCATGATATCAAAATTCATGAGCACCTAAAGAGTATCAAACCCTCAAGTTGGAGATCCACTGCCATTTCCTTGTACTTTGAGGAAATATTCGCTATTGTCTTTTCTTTTGGTGGCCCACCTATTTCCAGATGAGGTCATGGTTGTAATGTTCCTTCCTTGTTCTGTTATTCTGGATTCTAATGATCTGTGTAACCCTCCTGCCATTTTTCTAGCCAGGTCTATGTATGTACTCTTTGTGATCCTTGATGGGGTCCTGCCCCTGTAGAGTATATAACATTCTCTCACTCTTTTTAATATACTTCTTGTTGTCTTCAAACGTGATTGTAGTGTGCTTTTACTATTATTGTAGTGTGTGGACTGTTTTTGTGCTGCAATCATCAGTAAAATACTTAGTAATGAAGATACAAGTTTCTTTTTTTTTTTCTGGTAGAACAGAAAAATTAGTATTAAAGGAGGAAAATTACATCAGTGCAGAGGGGCAGGAGCAACCCAAAGCAAGTTTTGAGCGAACTGTTCTTTCTGAAGCAGCTGATATCAACGTTCTCAAAGATATTATGATTGCGAAATTTTAAACGGATTCAAGTTTTGAGCTAACTGTTCTTTCTGAAGCAGCTGATATCAACGTTCTCAAAGATATTGTGATTGCGAAATTTTAAATGGATTCAATCTGTATGTAAAGCTGGAAATAGGTACCATTATATCTTATGAACTTTTCCATAATCCTCACAGTTTTAGCATACTCTACTGCAGGGGTGCTGTAAACACTTCTTATTTCCACTAACCTGTTCACGTGCACATTTACCTTTCTCAGCATTCAGCAGTTTGACGATGTGCTTGATCAATTGGAGTCGACATATGCTCCTTCGTTTCGAGGCCTGCCCACGTTAATTACTTCATAGGTTGAAATATGAGGTGGCAATGATGTGCATGCGATACTAGTGATGAGGGGGAATCTATCATGTATAAACTAATACGATTGTGGGGGCTCATCTCGTTGTGACGTCAATGATGATTCTGAGGACAAGAGAACATAATTTCGTAGAAATGAGGACTTTATTGTGTGTGTGTGTGTGTGTGATAGAGAGAGAGAGACAGAGAGAGCACCGCGCTGCGCACTAGCGGGAAACAGAAGTCCGAGGTAGTTTGGACTCGTCGGACACGACAACTCTGAGATTATTATAATGTGGGAGAGTAGGAGCGGACGAGCGGTCACGAAATCGAGTAAGCAAAGCGGCGTGATTGACGTCTCGTTTTTAGGTCAGCTTCAGCTTTAGCCAAGAAGCTTCAGCGTGATTACCGTCTGCCTTTCTTGTTTTATTCATATTCTAACAGATGATTCAAGTTCGATGCGTGCAAAATGCAAAATATATCATTTTGGCATACGATTCACACAAGCATACGTATAGAATGATGCGAAATGGAGCCGCATGGCCAAGTCTAACTACTATTTTGACATGTGAGTGTCTCGTTTGCAACATCAATGGATATAACAATGCACTGTATAGTCTGCCTATCGTTGCAAACAATGGATATTCGCTATGCTTGTCCCCATTCTCTTCGCATATGAAATACATCATTGCTTTTAGCCATGGCCGGTGACTAAAATACCTTGATGCAGAAATTTGACGGTATCTCAAAAAGTTGAATAGAATTGCCTAGATGAATTCTACTAAACCTATAGCAGACTTCGGGACGCTTATACTAACGAACCAAAACTGGTATATACTTTGGCACAAAAAGACAAAATAGCCTGCACAAGCACTATGATAGTGCATTGAGAGGCCAAAACGAGCTCAGATTGTGATTTCAGCACATAGAGCGAAGCAGTTTTGATCTTTGAAACAGCTTGAGTATGCTCACCAAAATTCGTGTGATTCTGAGATTGCAATCGGAGGAGTGTTGATGAGACTCTAGATGAAGCAACGACCTGCTCTGATACCAATTGTTGGAGTTAGACGTCTACGGAAGCACACGAACAACATAAGGAAGAAGAAGAAGCTCGGAGCACAACACACAATACGGAATGTATTACTACTAGAATGTACAAAGATAAGTAGCCCGTTAGGGCAATAGGTGTATATACAAACCGGGGGAAAAAAACCTCCTAATGAGGGAAAAAAGTCTCCCGGTAGCCCTAGAGTGTTCACACACACGAATAGTACCTTGCTTGAAAACTAAAGTATGAATAGAAATTGCATTACCCAACGTACTTGAATCTTTTTCTAGTGCTTCTTCGGTCCAATTAGGATGTCTTTAGGAACCACCTTCATGTTATGTACTTGAGCTCCGATAGGCTTCACGTTGTTAGTTGAGAACCTACATTTAACTTTAGTATGACCAAACTTACCACAGTGCCAGCAAATGATACAGGGTCTCTTTTGTTGAGCATCTATTGTCGTAGTTTGAAGAGTTGGAGGTTTGGTAGGGTGTAAGGGGTTTGACTTGGGTATTGGTGAGAAATTGGATTGATGAGGGCGTTAAAAAGTAGGTGGGCACTGAAAAGTAGGAGAAGAAAAAGTAGTAAAAGGATGCTTGAAAGGAAAATTGGGCTTTATTGGTGGTTGCCATTGAAGTGTTTGTTGTAAGCAAATGGACTTGGTGATGGACTAAAACTCTTTATCAACATCATGTGCAAATGAAATACCTTCATAGAGGGTCATAGGACATAGTGTGTTGATTTTGGCTTGGATTCCCATATCCAAAACATTTTCATACTTTCATTGCAAAGTATCTTTTGGAATCATTTCAATTGAACAAATAAGAAGTGTTCATTGCCAAAAGTGCTCAATGTACATAGATGTAGTATCTCATTCTTTCCATCCAAAGGTTGTTCATGATCAAGGAGCATGTAAGTGGAACTAATAAGGAATGAAGGACTTCTTGATCTTTTCTTGAAATGCAATCCATGTGGTGGAGCAATCGGTGCTATGCCGCAAAACATTCCATCCTAATTGGGCCTTAGTGACCAAATAATTAGTAACAAATTTCACGTTTTCAACTTTAGAATCTATTTTGGTCAGACTAAAAGTCATCAAATTGAGATAGCCATGAGAGAACAAATTGGCCATCCTTTTTCCCATCGAATCGTGAAAATTGGAATTTTTTCCCACCAATCTTGGACTATGTGCCTTGTTCTTGAGTGGTGATAATGGCCTTCACCACCCTAACGAGGTTATTTTCATCAGTCTATATTTGTTGGAGAACATCATGTTCTTTTATCTTGTTCTGAGTATCTTGGAGTTCGTGCTACAAAAGGTCCAATTGTTACTGAATTGGTACCTCGGGTAGGTGTGATGTACTTAAATCCTCCGTATTATGGGTAGGCTCCATGGCCTTATATGGAACGAAAACTTAGGACTAGATCAAACGATCAAAATAGATGTTGAATCATGAACAGACATCGTGAATCACAACTAGACATTGAAAAATCACCTCGGGAGACATACCTTAGCTCTGATACCATTGTTGAATGGATCTTGTGGATGCACATATGCAGAGGATAGTCCAAAAACAAGATCTCACAACTCTGATGGATGAGTCTATCAGAGTATGTGTATTTATAGGTATTTTTCATTACGTCCTGAATAGAAGATACATGAGCGTGATGCTTTGAGAAGCGTGCATTTACAAAAATCTACTTTATTTACAAAATCATCGCTTGTAAGCGATCTACTATTTTTACAAAGATGTCGCTTTCTGAAGCGATCTATTATTTTTACAAAAAATAGCCAAAATACTATCTTCTAAATGAAGATCACGATAGTGAAGAAGATGTTGTGGATTCCATGGATAAAACAGAATTTCCATGATAAAAAGCCAATGATGAATACAAATCATGTGAAGACTAGCTTGTTTACCACTGTACATTAGGGCAAAGATATTTGTACTACATGATTCACTCACGATGCTCAATCTTCAAGCCATTTTTCGATGGTCAGATAGTAGAATCTCTGAATTGTTCAAGTAAGTGGACTTGAAATAAACTTTCATTGCTATATCAAAATAACTTTATTTACTAATATCATTCTTATTGCTCATTGCATGCTTCTTAAAGATTAGTTTTTGTCGAATGGCAATCACATGCCACCAACACGTGGAGATGCAAAAAAACTTTTACAGTACATTGGAATGGACTTCAGCAAGATTCATGCTTGTTTGAATGGTTGCATTCTCTTTCAAAACAAGTATGAGCATCTCCACATATGTCCGAAGTGTGGAGCGAATACGTTTAGAGAAGACTTTGTGAGCGAAGTAGTTTTTGCAAAGGTTCTTTGCCAATTTCCTATCATTCCAAGAATTAAGAGCATGTTTCAATGCAAAGCCATAGCTGAATTAATGTCATGGTATGTAAAGAGGAGGTATAGAGATGGTTTAGTGCAAGTGCTTGTGGACTCTGATGCTTGGAAACACATAGATAGTAAGTGGCCAAAGTTTGCTAGTGAGCCTCAGAATTGTTGTCTAGGCCTACCTATGGATGGAATACATCCATTTGGTTTACATAGCTCTTCATGGAGCACATGGCCTATATGTTTGGTCTATTAAAACATCCCACCATGGTTGGCCACAAAAAAAGGCCATTTATAATTAGCTCTTATTGTTCCATGTAAGTATAAGGTAAAAAACATGGATGCATACCTTGCACCACTTGTGGAAGAGCTATGCACTTTATGGGATGGGATTATTGTGCATGAAATGTCTCAACCTATAAGAAGACAAGATGTGCAAGTGCAAGGCATACTTATGTGGATGGCGCATGATTGGCTCGATTATGGTGAATGTTTAGGTTTATCGATTTTGGGTTACCATATTTGTTCCCTATGTGGACCATGACTCGAAGCATGCTATTCCAAAGCAGTTCAGAAAATTGTCTATGAAGGACATCATAGATATTTTCTTGATGGACATGTTTTACATGAAAGGAAAATTGGCCGATAAGTGCAATACCAAATGAAAGCTAGCGATTGGAAGCAGTTGTGGGATTCAAAAACACGAATTGCTGGCATGAAATGGTTGTTGATCTTTCACAAACTCCCTTATTGGAGTGAGTTATTGATCAATCGTTTGGTAGACCAGATGCATATTTTCAAGATGGCTAGATATAGCGGTTTCACAAGCAAAGGCAGCGGGTGAAGATATCTCTAAAGAAGAGGAAGAACTCGCAAAGGGGTGTGATTGGGGGCATTCTAAATACAATGTACTATGGTCTCATGGATGACACTTTTGGATAGCATGAATTGATGAAAATTGGTCTACTTTTGATAGTGGGATGATGGTGAACCTTTTCCAAAAGAGTAGAGCTACTACAAGAGATGACAATGCTCAAGAAAGCTAGCTCAATTGTTGTGGAGTGATTCAAGATATCTTGAAGCTATCCTTCAAGAAGTTTGATTACTTTCTTTTTTATGTGAAATGGTTCAAAGTAGTCACCTCTAGAAGAAATGCAATAGTAAGGTAGGATAAGAGTGCTTTGCTTCAAGTAGACTTCACAAAGCTATGGATAAATGAAAGGGATACATTTGCACTTCTCAAAATTTGTGATCAAGTTACTTTTATGACAGATTCGAAAGAACGAGAGTGGATATTTGTTTTACAAGTCTCCCTATGTAGCAAAAGAATTTGTGAGAACATACATGTACAAGAAATTCCATCTGTATTGGACTCTAAGATTCATTTGATAGTCGAGGAGGAAGAGATCATTGTCTGAGATGCCAAGAGGTCTTTGAAGAAGAAAATATACACGATAAAGCAATAGACGATGATCAAGAAGGAACTAGCATACCAAGAGATGTAGAAGTCGCCAATATAGAGATAGATATCCTTTGTGCATCAGATCTCCAAGAGGATGCTAGAATAGAGGAGTTTTGAAGCAAACACTAGTACGTACTAATTTGTGTGATTTTTTTGTTATGGTCTTTTGTCACTACTATTTCTCTATATTACCATTATTATCGTATGCTAATTATTTTAGTTTTTTTGTAACAAAGCATGATGGGAGATAGTCCTCCTGTCTCCACATTCCATGATAGAGGAGAAATTCATGGAGTTTATATCGCAGGTGCCTCACGCCTATATGACCATCATGTCACAGTAATGGATCCCTCGTGGTAGCACTCCCCCCGGACTCACTCCGGCCAGCATCACTCCTATGGGAAGGGCTACCCCCATCACATGTATGTCTCCTAGCTATATGACTCCACGAAGACCGCCTTCTCAGCCATCCCCTAGTGGCTCTAGTAGTCAATGTGTGCATTCTACACCTCACCATGATAAAGGTGTTGTCCCATCCCGTCGATCGAGGTCACACTCTAGAGGAGGAGGTTCCACTAGTGGATCAAGAGGTGGCTCTGTAGGAGGTGGATGTTGTGGAGATAGTGCCACATCCATTGTGTCTTCCACTTCTAATCTTAGAATGAGTACCTTAGATGTAGGTATGCCACATGGTACGCCACATGATACACCACATACACCTTGGGGTGCTCATGACCAAGACAACTCCAAGGTGTATAGTATACATGATGGACATCCGGTGATGGATGCGGATGGAAAGGTCATGCGTCAGCACATATGATAGCTTTACTCCATATATTTCTGACACTCTGTCATGTTGAAATGTAGTGAACAAGATAAAGATTGTAAAAATTATATTACAGAGATGATCCATCAGGAGTTCTAGCCATCATATGGGCATCCTATTGTCAGCTCAAAGTGGATTTAGCACATAGCATGTGATGTTATATGCCATCAACCATCCGAAGCTCGTGATGCTTTTAAAGTAGGCTTATCGAAGCTTCTATGGTTAGATGTTGAGGAGTATGATTCATGATGAGCAGCAACAGACTCCTGATTGATATTACTAGTAGCGAGATGCAGTGGCCACATATCTAGATACGGTTGGACAGTCACAATTGGGTAGTGGCAGATATGATACTATGCGTCACGAGTTTGTAAGTATCATTTGGATTATTGAATTTGTTTGTGTTAAGCACGTCATGTATGTTTGTCTAATGTTTTGCATATTTGTTGCATGAGTTGGCAGTGGGTCATCCTCCAACATGAACCAAGGAAGCTTATGGATATCATCATTGATTGGTTGCATTGTTGGAGGACTTGGAGGGATGTAGTGTGGCCATTTCATGGGAGCGTCTATGATGAGGTGATGAGCTTATAAACTTGGTTTGGTGTTTTTAGTTGTTGTTTGTAAATATCATGTCAATCTGTCTCGTTTCATGAGTCTTCTTTGTTGCAAGACTATTGATATAGATGTTTTGATCCCTCTAGGCATGTGTATGGAAGTGGTGAGCCACATATTTGTATTTGGCTCATATATGGCGATGGTGTACCAAAATTTTGTATTTGGTTTCTATATAGTAGCGCTTTGCCACATTTTGTATTTGGCTCATGTATGGTGGTGGTTTGCCACACTCTTGTACATGCTTCATTTATGGAATATATAACTCTTTTCTACATAGTTTATGATTCATTCTCCTCATCTCTTTTGTGTCCGACAATGTTTTACTTAATGAAATCATGTTTTGGTTGCCATTAGAGTACACATCACATGTACTCAGTTTTTCTTTTGGGTAGAGTGTATTGTCTTTTGCAACACAACATCATGTTAATGTTGTTGTAGTAAGAGACAACACATTCTGCCCAAAAAAATTTTGCAGATATGGTCACTGGTATAGGTGCTACCAATATGAGCATCGGTATGTCGAGCTACATAACAACACTTATACTGACACTTTTGCCCAAGAGATTATGATGCTTATATTGACGCTTATACCAATCCATATACTAAGGCTTATACCCATGCTTTGTTACCGACATGTATGTCGAAGCTCACATTAGTGTCGGGGCAAAATCACACCCATACATTTGCCCTAGTAAAACCCTCGGTATTGTAGAACTGCTAGAGGGGACCTCTTCTACTCAAGGGGGTTCTTCCTTAGCAAAAGATACCTTGTAACATGCCTGTGCTACAGGAGACCTCTCAATTAACGAGAATAAGAAAAAAAGTCACAAGATCTTACTAACTTAGAATGGTTCTAATAGAATCACTAAAGACTAAAGAGTACACCAACATACGACAAAATGCACAACCCAAGAGTTCTCACACTAGCTCCTTGCTACAACTTGCTTGTTTTTAAGCTTACCTCCTCATAGCTCTTCTAGCACGGATCTTTCCACTTATAGTAAAAACAGTTGGCAATCCAATAGTGTGATCAACACTAAGGGTGCAACAACATTCGTGTGCTATCCAATTCCAAATAATGTTAAGTCATAAAAAAATTATGACTGGTCCCAAAATAGCTCAATGAACATTATAGAGTAGGCCAATGACCCTTCAGAAAACAATGTTGCACTTATAAAACACAAACAAAATGCTTTTTGAACACATAGAGCAAGGTAGCTTGAGTCGTCTACACACAATGAGTACACAACCTAAAGGTAGAGGTATGAAAAGAGAATTCACAAAATACGAGAGCTCTTCTTCATGATCAATGTAATGTAACAATTGATAGATGACACAACATTGTTCCACAAGATCATAGTGATAGAGATAGCCTGTATATATATGATGGCAAATGAGTGTCGAGCTAGTACATATATAGACTCTAGAGGGCCAAGATGAGTGGCCCTTACAATTCCAATCATTAACTTCTAACATGAACTAAGGCTTCACAATGACGTGACTAGTGGTATGACATAAGGTAGTTACAAATAGAGAGGAGTCATTTCTCATAGGTCACCAACCCACTTTTAAGCCGTCTCCTAAGTATTCTTCAGATCTACTGAGTTTTATCATGGCTTCTCTTGCAATACATGACCCTTTTACCTTCTTATGTCTAATTTGGAAAGAAGCTTACTTATTATACTGCATCATGTCAAATGCCTAAAGTTGGGTGGTCAAAAAGATTCCAAGTCCCATTGTTCAGAGTAATGCCAAAAATGGGAGGTGGAGCTGCCTGTTATGGAAGTGTAGCAATTTGGGACTTCATGTAGCCTTATTTTGGGCTAAGGGTCACCCAGTTGAGTGTGAGTCACCGTTGGCTAGTGGAGCAATGAGATGGGGGTCACCCAATTGGGTGTGTAGCAAGATTGTGTCACCCCATTGGATGCATACTAGAACTTGCTGGGGTCACCCTTGATGGGATGCATTGAAGTCACCCTCTTTGGATTGCACGGGAGGAGTGGTGTTTCCTATTTTTATATGGCATGAGAGAGATACACCATCTAGGGGAGAGAGAGAGAGAGAGAGATGTTGCCTTCTTTGATATGGAATGAGAGAGAGACACCATGTGGTAGGTTACCTTGACCTTGAGGATGCTCAAAGGGACCATGCAAAGCTTTAAACGGGCAAGGAACTACCAAAAAAAGGCATGTATACAATAAGAGGTCTAGTTGCCTCAAGTAAAGGTTGCCCCGAAATTGGGTGGAATGAGTGGTGAAATCGCCCCATAATGGGGTCCAAAGTCAATTTAAGGTGAGTAGGTACGTAGCATAGAATATTGGCCAAACAAAGGGCAAGAATGCACCCATATTTGTGCACATAGGCAAGTGGACACCCAATATGGGGCTTTTCTAGAATGAGGGCGAGCCTGCACCTTCTTTGGGATTGAAGATGAAATAGGGTCCCTTCTTTACGTGTTCATGCATTGTGCCCTTATCCAAGATGAGATACCAGCATGAAAATATCTCCCTTGTGTTCATATTATGTGAATGCTTCACATTGAAGTTACCTCAACCTCGACCTTAAAGTATTGAAGAAACCAACATATCCTCTAAATCAACATTGAATTTGTATCATCAAGCCATATCAAAATCCTCTTCGCATGTTAACATGCTCTAGTAATTTTTCACATCTCCAAGTTCAAATACCCATAGTCTTAGAATTGAAAAGTGTGTCACAAGGTTGCCTTCAATGATGAACAATGGAGTCGCTCATATTACTGCCAGAATGGGTGCCCAAGTTGGCTCTATGAGGGCCAGAGCATGCCTCATGCATGTGCTGAAGGTGAAGATGAGAGGTCTCCCTCGATTGGGTCATCCAAACATTGAGATGTTGTCTTGTAATTAAACATATTCTTTACTTTCTTCACCCTAGACATGTTTACGAGGGGCAACTTCTCACCCTTCAAGTCTTCCATTTGAATTGCTTCTTGAGATAACATCCTCATAACTTTATAAGGCCTTGCACATTTGGGTTCCAGTTTAGCGAGTATTAGTAAGATTTGGTGTACCAAAATCAAGGATCTTTCCTTCACTTCATTAACCCTAAGATATTTTTCATGAACTCATTTGTGCTTATATTGGTTTATGTGCAACCTCATCATTGTTGCTTCCCTACACTCCTCTAATGTTGTTAGCCTTCTAACATGAGGGTCAATCCGATAGATTCTATTTCCTTATCTTTCCTAATGATGAATTAAAAGGGATCAAGTTCTTCATTACCATATACCAGTAGAAAGGGACTCTCACCAATAGTACCCCTTCTTGTCATACAAATTGCCAAAATTTCTCGGTGAGTAACATTGTGCAGATTGGATGACCAACTCACTGGTATGGGATGGTGAGCACTAAATCCCATTGATTACTTTTTCTTGATGGCCATAAGAAAAAGGGATTCATGATCCAATGAAATTTTTCAGGAAGATAATGTCTAGGAATAGGCAAATTCTTCAATTTTTCTCTTAAAGGGGAGAAGAATTCTTCCAACATTGTCAAGATATTGTCGGTTCTATCTCTTGATAAACTTCCTAAAGATTTAGAAATAAAGAGAGGATCAGCTTGTTGGAATCTAAAGGTAAAATCCAAAGGTTGAAGCTCTAAAGGCTTCATCCAAAGGTATAACTTGAAATTCAAGGGACTTAACCATGATCTTAGGATAAGTTTGAAAAAATAACTCAAGTCAACAACAAGAATAAGAAAGATCTAGTTATGCTATCAAAATTGGACATCTTAAAACATGTCTAGAATATAAAATGAGAGAATTTTAGAAGAATCAAGAAGACCTTTAAAGTTTGAGATTCAACAGAAGATCCATAAGGATTAAGTATTGAAGAAATGGTTGGAAATAATCTATGTTTACTTATGACCTTAAAGATACCATGATCTTTTACACTATGAGTTTCTTGTTGGGATGTAGCTATAAAGATCTTATTCTTTCTTGGAAGAATAAGAACAATAGATTTTAGAGGATGTTATATCCTCTTACGACTAGATACATAATCCACTTATCCCATTCTATTGGTTGGTTAGGGATTATAAAAACAAATTCCCCTCTATTTTGAAGGCAAATTGTAAATACAAAAATCCACCCATTTTACTAAGCCGAAAGGTACATATTATGTGTACATATAATAGGAAGTGATTTGGGCAAGGATTATGAAAGATTCATCTTCCTTTTAGAACAAGATGGATTATTACTTGATAGTTGAATCTGATAAGGAAATTCTTAAGCAATATTCATATATTTTGTTAGGTTCATGTATAAGTGGGTGCATAGAGATGGATCAAGATAGCAATCTAGCTGGAGAAACTTTGTATCCACCTTATTCACATGTTTGGGATATGGAATCTTGGATGGAACATATCCTAACCAAGCAAATAGGAGAGGATGTTCTCTTCCACCTTTTTCATTCTTTCCATACTTTGCGTTTTGAAATATTTTGTTTTTCATGTGAAAAACTTGATGGAGCTTTGAATGATTGGGGTAGGGATCAGACCACATAGGGATTCTCCTCTTTTAAGATTTCCTCAAGATAGAATCCCCCTACTAAAAAAGAGGTGAATTAGAGAGATGAAATCCATGATCCTTGAGATTGATGATGGGGCACGAGAGAATAGCCCAAGGTATATATCTCCACTCATTTTGGAGGATGAAGCTACTTTAGATTGCACTCCATTAATAGTAGCCAAGTTCATAAATAAATATATTCTCTCATGATTTGGATGCATGCTAGAGATCATGAGTGATAGGGGCACTCATTTTGTGACTCAATTGTTGCAAATGATTTTTTATAGATATAAGACCTACCATAGGAAGTCATGTGCTTATTATCCCAATGCAAATGGGTTGGCAGAAAGGTCCAACAATATGCTGATCGAGCCACTTTGCAAGCTTTCTTTGGAACACCATAGCTTTTGAATTTGAGCCCTAGTTTTCATAGAGAATCCTCTTGAGTGAGGAATTGTAGTATTTGATTATACCAATCAATTTGAGCCACCACAAGAAAAAGGTTGTTCTCATCATTAATACTTATTGGCCGTTCACTCTTGGTTGTCCTTGACACTTGTTCTACCATGTAATGCCCCCTACTCGGTTTGATGTGGATCTTAAAATCATATTCCTAACAAAATTAGTAGCCACTACCAAACCCTTCTAGTTACTCTAGGCTTATTGATTAAATACTTTAATGGTCGATGATCTGAGATGACAATAAAATATATGCTTAGAAGATAGTGCCAATTTTTTTTGTGCAAATACAATATTCAAACCGTATCTTTTTGTTGTATTGTAATTTCTTTCCACCTTTGTACATAGTCTACTTGCATAAGCAATAGGTTGCTCCACCTTAAGAGTAGATGGTTGTGCTAAAACTACTCCAACTACATGAAGACTTGCATCTGTATGCACATGGAACCCAAGTGACCAATTAGGAGCAATTAGGAGTGGTACACTATGTAACCATAGATTTAGCTCACTAAATTCCTTCTATTATTTTCGGCTCCATGAGAAGGGTATTTTCTTGCATCTAAGCCTTGACAATCGCTTAGCTATTTTTTAGTACATTCAGATAAATTATTTGTGGTATGTTGCATGGAATAAAAGGCTTTGCACTTCCTTAGGCTCAATCATTAATTATCCCATTGGCAAAAACTATGTGGCCAAGGAGAGTACCTTTGGTGACCAAATATTGACATGTGGCCGAGTTCAACTTCAAACCTCTCTTGATGCACAATATTTCCTTCAAATTTTGAAAATGATGATGAAAATCTTGGGCCATAGCTCTTTTATCTCTATGTGAGAAAACCAAAAAATTGTCCATGAAAATGCAAAGAAATGTTGTTAGCCATTTACCCAATATTAGATACATTGCTCAGTCAAAAGATGAAGGTGCATTTTTGAGGTCAAAAGCAATGCGTGTATAGCCATAAGTGCCCCATGGGGTGGCAAAAGCAATTTTTGTCTATTCTCAGGGTGGATGAGAATTTGATTATGGCCAATAAATACATGACAAAAATTGTACAGATCATGTCTAGCTACTTCTTCCAATGCCTCCTCTATGAAGAGTTATAGAGAACCATCTTCAACATTTACTTTATTTAGAGCATACAAATCAACACACACTCTTATCTTTCCATAAGTTTCTTTTGCTACACTAACCATAGATGAGAGCCACCTTGAGTGCTCTACAGGAACAATAATACCTATCTCCTATAATTTAATTATTTCTATCTTGATTGAATGTGCATATTTTGAATTGAGCCGATATGGTTTGCTTCTTGCGAGTGAAGCTCCCTCTACTAAGGGGATTTAATGTAGTCCAAGCTCCTCGAGAATACTTGACACATCTTTTTAGGACCAATCAAAGGTATTTTTATATGTACAAAGGAGTGAAATTACCTTCTGTAGTAAAAATGGATAGTTCCACAACTACGTGGTAGGTGGACTATTTGTGGGTTTTCTTTATCTCCAAGGTGCACTTGGAAAACAAGTATTTATGTGGCAGTATCACTTGAGAAATCATCCATATTGTGTGTTGGGGTGGCATTGAGCTTGTGCTCCATGATATGTTCCTTTGTCCATCCATCTAGAATATCCAGAAACGGGAGTTCATCTCTAGTACCAAAGTCAAAATAAGCCTAGAGAGATGCTTGCTCAAGTTTTGCACATTCTAGCATTGCATTCATAAAACTATTGAACTTGGCTTTATTACCTCGCTCTTTTTTGTTATAACAGTATGGTGATGTCTTTTGAAAGAATCATATCACTTTGGTCAAGTTTCTCAAATGGAGCCGCTTGCCTCTTAGAAGGTGTCTGCAAAAAAATGTACATGTCCAACTTGCTTTAGAGGAGTCAACAAAAGAAGACATCTTTCTCACTTTCCTAGTGTCAGGTAAGTGCCCATTTTGTGGTGGTTTAGTGGGATTTAGTCACCCATTTTGAGGTCACTCATCCAAAATAGGGTTCCTAGCTTCATGAGGCCCACCAAGATTCAATTGCCTAGTTTTAGTAGGAAACCAATGTTTTTGCCTTAAGAGGTGTAGCACAATTGGGACATTCTAAAGGAGGTACCTAAATTGGGCCACATGTGGGCCTTTTTTATCTTCTATACCTATTCTCGTACAATCTCCTACTTTAGCTTCTTCCTTGTTGAATGAGTGTAAATTACATATTTTACCTCAGTTGGGCCTACTTATGCTTGTTTTGGAAAAAATTCCCTTTTGTGTGTAGAGGCTAGACATGGTCCATGTTGATATGATTCTTCATTTATTTCACTTATTTCCACTCTACAGCACTTTGGATTGCTCATCATCCAATCAAGAAGATTAGCTTCTTCAAGTGGAAAGGAGGGCATTACCTCAGTATCCATCATGTATGGAGTTTTTTTAACAGTGTCACACCCTTCCTCTAAATGCATTTGCAAATAGTTGTTATTCATTATAGAGATCCATAGCATATTTCTCCCCCAATCTTGTAATTCCTTGGTTTGTTGTTGCCATGTTCTTTCTAGGAGCAAGGTAAAAGAGGTTTCCTTGGGTAATGGAATAATAACAAAATCTAACAAAAATTGGAAGCCTTGAACTATCTTAACTAACTTTTCAATGATTCCCAATGGTGTGACCCGATGTTGGTCTATGAATGTCACAATGAATGGTGTTTTTTACTTCAAGTCATGTTTCAACTTCTTCATTGCAAAGTCAGGCATCAAGTTGATACCTGATGTGCCATCCAAAAAGACTCCTAACAAAATCTCCCTCTTTATGAAAACTCTCGGCCTTGAATTGTGGTAGTCTACAAGTGGCGTAGGGGGAAATTCCACCATGTACCCATCTATAGTTTGGTGGTGGGCTCAAGTACGAAAAATGTATAACCTTAAGTAAATCACTTCTTACCTTTGCATCCATCCTAGTGAGCTGTTATAAGCTGACCTTATGATGATTTTCCTTTAAAAGTTCTTCAATATTAACATCCTATGCATGCTTTTGAGGGCAAGTTGTTTGGTATTTCTAGGATGACACCTTTGTTGGGCACGTAAATTACTGAGCAGCCTTTAAAGTAAGAGGACAAGAATTATGTACCCCATTTGTAACAAACAATAGGGGAACAATCAACATAATCGATGCCAAACAATTATGGTTTGTGGATAGTTTTTAGAGAAGTAGTTTCTAGGAATAGTAGCCCTATCTCAGGTGCAATGATCCCACAATCATTAGATACACAATCACATGAGAACAATAGAAGAGAGAAAATATTGCATGGGAGAAGAGAGATTAAAAGAGAGAATAAAAAAAAATCTACGATGCACAAAGAGAGAGATTTTTATATTATAGATCTCAATTATATACAAAAGCATATGTAGAATATCTTTAGATTGAAGCTCAACCTCCGAAACAACCATAAGAAATCTCAATCTCAATCACAATCACGCTCTCAATCACATTATCAATATTCTCAACCACAATCTCATTCACAATTGAAAATATCTTAATTTTGGATTGCTCTTGCATGATGCAATGATTCCTCACCCTCTTCCCAAAACATAGTCGAACATTCTCTATGAAAAAAAAATGCTTGATATGTGTAAACCAATCGCTTTTGTCATCCTCCAATGGTACATGCAAAATTAACTCCCATAAAAAGCACATGTTCGAGTTGTCTCCTACTCCCTAGTAGTGCCTATCAAAAGTAGAAGCCTTGTAGCACAAAACCATTCAAAATTTGAAAATGTTTGTGAGACATAAAAACATTCAACTATTCAATCTTCATAATCGTACTAGAGATCTTTTGAGTCCAGACCGCTAAATCTCATATTCGTTTTTGTGATCCCTTCATTTTAATGTTTGACTTTCAAGTAACAAACATGATGCAAAAGAGGTTTAGAGAGATGATGAAAAACCGACATCCCAAAAAATTCTCTACATGCATAAATAATGTAAAAACTCATTCCAAGCATTGAGCACATAATAGAAGACAAAAAATTGAAATGGAATATTTCACTATCGATAGGCGTCTCACGATTATTCTCCCATTTGAAGAACTCTATGCTTAGAGTTGCAAAAGAAGAAGGATAATGTTTTAGGAAATCATCTAAATTCATCCATGTTGAATCTTCAATCGTGTATGTGCACCACAACTAAAAGTTTTCTTCTACAATGATGTCTCAGTAAGTTTATTTCTCCTATCTAATATTATTTTAGGTCAAAGTTCAAAATATCAATCTTCTTTTAACTTACAATGAGCCTACAAAACATGATCAGCGTTAGATACATATTCTTTAAGCGTGTACATATAATTCAAGATGTTTGACATGGCACATTTTGAATGTTTAAGTAATTCCAAGAAATAAGCAAGAAATCCAATATTTTTCAGATTAAAAGGACTAATATAGAGTGTAGAAAGTCTATGTCCTTCCCCAATAGAGGCTTGACATTCACAAATCATACATAGCCTCAAATAGAGTCATCTTTATGGATGCTTGACATGCACTATTGTATGAAATCTCGAGTAAGGGAAAATATTCACTAAAATTAATATTTTACTCATTCACACATGCATGTATCCATTTGTGTGTGTTTTTCCTTATGTAGGCATGCATGAAAAGTGTGTATGTATGTATGCAACCATTCATGTATCTATATATGTAGCGTGGATAATACTTTTTTAAACAATTGAAGAAAAGTTCTCAATAAAATATGCATCATAAAACAAACCTTTCTTGGCATGTGGCTTAGATGTTTGAGCATATGTCAAGAGGACTATTTTGCAGTATATGGCTTTGATGGAATGAATGTGTGTATAAATAAGTTTAGTTTTTTCTATTTTACATTGTTTTTCAAATACTGTTTCCGCTCCGTAATTCTCATTTTTGTGTACTTACCATTCTCTATATTATGGCCACGTATAATTTTTCTTTCCCTTTCCTGTTACCAATGCATCAGTAGGTTGTTATACTTAGATCATTGGATTTGTTTTTTCTCCTTGATATCCTTCAACTGGAATAAAGATTTTTCGAACAAAATGTCACAAGTCAAAAATACGTTTGTAATCTTCCAATTGCACCATTTTTTAGTAGCCTTAATATTTCATTGATTTATTTCCCCTTCCAAGCAGAATCTAGTTTTCAAATATCTATGAGATTAAATCACACGTTAAGTAATTCCACTCATTAAGTAGAGCAAGATGAATATTTGAAGCCAATAGTGGGAGAAATTTAGTTTTTAGCGTTCTCTCTATTTGATCTAGTTTTATTGTTATGTTTTTCCTATTGTCTCAATGAAGTATTACAAATATCCACACTCATAATAGATATTCAGATCTTATATCTAGTTCATCAAGTGTTCCGAGCATCTATATACTATCTGTAATCCTTTCCGATTTTGTATTTGATTTCTTCACGCTTAACCGTTTCCTAAACAAGCTAAATAAATGTAATTTATGTACAAAACATTCCATTAATCAATCTAGAAACCATCTATATGGGCATTCCTATGCAATCAGCATGCATGACCACAAAAAAAAGGTATATTTGAGAAGCATAGTCACTACAACATATGAGGGGCATATCGGGCCCTATACCGGCATAAATACACGGGAGTATTTTTGCCATAGTGTCAGTAAAGGCATCGATATGCATGCCAGTACCAAAATGCCGGTATAAGCATCGATATATGCACCAGTATAAGCATCGGTAAGACTCAATGGTATAAGACTCAATGCATGTGTCGGTAAATTCACACCGGTATAGGTGCTAGTATGTATATGTGAATCAACAGTATAATCGACGGTATGCACATGGCTATGAAAATTGCCAATATAAGCATCGCTAAGCCCTTTGCAAAAGCATCAACATATGCACCAATATATCCCTAGACATACAGATGCTCATACTATCTCCCATACCAATGACCATATCTGCAAATTTCTTTTTGGATAGAGTGTGTTGTCTCTTGCTAAAGCAACATTACCATGCTATTGTGTAGCAAAAGACAATACACTACCAAAAAAAAAACCGTCTACTAGTTGCCGATTTAGAGTTTACATGACCAACAACCAAAACATGATTCGAGAAAGCAAAACACATGAACATAAAAGAGATGAGCAGAATGAACCATGAACCATGTACAAAAGAGATATTCCATAAATGAACCATGTACAAAGGTGTAGCAAACTACTACTAGGAACCAAATACAAAATTGTGGTCCACCACTACCACATATGAGACAAATACAAAATTGTGGTGCACCATTGCCATACACATGCCTAGAGGGATCAAAGCATCTACATCTGTAGTCCTTCAACAAAGCACATTCATGAAATGAGACAATTTGATAGGATATTTATAAACAACGACTAAAATACACCAAACCAAGTTTAAAAGCTCCCTTCCTCGTAGATGTTCCCATGAAACGATCGCACCATGTCCCTCCAAGTCCTTGAACAATGCAACTAATCCATGAAAATATCCATAAGCCTCCTCTACTCATGTCGGAGGACCACCCACTTCCAACTCTTGCAACAAATAAGCAAAACATTAGATGAACATACATGACATTCTTAACACAAGCAAATTAAATCATCAAAATTATACTTAAAAACTCATGAGGCATAGTGTCATACCGACCACTACCCAAATATGATCGTATCTCGACATGTGGCCACCACATCTCGTTGCTGATGATATTGTTATAACTTATGGAATATGTTGAAAAATGCATTGTTGGGTTGTAACATGGAATATGTTGAACAATGCATTGTTGGATTGTAACAGTAATATGGAATATGTTGAACAATGCATTGTTGGATTGTAACATGGAATATGTTGAACAACGCATTGTTAAAGTGTTATATTATTAATGTATTAATGTGTTTCTGATGTTTCTGATATAGCAGCTGAAGGTTCGTGAGGAGCGTGCAAGGCCTGAAAGGGCGGATATCAATAATCCGAATAATTATTATTTAGCTTGTAAATAAACCTGCGTAAAGGTTCTATTGTTAGAAACAGTTAGAAAAGTAATGGTTAGAATAAGGGTGGTTGTAGACCGCAGTTTCTATTATTGAAAGCAGTGGCTTTCTCTAAAAGTTACCAACTTTTAGTTTCACGCTTGCTTTTTGAAGCCGCTCTCATGTAACCACTCTTTTCGACGTAATCAAAAGTTCTATAAATACATGCACTCTATGGACTATCGAAATAGAGTGCATGGGGGGAGATTGCACCAAATCTTGCATTCTGTCTCGTCTCTTGTTGCATCTATTCTTCTGGGTGTTTTCTGCATTCGTAACCTCTATTTGTGTGTGAGCACGATCTTGACAACAGCGGTATCAGAGCTCTGCACGCGTCAATATGGAGGGTTCTCTGTTCTCTGCTCACAATTCTGATTCTGATTCCGGCTCCAGTTCCTGTTCCTGTTCCTGTTCCAGAACCAGAACCTACATTCACACCTACGTTTACTCCTTTAGCTTACTCCAAGGCATCGACTAAGTGAAAGAACTTAGGCAATACATTGGCAACATTGGCACCCAAGGCTCCTTTGGTGACCGTTGGCTATGCGTGAGGCAACTTTAATTTTGAGTGGCAATAGAGTGGTTTAGATTCCCTTAGGTAGGAGGATTTGAACCCACAACCTCCTACTTTCAAGGGAAGTACTTTAACCACTCCACCATCTCTTGGTGTTGATACTCAAGTTCTTTCTTCTTAAATTTAACATAACTTGTAGTTTTCAAGGCGGCATGGCGCGATGTGACGCAGCACGTCTTAGGGTACATCCTGTCAGGGTACACTTGTCAGGGTACACTTGTCAGGGTACGCTTGTCAGGGTACACTTGTCAGGGTACACTTGTCAGGGTTCACTTGTCAGGGTACATCCAGACAGGGTACATTCAGGCAGGGTACATCAGGGCACATCCAGACAGGGTACATTTTGCTAAGGTACATTCCCTGAGGGTACATCCCGAGAGGAAAGCACTCGCTTAAGGGTCCAAGAGCACCATGGAGGATTATAGTAATTCACCTCTACCTGAGGCAACACTTGAACAACAACTAGAGCTTTTACGGCATGAGCTTTGAGGAGCTCAAAATGAGATCCGACAACGTGATGAAGTCCTCCAACAGATACAAACTGAAGCAGACAACCTTACGATGGTAGTTGGTTTGGAGGTGGGAATTCAAGCTAAGCTTCACATCCTACGACCACTTTATGTTAAACCTGCATTTCCTATGAAGCGTACTTTGAATGCCCCATCTTACCCTAGTTTTCCTCGTCCTCCACAATCCAATTCCTCAACTCCACATGTTGCTTCATCTCTCCAACCAACCAAACCACCTACCCTTCAAACTTCAGTAGTGGATGCCCAACAGAAGCGACCACGAATCACCTACTGGAATTGTGGTAAACCTGGACATACAAAAATAAGGTGCAGATTGCGACCTCTTGACATGAAACCAGCTACAGCTCAATTGCATAACATGGAGGTCCATAATGAAGAAATTCCTCCTGTTTGGACAGAGGAATCACTGGAGAAGGACTTGAGTACCTTGGGTAACGATATCTCTCTTCACTCTCTACTTTGCATGCATGGTACAATAAATAACAAACTAGTTAAAATTCTACATGACGACGGTAGTTCACATGACTTCATTTCACATTTATTAGTACAAGAACTTAAATTTCAAACATTTCCTTCCTTATATAAAGTGAAAGCTGCATTTCAAGGTAGTCGTTATAATGTAACATGAGAAGTGCAAGATGTTACGATTAGCATAGGTCCATTTGTTGATTCACGAACATTTTTAATTGCACCTTTGCAATCTTACGATGTTATACTAGGTTTGCCTTTTCATCACCATTATAACCCACGTATTGACTACCATACACATACCTTTAACTTTGAATTCAAAGGTCAAATCATTACTTTATCTGCACGACATGATTTCCAGCCGTTTCCATTGATTAGTCACACTCAAGTAAAGCGTGCATTTAGGAAAGGATTCAACTCATGCATTGTTTTTGTCAATGTCATCAATGATTATACTTATACACTTCCAAATGCATATGAACCTTTCATGAGTACTTATAAGGATTGCTTTATGTCTGAGTATCCCTCTGAACTACCACCATCTCGAGGATCCTTTGACCATAGCATAGACTTAGTCCCTCGTAGTTCTCCTCCTCATAAAGCACCTTATAGACATGTCCCACTACACCAAAAGGAAATAGAAAACCAAGTAAAAGACCTACTACAAAAAGGACTTATAAGGCCTAGTTCTTCCCCATTTGGAGCACCAATTCTCTTAGTAGAGAAGAAGAATAAAACTTATCGAATGTGCATTGATTATAGAGCCCTTAACAAGATCACAATAAAGAATAGATACCCTATTCCACGAATAGATGATCTCTTAGATAAGTTACGAGGAGCTTGTATCTTTAGTAAACTTGATCTTAAATCGGGTTACCATCAGATTCGTATGACACAAAGTGATATTTTTAAGACTGCATTTAGAATTCAAACTGGTCATTATGAATTTCTGGTAATGCCCTTTGGACTTACTAATGCCCCTGCTACATTTGCACGAATGATGAGCAATATTTTTCTTGATTACCAAGATTTTGTTCTTGTATTCTTTGATGATATACTTGTTTACAGTAAGAATGATAGTGAACATGAAAAGCATCTTGAAACAGTTTTTCATTTGTTACGAGAGAACACACTTTATGCTAATCCTGAAAAGAGTTACTTCTTTCAACGTAAGCTAGAATATTTAGGACATATTATTTCAAGTGAAGGTGTGCATGTGGATCCGAAAAAGATTAGAGTTATCATAGAATGGCCTACACCACAATCAGTCCATGATGTTCGTTCTTTTCTTGGGTTGGCTAGTTTGTATAGGAAGTTTGTTCAAAATTTTTCTTATTTCGCATTGCCTCTTACCTTGTTGTTGACAAAGGAAAATAAAATTTGCATGGGGATTTACCCAACAACAGTCCTTTGACAAACTTAAACATGCACCTGTTTTACAGTTACCTGATTTTTCACAATCCTTTCATGTCGTTACTGATCCTAGTGGTTTAGGAATAGGTGTTGTTTTAATGCAAAATGACCATCCCATTGCATTTGAGAGTAGGAAGCTTAAGCCCTCAGACCAGAATTATAGTACGTATGATAAAGAATTGTTAGTAGTTGTGCATGCTTTGCGAATTTGGAAGCACTATCTTATAGGCTCTAAGGTCTTAATCAAAACCGATCAATATGTTATTAAGCATTTAATTAAGTCAACCTTTAATCTCTGATAGGCATCTTAAATGGGCATCATTCATTCAAAATTTCCAACCCATGATACAATATCAGCCTGGCAAAGATAATGTTGTAGCTGATGCTCTTAGCCGTTTTCCTTCACATTCTATTGTTTTGAATAATATTTCTGCCATCCAAATACATTCTTTTCAAGAAATGGTTTCCACTTATGCATTTGATTTGTATTTTTCATGTGCATGGCATGATTTCAACAATGGTGCATCTTTATCTGATGAACATTATACATTTCATAATGGTTTTCTCTATTTTCAACATAGATTGTGCATAACCCAAGCTTTTAAAGATTTTGTCATTAAAGAAATGCATGAACCATCTTACATGGGTCATAGAGGCATACAAAGCACCATTTCTGCTTGCAAAGATTTCTTCTTTTGGCCACACATGGAAAAATATATTGCACATTATGTTTCTCAATGCATTGTATGTCAACATGTCAAGCGTCATCATGGTAAACCATTTGGATTATTAATGCCACTTTCCATTCCAAACACACCATGGGAACAAATTTCTATGGATTTATTACAGGTCTTCCCATCACTTCATCACATAATGATATGATTTGGACAAAAGTTGATAGGTTTAGTAAATATGCATATTTCATTCCATGTAGAAAAACTTTGACAGCACCTCAAGCTGCAAAATTATTCATTAAATGCATTTTCCCACATCATGGATTTCCTAAAGTAATGTTATCTGATCGTGATGTTAGATTTTTTAATCATTTTTGGGTTGCCTTATTTCAACATTTTGGTTCTAAAATAGATTTTAGCTTTGCATTTCATCCTGAAAGTAATGGAAAAAGTGAGGCTACAAACAGTACTAGTCTTGATTTATTGCGTTGTTATCCATTAGATAATCCTAGTAACTGGGATGACCACTTAATTTCTGCATATCATACACAAACACATTAATGTAACAGCTCCATGAACATTTCCATGCATGTGTTTTTACATGGCACATGCCTATTTTTTTTTTATTATTCAGTGATGAAACATGTGACTGGCCATCCATGTTTATTATTTTATCAACTGAGGTCAGTTGCTTTTTCAACTAAGGGGCATGTTATAACTTATGGAATATGTTGAACAATGCATTGTTGGGTTGTAACATGGAATATGTTGAACAATGTTGTTGGATTGTAACAGTAACATGGAATATGTTGAACAATGCATTGTTGGATTGTAACATGGAATATGTTGAACAGTGCATTGTTAAAGTGTTATATTATTAATGTATTAATGTGTTTCTGATGTTTTTGAAAATATAGCAGTTGAAGGTTCATGAGGAGCGTGCAAGGCGTGAAAGGGTGGATATCAATAATCCGAATAATTATTATTTAGCTTGTAAATAAACCTGCGTAGAAGGTTCTATTGTTAGAAATAGTTAGAAAAATAATGGTTAGAATAAGGGTCGTTGTAGAACGCAGTTTCTATTATTGAAAGCAATGGCTTTCTGTAAAAGTTACAAACTTTTAGTTTCACACTTGCTTTTTTGAAGCAGCTCTCATGTAACCACTCTTTTCGACGTAATCAAAAGTCCTATAAATACATGCACTCTGTGGACTGTCGAAATAGAGTGCATGGGGGGAGATTTCACCCAATCTTGCATTCTGTCTCGTCGCTTGTTGTGTCTATTCTTTTGTGTGTTTTCTACGTTCGTAACCTCTGTTTGCGCGTGAGCAAGATCCTGACAACAGATATACGTCAGGAGTCTACTGCTGCTCATCCCAGATCATATCCCACTACTCAGCATCTAACCATATAGGCTCCGTAAGCCTGCTTTGAAAGCATCATGAGCCTCTCATCATCGATGCGACATCACCTCATGCACCATGTGCTAAATCCATTCTCAATTGACAATTGGGCACCCAGATGCTAAATGATACTTATGATACATGGACTCTGTGATGCAATTTCTTTGATCCTTGTCATGTTTACTTCATTTCACGATGACAAAGTGTCCAAAATGTATGGAGCACAGCCACCTATGCACTAACACATGGCCTTTCTGGCATCCATCACTGGATCTGCATCTTAGAGTCGTCATGGTCATGAGCATCCTAAGGTGTACGTTGTGTACTACATGGTGTATGTGCATCTGAGGTACTCACTCTAGAAGTAGAAGTGGGAGACACAACATGTGTTGCACTGCCTCCACAACATCTGCCTCCTCTAGAGCCACCTCTAGAACTTGCTCCTTTAGAGCATGACCTTGATCGCCAGGATGGATGAGACCGACCAACACCTGTTTTGCACTTTGGTTTCGAATGCATACGTCGACTACTAGAGCCACTAGGGGATGGTTGAGAGGGCAGTTGTGGTAGAGTCATAAAGCTAGGAGTACCTCTCGTTGGATTAGTCCCACCAAAGGGAGCATCTCCAATGGGAGTAGTCCCGCCAAAGGAGTACCTCCAGTGGGAATAGTCCTACCAAAGGAAGTGGTGCCAGTGGGAGTGCTACCGATGGGATTAAGGCTAGCGGGAGTGCTATCGTGAGCTATATAGTAATGTGATGCTCTAGCCATATAAGAAAGAGGTTCCTGAGATATAAACTCCATAAACTACTCCTCTATCATGGAGTGTGGAGTGACTGGTGGACTATCTCCTATCGTGCTCTACAACAAAATAAATAAACACAAATTAGTACATACAAGTGTTTGCTTCATAAATCCTCTATTCTAGCATCGTCTTGGAGATTTGATGCATAGAGGATATCTATCTCTATATTGGCGACTTCTAGATCTCTTAGTATGGCCGCCCCTTCTTAATCATCATCCTCGTACAACATATTGTTTATTACTTCATCATGTACCTCATCTTCTTCAAAGACCTCATCATTTGGGAAATTGATCTCTTCCTCCTCGAGTATCGAATGCATCTCAGAGTCCACTCTAGATGGAATTTCTTCTATGTTTATGTCCTCACAAATTTTTCTACTATGTGGAGAGAATTGTAAAACGAATAGGTACTCTAGTTCTTTAGAAACTGGCATAAAGACAACCTGCTCATAGTGTTTGGGAAGTAGAAACATATCTCTTTCATCTCTCCATAGCTTTGTGGAGTCTACTTGAAGCAAACCACTCTTATCCCGCCTCACTATTGTGTTTATTCCATACGTGACTATTTGGAACCATTTCACATCAAATAGAAAGTAGTCAAACCTCCTGAAGGATAGCTTCAAGATATCTTGGATCATTCCACAATACTCAAGCTGACCTTCCTGAGCATTCTCATCTCTTCCACTAGCTCTAAGTTTTTGGAAAAATTTTACCATCATCCCACTATCAAAAGTAGACCTACTTTCATCGATTCGTGTGATCCAAAAGTGTCATCCATGAGACTATAGTGCACCGTATTTAGAATACTCCCAATCACACCCCTCTACAAGTTCCTCCTCTTCTTTAGAGATATCCTCATCGCTATTTTTTCTTGTGAAACAATTGTATCTAGCCATCTGCTTGGAAAGGGTGGAAGAGGTCGAAGACTTTTCGGAAGAGGCAAAAATTAAGTGGAATGATTCTTTTGAAACTAATCTCTTTCCTTTGCGTTTGACTCCTTGACAACCTCATACCTCTCCAACCACTCCCACATAGGCTCAGAGTTAATGATGCAAAACTTCATTGTCTTCTCTCTAAAAGCTGCATCCATTTTTCTTTGCATCACTATGAGCATTCAAGGAGATCTTGGTAGCAACATCACTAGAAACATCCTAAAAATTTATTTCTTTTGGTCTATTGCAACAGATCAAATCCATGATAGATGATATATGATAGATGACTGACATCATCTATCGTATACATTCATCTATCATGATAGACAGGACCCATGATGGACACCATCTATGATGATAGACACCCATTTATCGTGACAAACCAAAATCTGTGATAGATTAAACTCACAATAGACATGCAACTATCACAATAGACACTGTATATCGTGATAGACCAAAATCCTTGACAACGATTTCATGATAGACACCCATCTATTGCGATAGACACCATCTATCACGATAGACCAAAATTTATGATAGCTAGTGACTTAAAGATGTCATATAGCGTGGAGAGACCAGTAGGTAGTTGTGGCATTGCATACCTAGAAAAGCCATAAGGGCCATGTAAGAGTCAATTGGAGTACATTAGGACCAATCAATTAGGTGCTCACATCTATGAGGATGGTTTGAGAAGGTCTAGCATCCATAGGAATCCAGATCAAAAAGTTCGACTACAACACCTAGTGGTCAAGTTTGAAGAAGGCTCATACATTGATAAAGAGGGAACCATGTATGTGGTCATGAGATTACTTCATAGAACTGATGAATTTGGAATTGTGATTCTAGAAACTGAGCTTGAAGACCTAGAACAAGTACACATAGGAGGAGAGCTAGGACCCCTAGTGGCAAATCAATCTTAACCAGAGTCATTACCCAACAATGGATCCCCAAGATGATAAAGCATAGAGTTATTCTTGAATAGAGAAATAGAGAAGGCATTTTGAACGTATAAACCCAACCAACCTAATGAAGTTGGGACACTCACCATATATGAATTTAAAGATCTTGATACACCAAGAAAGGTGCTCTACTTAGACAACACCTTAGAGCGAGTGCTTGTGGTATCAGAGCATGGTAGGCATGCCTACATTTGGAAGGGTGATTTTTCCTTTCCCCAAATAAGGTCAAATGTCTCTTTTGGCCATCAAGGAGCAGGAACATCCCAAGATCATGGTACTTAGAAGGAGAAGAGTAGAGACAAACCCGAAGTAAGTTTTGCACTTGGAAGAGAAAGAACCGCAGCAGAAACACGTAGAATGGATAATGAGAGGCATAGAGGCCCAAGAAATCAAAGAGGTATGGATGAGTATCCCTTGCCAAGGCCCAAATAACATCCTAGGATCTTGACACCAACACAATTGGTTAAGTCCATGAAGAACTACTTCGATGGCACAAGAGACCTATAAGACCACGTAGAAGAGTTTAAGCAAGTTTTGAGAGCTGAAAAAGTTGAAGACTTGTTCACTCAATAAAACACTTTTGGCTTAATTCTCAAGAACACTACCTTGAATTCATTTCAACCACTTCACCAGAAGCAATTCAAAAACATTGAACAACTATTGGAAGCCTTCATCATTGAATTTTCTAAGAGTGGCATCAGGCACAACACCTCATCTTTGATACATAGCTTCAAACAAACACCTCAAGAAATAGTTTGACTTGGAAGAAGACAATTTAGATAGTACTTAAAGACATGCCCTATTCCAGAGTTACCCACACTAGCCAAACAAGTGGCTTCATTCCTAGATGGACTATTATGTCACGAGGAAGGAGATAAGGAAGAGAGCTCACACACACACTCTCACTCTCAAGGAGAAGCACACACATAGATTGAGGCAAGGAAGAATGTTCTTCTTCTTGTTCTTCTATTACATAAAAGGAATGTACAAGAATGACCTAAAAACAAGAATACAACAAGTGCAATATATAAAGACCAGTACATAAGGAAAAACCTAATGTCCGCGAATGAGTGAGCTGGCAAGAAACAAATGTGCCATCACTCTCGGTAGAAAAATCTAATAAAGCTCAATAAAGTATCCCTGACATATACCGACGTGACCACTATACATGTCAGAGAAACGAAAAACTGGTACGTGTCATCTTGGATCATCACATGTTGAGCTTGATATCTCAACACTCCCCCTCAAGCTCAACGCCATATCCTGTAATCCAAGCATCTTCCGAAACTTCTTCAACTTCTCAGCTCCAAGTGCTTTGGTGAAAATATCAGCAACCTGCTCATCTGTTCTCACATAAACAAGATCAATATGACCTGCTAATGCCTTCTCTCTGATGAAGTGATAATGTACCTCGATATGCTTTGTTCTAGCATGGAAAACAGGGTTCCGTGCTAACTGTATGCTGCTAAGATTATCACAATAGATAGTGATAGGCTTTTGCACTTCCACACCTAAATCTGCAAGTAACATCTCTAGCCATGATGCCTCACATGCTGCCATTGCAGCACCTCTATACTCAGCCTCTGTACTTGACAAAGCAACAGTGGGTTGCTTCTTACTGCTCCATGTAATAGCTGCATCTCCAAGTGAGAAAAGAAAGCCACTAGTAGATCTTCTATCTGGAGTACTACCAGCCCAATCTGCATCGGTGTATCCATAAACCTGCAAATCTACACCAGCTTCATAAAACAATGCATAATCCAAAGTAGCACTCACATAACGTAGAGTGCGCCTCAGAGCATCCAAATGTGGCTTCCTGGGAACCTGCATAAACTGACTTTCAAGTCCAACAGTATAACTTAGATCAGGCCTTGTAATTGTGAGATATATAAGACTTCCCACAATTTTCCTGTACATAGTAGCATTTTCCAACGCTTCACCTGATGTAGTATCCAATTTGAAATTCTGATCTAATGGCATAGAAACTGGCTTACAATCAGCCATACCATACTTTCGCAGCATATTCAAGGCATATTGCCTTTGTGACATCCATATACCTGTTTCTGTATGTATAAACTCAATGCCCAAGAAATAGCGCAGCACACCAAGATCTTTCATGTCGAATTCCTGCATAAGAAGTTTCTTTACCTCTTTGATGTTTTCTTCATTATCACCACCTACAATCAGGTCATCAACATAAATAGCCACAATAGTGATGCCATCATCAGCCTTCCTTGCATATAGTGAGTGATCTGCATCACACATAGAGAACCCAATGCTGGTTAAGTAATCAACAATCCTTGCATGCCATGCACGAGGGGCTTGCTTCAGCCCATACAAAGCCTTTTGCAACCTACAAACATATTCTGGATGCTTTGAATCTTCATATCCTTGTGGCTGGTCCATATAAACTTCTTCCTGTAACTCACCATGTAGGAAAGCATTCTTCACATCCATCTGATGCAAAGTCCATCCTTTTGTTGTAGCTAATGCAACAAGTGTTCTGACAGTAGACATTTTAGCTACAGGGCTGAATGTTTCCTCATAATCAATGCCATATGTTTGTGCATATCCTTTAGCTACCAATCGTGCTTTATACCTGCTTATGCTACCATCAGCATTATGTTTTACCTTGTAAACCCATTTACAACCTATGGGTTTGTTTCCTTGCGGCAATGGAACTAGCTTCCATGTATCATTTCCATAAAGTGCAGCCATCTCCTCATCCATAGCTTTTTCCCAATCTGCATTACCAATTGCATCTTCAAAGCAAGAAGGTTCAGCATCTTGTATTACCTTTGTCATGTAGGCACAATGGCGAGCCATGTAACTATCATATGTCAATCGTTGCACTGAATTACGCATCCTCCCAGATCTTCTTGGTCCTGGGTTCACTTCTCCTTGTATCATCTGCATGTGCCCTTCTTACTCCTGGAGTCTTCACAGAGGGCAATCCAAGTTCCTCATCAAGACACTTTTCTAAACCGCTTGAATCTCCATCAACGTCTTCAAAACCTGCACATGTTTTATGACTAGCAGAAAGCTTTTCTTTACCTTTCTTGGGTGTATTTGATGAATTTGCTAGACTGAAATTGCCACGTAATCTTCCACTCCATGGATTTGAGTTGGAACTATTGCTTGGTGATGCATTTGGTCCACTCAAAACTTGAGATTCTGCACTTGATTTTTCAGCATTTTCTTTGTCATTTGGTTCAAGACTCAGTCCTTCTTTGGCATCTGCATAGAAGCTTGACATTTCATCAAATACCACATCTCTGCTCACCTTTACCTGTCGTGTGAGTGGGTTATAACATTTATATCCCTTTTGCTCAAGGGAGTATCCAATGAAGACACACTTTTCTGCTTTTGGATCAAGCTTCGTGCTCAATTCATCTGGGACATGTACATATGCAATACAGCCAAAAACTTTCAGATGTGATAAGTTTGGCTTTTTACCTGTAAACTTCTCTTCAAGTGTAACTTGATGTACAACAGCAGTCGAAGTTCTGTTCATGATGTATACAGCAGTATGCACAGCTTCTGCCCAATAACAATGAGGCATATTCTTCTCAGCCATTAAGGCTCTTGCTATTTCTGCAATATGTCTGTTTTTGCATTCAGCAACACCATTCTGTTGTGGTGTGTACCTGCATGAAAACTGACGCCGAATTCCATGATTTTTTAGAAAACTGCTGAACTCATTTGACATGTATTCACCTCCTCCATCAGATCTTAATGTCTGAATGTACTTCCCTGTCTGCTTTTCCACCATAGCTTTAAAATTCTGGAAGTGAGTGAACACCTCGCTCTTCTCTTTCATGAAATATACCCATACTTTGCGTGTATGATCATCAATGAAGGTAACATAAAACCTGCAACTACCCATAGATGTGGTCTTTGCTCGATCCCAAACATCTGTATGTACTACTTCTAGTACATTCTCACTAACATGCTTGTCATGTGGAAATGACGATCTTGATTGTTTACCAAATTGACATGTTGCACATACCTTTTGCATTTCTGCAACTTTGAAATTTGGTAGTCCATGGACAATCTCCTTTGACTGCATCATTTTCAGCCTTTGCAAGTTTGCATGTCCAATCCGTTTGTGCCATATCTCTATATCTTCAATAACTCCTGCACCTTTTGCAAACATGGGTGCATTCATTTCAGGAATCTTCACATTTAAGGTGAACATCCTACCCACTTTGTTTCCTTTGGCAACCAATCGTCCATCCTGCTTGTACTCTTCTAATATAATCCATCAGCATTGAACCTGACTTGTAATCCCTGGTCAACCATTTTTCCAACAGAAACCAGATTCTTCGTTATATTTGGAACATGCAGCATATCAGCGAGATGTTTTACCTTTCCATCCTCCATAGACAATGCTATGTTTCCTGTATGCTCAATAGGATGCGATGTTTCATCACCTATTTCAACATATCCAAGAACTGGCATTTTCTGCAAACTACTAAACCATTTTGCATGACTGGTCATGTGATTTGAAGCACCTGAATCAACATACCACACATTATCATTCGATTTTGAAACACCAGCAGACATCGTATTCATCATGTGATGTTGAACCATAAACAGCTTCTCATAATCATCTGCACTTGTGGATGCATAGTTGTTTTGCTGCCTTCTGTTATTTTGATTCTTTAACCTGCAATCACGTTCAAAGTGTCCAGGTTTACCACAATTCCAGCATCCTTTACTATCATTACCTAAATTATTTCTTTGAAATTTCTGCGACCTCTTTGGCTCCCCCTGCCTCGAAACTGTCCTCTTCCTCCTGCATGATTCTGTTGTTGTCCTTGGTCTTGGTTAATGTTTCCTCTTCCACTTCCAAAACCTCTACCTTTGCCTCTTCCTATACCAGAGTAGAATACCTGCTCAGAACTGGGCTTTCCTTGGGAGTTTGAGTCCTCACCAAGATTCCTTTCTTCAATAATCAGCATAGATACCAAATCAGCAAAATTCGGAATATTTTCCCTGGTCTGTATAGAAGTTCTGAACTGCTTATACGCAGCTCCTAAACAACGAAGGCACACTTCCACCTTATCATCATCATCTACATTCACGCCAATAGATGCAAGTGACTCACATATGCTTTTGATTTTTAGAGTGTAGTCACTTACCGACATGCTCTTTTTCTCCAATGTATGCAACTCGTTCTTGAGTTGCAATTTCTGTGCCTTTGTATTGGTCTCGTACAAAGTGACCAAACTGTTCCAAGCCTCTTTTGGAGTCTTGGCATCTTGTATGTGTCCAATCATGCTATCCTCTATGCTAACAGATAGCCAATACATTACCTTTCGTGCTCCTTGATTCGATTCCTCATATGCTCTTAACTGTTCTGCAGTCCAATTCCTTTCTGGTAACTGCGGAGCATTTTCATTCTCTGCTTCGATGTACTTCTAGTAGCCTTTTCCCATCAGGAAATTTGTCATTCTGAATCTCCAAGCATGGAAGTTATTCTTCTCCAGCTTATCGCTCATAAGCTGACTCATTCCATCTGCGTTTGCCATTTTTGCAACAATTCACAACATGGCAACACACTACAAGCAGCACTTCTGCTTGAACACTGTTGCACTATGACGTGATAGTTCGATCTCAGAAAAACACAGTTTTCGTGTATCAACAGTACACGGAATCGCTTGAAATTCTGGATCTAGAATATATGAGTGTCGCCGAACACAACGCAAGTTATAGTTTCTGAAACTGACTTGGTTTTTCTGTGGGCCCCACCTTGCGGGCTCGAAACGGAGGTTGAGATGGCTCCAAAACTTCGATCTGACAAAAACAAGTGACACTAAAGGGATAACTCTCGAAAATATTTTGAGGTCTTCTACCTTCACGACGATTTTCGTAGCAAACGGAGGCCGTTTGTGAAATCACGTTTTCTCCATGCCTTGCCGCGTAGTCTTCACCGTCGCCTTCTCCACGAGCTCTCTACAGCCACGCTGGCTCTGATACCATGTCATGAGGAAGGAGATAAGGAAGAGAGCTCACACACACACTCTCACTCTCAAGGAGAAGCACACACACAGATTGAGGCAAGGAACAATGTTTTTCTTCTTCTTCTTCTTCTTCTATTACATAAAAGGAATGTACAAGAATGACCTAAAAACAAGAATACAACAAGTGCAATATATAAAGACCAGTACATAAGGAAAAACCTAATGTCCGCGAATGAGTGAGCTGGCAAGAAACAAATGTGCCATCACTCTTGGTAGATAAATCTAATAAAGCTCAATAAAGTATCCCTGACATATACCGACGTGACCACTATACATGTCAGAGAAACGAAAAAATGGTACGTGTCATCCTGGATCATCACATGTTGAGCTTGATATCTCAACATATTAAGTACCAAATTGAGGTCTTATGTGTATTTGAAGGAGCCTAGATGCATAGAACAATGTGTACACATGTGCATAGAAATTGAGGATAACTTGGGTGATGAATTAGAGCTTTCAAACATCTATAAAGATTTAGATAGCTCCACTAGCCTCACCTCCAAATCCTCTACATCTATTGAGCAACTTGTAGAGAAGGTAGCTTTGAAGTTAGTTGTCTCTAGATTTGTCTCAGTGAAATGATGCTAAACTGTGGAGGAGATCATATGGCTAATGTGTGCCAAATCATGGATCAACCCCAAGGGAACCCTAAAACCGAGTACTATACAATAGAAAGGAGATACATTAACCACACCGCACAAGATTTCCCATATAACAAGCAAGTGGTTAGGCAAAATTATCCACATCTATATCAACAACAATGAAGATATCCAAATTAGCATCCACTAGAACAATACTTTAGACCCTACCGACTGTAGTAAAGTAAGTCCATGATCTAAGGTTCAGTCAGTTCTGACATATCTGAAATCGTACACCATTTGGTCACCCATGTGTATGAACAAAGATATTGAGACTAGACTTACTAGGAGGTCATCTGCTCTTGCAAACAAGTGATCCAGTTAGCTTAGTGGTTAAGTCTCAAGGATGTGAAGGAGGAGGTCTTGGGTTCAATCCCCATGAGGTACATGGGGAGATATTTTTCCCAAAGAGATCTAGAGCCTTCTAGAAGCATCCACTTGAGTTAACTTGAGTTGACTAGGACACTTGGCACACATATTGTTACATGATCAATACATAGATGGTTAGTATCCACCTTCACAAGAACAGTCCCCTAGAGAGAGCTATATATAGAGGCATAAGGTTGGGAGAAGAGTCATCTCTCTAGCACATGGTGGTCATAATTTTCCAGTCCCATGCATTGATATGAGAGCTATAGGCAAGCTTTTATGGTGACCTTGCTAGGCTCATCATCTTCCTCAATGATCCATGGTGACCTTGACCGCCTCATCACTCTCTTTACAACCTACCATGGAGAGCATATATATTGATCCCTCTTGTCTAGAGACATATCTATGTGACCTCTAATTTTTTCTCTCGAATCCTTGTGAATTTCTTCTCTTTGAATCCTAGATAGATGCACACATTTGTCAGTATTTTACATTTTTTGTTTCCCCAAGGGGTCTCAACAAGGATGGTTGGATCCACTTCACCAGATTCTATATGCAAGGCATGGGACTCTAACTCATTGGTAGGATGAAATCCCTCAGGAAAGTCTACTTGAATAAATTTATTTCAAGTTCATTTCATTGATTTTCTAGGTGTGATTTGGCTACAGTGTGTTGTAAATTGTGCATGTTTTGATTGATTTGATATTTATGAGATAAGAAACCATGTAAATTTTATAGATTGGACCTCTACATTTGTAAATAGCTAACTCTAAACCCTTGAAAAACTAGGTTTGACCCTTGAAACCCCTTGAAAACTTGAATTTTACCCCATGGAAACCTAACGTAAACCCTAGGAAACTCTAGGATTTTAGCCCATGGATGTAAATAAAACCATTAGTTGACATGGCTAACCTTAATCATAGGTAAAGCCTGACTTTCCTTGATTGAAATCCTAGGTTGGAGCCTTATATTTCTTATTTACCCTAACTCTAACCCTTTAAGTTAATTAAACTTGTACATAGGTGTGAAACCAAACCTTCGCCCAAAAACAAAAAGGGAAAATGAAAAAGAAACAAAAATAGAAAAAGAAAAATTGAAAAAAAAGAAGAAAACCCAAAATAGAAATAACAGATGGGATTTTCCAAAAATAGCAAAAGAGCATGCAAGAAGATTCTGGAAATAGAAGGAACCAATAGGGAGGCTAGAAGCTTTTAGAGAGAAGTCCTAAGGGAAAACCTATAAATAAATGCCCCATGCTCATTTGCTTTTCACCCCGGATTTTCTCTTTCATGTACGCTCCTTCCCTCTTCTTCTTCATTCATTTTTTCTATTCATGCTTTACTTTATGTTCAATGATGCTTTGTGAATACATTGTTGGTTCTCTCTCCATGACCATAACTCTTGTGCTCTCCATCTCTAGTTTCCATGCCGAGATAGAGAGAGAGACAAAGACACACAGAGAGAGAGAGAGAAAGAGATAGAGAGAGGCCCAAGGGAAGTGTCTTCCATAGCTAACATTGGTCTACGAGCATTCTACTCTTCTAACAGGCTTTCTCCTTCCTTGGAGAACTTACTCGTGCTATTAGGAATTATTATTTTTTCACTACAGTTGGATCCTTTGTTTGCATCACCAATTCTTTTCTGATTTGGTTTTCTGCTCTACTGAGAGCTTCAAGAAAACCTTAGATTATAGGATTGATTATGTGTTTTGCAGAGCTAATTAGCATGTTAGATACCTACACATCTTTTGAGTTTTATACTAGCATTTATTTGCCACTTGAATCCTCTCTTCCTCCATCGATGGCTACATAGCCGAGAGAGAGAGAGAGAGGGAGAGAGAGAGAGATGGAGAGAGAGAGAGAGAGAGGGAGAGAGAGAGAGATGGAGAGAGAGAGAGAATATAAAGACGACTTCAAATCCTTTAAGACTTAAAAAAGGATCAAGAGAAGTAAAAATCTATCTTTTCAATATATATTAGCAAATATTGATGGTCTATAGTATGATTGACAAATAATCACAATGAAAGATTATCTGATTGATGAAAGATGATGATGATGAATGATGATGACTTATGATGATGCATGATGATGATTGATGATGATGGTTGATGATGATGGTTGATGATGATGGTTGATGATGATGATGATGATAATGTTGATGAAGAACAATAGATCAAGAAATTCAAGAGATGATTGGATGAAGATGAACCAAAATGATCAAGTGAAATGCAGGATTTAGGTGTGTGGCTAGAGGTCATTGCATCAAGAGCCTCTAACCAGGTTCTTCTATCCTTCTCTCAACTTCAAACGTTTCACTTGATCATTTTGGTTCATCTTCATCCTTGTCCATCAAGAAATTGAAGAGATGATTGGATGATGATGGACAAGGATGAAGATGAACCAACATGATCGAGTGAAACATTTGAAGTCGAGAGAAGGATAGAAGAACCTGGTAAGAGGTTTGATCTAGTAGAAGATTGGGCCACAGTTAGAAGAGAAGTGGAAGGAGTTGCCCACATGAGGCAACGACATGCTGAATTTTATGATAGACTAGCAACAATGGCTCCATTACCACCTAGGGAGGTGTTGAAGATAAATGTACAAGCTCATTCTCACAGAGCTATGCTTGGATAACTTTACCAAATATAAAGATAAAGGAAAACAAGAGAAAAGAAAAAAAGAAAAAAAGAAAAAAAAGTCTAGTCAAAATTCATTATGAGTAAAAGATACAATATTTGCCTTAGTTGACGTAAGTGGCATGTAGTGGGCAATCAAATGAGACTGGTGTGTTAAGAAGGAGGCACAAACTTTTTCACATGCTCATTGGTTATAAAACTGGAGTGAGAGCATGTTCTAAACAAGGAGAGAAAAAATCAAGAGCTCCCAATAGTCAGATCTAGTCATTTTGTCATTTTGTCTTCCATAGACTCCTTCTAGCCACACGTCATTTTGTACATAGCTTTGTTGTGAAGTTCATCAGTGTATATGTATCCATTTCTTGCGTTTAAACACTCATTGGAAAGATTATTTTTTGTAACTTCTCTATCTCAAACATCTTCTTCAAAGCTTATATATTCTATGAGATATTAGTCAAAGAGTGAAGTTTAGTTTTTTAGCATACCTGTGTAGACAGGTAGTCTATTTTGGTTGGTTAAGTTTCCCAACCCAAACATATCCAAATTGCTTGGTTTTTAGCTCGTTGGAAATCTCTTTGCATGTAAGTTCTCTATCCCAAATATATCATTCAAAGGGTTTATATTCTGTGAGATATCTATCAGAGAGTGAAGTCTAGTTTTTCAATATACTTGTGTGCACAGGTGGTCTATTTTGGTCAATTGACTTTCTTGACCATAACTCATCCAAATTACTTGATTTTTAGCTTTTTTGGAAAGCTATTTGTGCATACTTTCTCTCTCTCAAATGTCTTCATCAAAGAATATATATTCAAGGAGTTATCAGTCCGAGAGTGAAGTTTAATTCTTCAGCATACTTATGTGGATGGGCACATGTCCATTTGAGTTTTCTATCAAGAGTAGCAAGCTATCTAAGCTGAAGCTATTTTTCCAAGTGCTAGATAAACAAGGGTCCACTACACATTTTTGTTGTGCATAGGAGAACTCATTCTCCATAGGAGGGACCTCTTCTAGCAATTTTGAATGTGCTTGCAGCATCAACTTCTGCTAATGTTGCATCCACTTCACGCTCACTAGTGGAGTTACAACTTGAGATCCTAAGTAGGAAAATTGAGAACCTTATGACAATGCAAGTGTTAATGTCTAAAGAAATGGCCAACATACATAATAAAGTTTATTCTATGGGGTATCAGGTCTCCACTCCTCCACAGGTGAGTACTAGTTATGTAGACCCAATACAAAGAAATTCTATGCCTATTCCAAACATGGAAGGTTACGTAATGCCTCAGCCTACACCTCTAGTGTAGCCTATTGCTCAACAGGTACCTGCACCACCAACCCAACCCACATTTCAGAGAAACATTAGGCCTTTCGAGAGGCAAGCAACTAGTGGGTTTGGAGGCGCAAAGAGATGTGTGTAGTGCAACACATAAGAACATTTCTCCTATGTGTGTGAAGAGCTAAAGAAAGAAAAGGAGCACGAGTTGGTGATAGATATAGATAAGAAATTTTTAGACTTCAGGGGGAAGGGAGGAATGAAGAAACTATATGAGAATCTATCAAGCAACAATGTCAGTACATCGGCAATGTTGTTAGAGCCGTTACAAGAGGGAGATGAAGAGGAGATTAGGCCTCAACCACAAGCAATTACTCTATAGAAGTTTTAGTGAGAGCTAGGGATGGCATCATGCAAAAGACTACCGAGAAGTCTCCTGTAGATCAGTTCTCGATCTACTCACATATAGTCAATGTAGAGGAAAATAGGAAGAGGGACAAGAGCCAAGAAAAGGCTGATCCATAGAGGAGAGTGACGAGGAAACAAAGTAAAGAGGTTGAGGGAAGAGCCAAAGAACTTGAAAAGAAAGTGCAATTTAAAGAGCACATTTCTTCTCAAGAAGAGGCAAAGAAGGAAATAAAGGAGGGAAAGAGACCAGCTGGGTCGATCAAAATCCAAGAGCCAAGTAAAGAGAAGGAGAAACAACATGAACCCACTCAAAAGATTGATGATACTCAGGCGAATGTTAAAGAAAAAGATAAAGAGAAGAAGAAGAAAAAGAAGAAGACCCCAAAGACAGTATTGATTTCTAAATAAGAAAAGAAGAATGATGCGAGAGAGATATTAAATGATATTCTATTAAAGAGCCAAGTGACCATGTCCTTGGAGCAGGTTTTCTCTGTAGCAAAGCCTGAATTCAAGGATAGCTTTACTAAGTTGATAAAGAGGAAAAGATTCCCATTACCTGAGGATGTGGAAATTGAAGAGGTGACTGAAGATACACAAGTAACTAATGAAGTAGTAGCCTCAAATGATACTTTTGATGAGGAAGATGATGAGATAGCAAGGTGCCATAGGAATTTCTTAGGTCCTATTACACACGATGATGAGATGAGAAGGATAGAAAGTGAGTATACAAACTTTTTGGGCAAGAGGGACACCTGAAATGAAGGTGGAATTAGGAAGCAATGAAGATTCATGTTTTTCTTTGGCCTTGATTGACTCACGGTCAGAAATAAATGTGATCTCCAAAAAGTTATATTGTCAGTTTAGGTGGCCTATAGATAAGGATCATGGATGGAGGATGAAGATGACAGATAATGACTCTAGAGATATGATTGGGGCATGCACCTTTGCACCTGTGAGGATAGGAGGGATTTCTGAGGAATTCCACTTCTTCATCCAAGATCATTGTTTGTATTAGACTATCGTTGGGTAGCCTTCTATAGCCAAAGTGCAAATGGAAACTAAGGCGATGGATGATGGATTTGCCTATGCATGAATCCGTTCAAGATTTGGTCTTCATTCCTTGCAAGTAATGACAATGTGACCAAATCATTCAAGAATGTAAGAAAGCGACCCATTAACTCTCATGACCATGATGATTGTATGCCCGTAGGATAGCATGGGTTTCTGTTGATCAAAATTCTTGTTAGGATCCACTGTTGAGCAAGACAATAGTGGGAGTTGGTTTGATGTCTCACATGACTCTGTACATAGCTTTGAGATTTTCTCTATATATTCATGTGGATCAAGTTGATTTGTTTACGAAAAGAAAATGTTTCAAACAAGTTTAGAAAAATTCATGAAAGATACTATAAAATTTTAGGAATCATGTTGCCTAATGAGAAAATTGAAAATGTGATCCAATTGGAAAGAAGTTCGAGTATTTTGGAAGAACTTGAGTAGGCATTTGAGAGGAATGAAAAATCCAAAATTATTATGCTCAGTTCTATCCAAGAGTATGAAATGATTGATGAGTTCCTGAGAGAGCATGAAGTCAATGTGAACACGAAGTATAACACTATTGACAAGAAAGTGTAACCCATAGCCCAACCTTTGCTAGAAGATAGTCATAAGAAGTATCTGCGAGTGTCAGATGAGCCTATGCTAAGACAACGAGAGCCCATAGGGCATCATTTTATTGATGAGACTTTTAGAGAGATAAAGTTAGGAGAAAAACCATTCCTAAGAGAAGAAGAAAAAGAGAAATTCATAGAAGTAATTGTTGGGTGTGTCTAGAAGTGCTAGAGACAAACGAGAAGCACACACAAGGAGCACAAACACAGCAAGACACACAGAGAATACCATGGCTGGAATAGCTCTCTCTCTATTGACAATGAACTGAATTGAAGTAAGATCTGAATAATATCCCTAAGTACAAAGTACCACCACATATGAGAGTCTCAACGATATGGTAACATGGGGAAAAAACCTCTAGCCAGCATTAGAGTAAAAAGTGCCCATGTATAGGGAAAAGGTTCATATCAAAGCTACTCGAGGAACACATAAGTGTAACAAACCCCTCTGGAGCGAATGATGTGAACAGATATAGGGAGTGACAGATCATCCCCCACAAGGTAACAAGCATAAAGCTTTGTGAAAAGCTTCAAACTTTTCCCGTGGAAGAGCTTTGGTGAATATGTCTACCACATTATCTTGTGTAGGCACATATACCAAATCAATATCTCCTACATGAATGTGCTCTCACACATAGTGATAATGCACCTCAATATGTTTGGTCCCTACATGAAACACAGGGTTTTGTGCAACAGTCAAAGCACTCTGACTATCAATGAAAATATGCATGACAACATCAATATCCATGCAAAGATCCATCAATACGTGTCTCAGTCATATACACTCCACTGTAGCTGTGAAAATTGCCCTATACTCAACCTCACAACTGGATGTCGCCACTGTAGGTTGCTTCTTACTCAACCAAGATATTCATGAGTCTCCAAGGAAAAAGCAATTACCACTAGTGGACACACGAGTATCATAACAACCAGCCCAATCACTATCTGTAAAAGCATGCAAGCATGGTTGAATATCTCTACCATAAAAGAGACCTAAGCTCAAAGTGCCTAAGAGATAATTAAACACACGTTTCACCGCTTGATAATGCTTAGTGACAGGATTATGCATGAATCGACTCAACTGGGAAACTGCATACTGTATATCCGGCCTTGTGTTGCATGCATATATAAGACATCCCACAGCTTGCTAATAAAGAGAAGTGTCAAATGCATCACTGGAATCCTCAACTAAGAACCTGAATCCTGTCTCAACTGGTGTGGAAACTGCTTGCAATCCTCAAAGTCAAAATGCTGAAGTAGTTTTTCAACATACTTTGCTTGATGCATAACAATTCCCCCCTCAACAGATAGAAACTGGATGCCAAGATAGTAGCTCAAAAGACCAAGATAGGTGACATAAAAAGTATGTTGCAAATTAGCCATAAGAATGTCAAGTTTTGCATCACATGACCCAGTCAAGAGTATGTCATCGACATAAAGAACAAGCAGTATAAGGTCAGCCCCATTTTTGTGTATATAGAGTGTGCTTTCGATCGGACTACATGTGAAGCCAAGAGCAATCAAGTGCTTATGGATTTTGTCATAGCATGCACGTGGAGCTTGCTTGAGACCATACAAGGCTTTATGAAAGCGACAAACCATATGCTCTTTCCCTTTCACAACAAATCCAGGAGGTTGCTTCACATAAACCTCGTCTTGCAAATCACCATTCAAGAAGGCTATCTTTATGTCCAACTGATGCACTTTCCAACGTCGATGGGCAGCCAATGCAACCACGGTACGAATGGTAGTCATACATGAAGTAGGTGCAAATGTTTTCTCATAATCAATGCCATATTGTTGCACATATCCTTTGGCAAGCAGTCTAGCTTTGTAGCGATCAATGCTACCATCAGATTTTCTATTAATCTTATAAACCCACTTTGTACCAATGGCATTCTTTCCTTTTGGCAATTCACATAACTCCCAAGTATCATTCCTATGTATGGAATCCATTTTTTATTGCATAGCACTCATCCATTGTGGATCTTCACATGCACTTGCAAAAGAAAGTGGCTCTTCATTACATGTTGTAGCAATAAGAGAATAATCCACAAAATTACTTGATGCATGGTGAGAGCTTGATCTTGTTCTACCAAGTAAAGGTGCCCTCAATTTGCTATCCTCCAAAGTTTGTTTCAACCACTTTGGCATAGTTTGTGCACTCTTGATAGACATGTGTTCATTATGTAAAACATATTCAATATGTACATCATGCGTGGGCTGAATTTCATGCTCATTTTCAAGCATATTTTGACGCAAATGTTCAACCATATGTGGCTAGAAATTTCCACCAATTTTGGCAATTTTTGGCTGAAAAATTTCAGCCATGTTTAGCTGGAAATTCTCTTCATTTTCAGCACTATTTTGCTTGATTTTTTTAGCCATTTGAACCTCAGTTCGCTAGTCTACATGGCCATAGTCAAGCGTACCATTTTGGAACAAAAGCATGAGTGTATCGAACACATCTTGTGAGCTAACTGTTGGCTGTTTTTTGCATTCAAGTAGAGGGAAAACTGAATTTTCAGCAAATACCACATCTCAACTCACAATAATTGTGTTCATCAATGGATGGTACAAATGATATCCGTTACTTTCAGCACTATAACCAACAAATATACATTTTTTGCATTGTCATCAAGTTTGTGACGTTGTTGTGATGGCACAAGAGCATATGCCAAACAAAAAAGCACAAGCATATGACTAACCATGGGCTTATGACCATTCCAAGCCTCATAAGGAGTAATGAATCTCAATGCTTTTGTAGGGCAGCGATTCAACACATAGTTTTCACACATGAGTGCATGCATCCCAAACTTATCAGGAAGATGCTTTCCTTTAACCATACATCGTGCCATGTCAAGTAGAGTTCTATTTTTATGCTCAGCAACACCATCTTGTTGAGGTGTATATGGCACCATACATTGGTGTGAAATACTTCTTTCATGAAGAAAAGCATTAAACTCATGTGACATGTATTCACCACCACGATCCGTGCATAGAGTCAAAAGCTTTTGTGAAGAAAAATTTTCAAGCATAGCTAAAAATACTTTGAAGCAAGAAAATACCTCATTCTTTGCTTTCATAGGATACACCCATGTATAGAGAGTAGCATCATCAATGAAGGTAAAAAAATATACATGCTTCCCAAAGATGGAGTCTTGACCGGACCACATACATCACTATGAACAAGCTGCAACTTTCTTGTAGAGTGTGTATGACTATCTTTTTGGAAAAGAAGCACGATGCATTTTCTAAGAATGCAACCTTCACATGCATCCTTTTCATTGGACTCAAGTGTAGGTAAACCAATAACCATGTCCTTCTTTTGCAAGTAAAGCAAACTATTGAAGTTCAAGTGACCAAAATGAGCATGCCAAAGCTCCATTTCAGCCATAGAAGAAGTATGAGGTAGCCCTCTTGTATGTATCCATGCGATACAAGCCATTACATAATGTACCGGACATCACGATAACATCACCATTGTTGAAATCATGAACCATACATTTATCATCAACAAAGTGTACATGAAGTCCAGCTTTGGCAATCGACGAAATTGAAATTAAGTTCTTTTTTATATCGGGCACATACAATGCATTTTTCAAGAGAATCACACCTCCATTTCCAACCGTAAGCTCAAATTTTCCTACTCGAATGATAAGATAAGAGGCATTGTTTGCACACACCACATGTTCTCCTTTGGGTGCATCTTTCAAAGAGGAAAAAAATCTTTTCTATGATGTTATGTGCTTTGAAGCACCACTATCAAAGGGTTCAAAAAAGAATTCTATGTTAATAGAAAGTTTTATATCGGTTAATATTACTTACTAATTAATTCAGTTTGATTTGGAGGAGGAAGTGACCGGAACCAATCTGAATCAACCTCACTCACAACCATACATTTAGAATGCAAAGAAGCATCATAATGACATGTAACAACACATGCCCGAAAATCTTGAGCCATGTTAGCTTCATCATTCTTTACATTTGCTGAATGCTTTAGCAATAGACATGCCCGATTCCTTCTTCCTTTCATTGCATTTAGCAAGATTTCTACACTCATCAATAGTATGACTAGCCTTTTGGCAATATTTGCATCTCTTCTTCTTTTGCAAATCACCATCATTAGAGGAATGAGTGGAAGAGGAAGGTTGAGGCTTTGGTTTTGATGAACCCAAAGCTGAACCATACTTGCTTTTCCCCTTTTGTGAGATAGCAAGTGCTTGTGTTCCCTCAATCAAACCACTCCTATTCAGTCTAGATTGCTCTTCTTGCAAAAGAAGAGACACAACCTCATCAAATGCATACATATTAGGATTTCCTTTTGCAACCAAATAGAGTGTAGTAGCAAAGCTTTGAAAAGATTCTGGTAATCCTATCAACAACATATAAATGAGTGATGCATCCGGAATGATCTCATCTATGTTTGCCAATTGCTCTTTCAAGTCCTTGATATGTGTCACATACACATCCACCCACTCATTTTCAACCATACATACATCCTCAAAATGCCTCTTCAAGTATGCAACACATGCTTCATTATGCACGGCACACAAAGAAGCAAGAGTATCCCATGCCTGTCGTGATGTAGAGCATGACCGAATGTGTGGAACTATATGACGCTTCATAGAAAGCGCAATCAAAGCATGAGCTTGAGCATCTTTTCCATCCCATCTAAGCTACTCCCGTGCAGTGGAGAAGGAGAAACCACTATACTCGTAGAAGAAGCTCCATTTGTATTAGTAGACTCTGAAGTAGAAGAACCTACGGGTCTTCGATCTACATCAGCCACTAGGTTCCACAGTTGTTTAGCAACAAGAACATGCTTTATCATGTAAGACCACATCGGATAGTTGGTCCCATCAAGCTTATCTTCAGCTTGAAGCATGCCAAACAAGCCATTGCTGCGTGCCATTTCACAAAAGAATAAGAATGTGATAAAATTTTTACTTCAACGAAAGCTGGAATGAATGTTGAAATTTCAGCTCACAAACCGTCACTCTGATGGCGATTCTAATTGCACGAATGGCTTCAAAATGGGGGAAATGTTTCTTGGCTGCTAGAATTCTCTCTTCTATGCTCCGAAGTCGATTTGTACTATTAAAAATGTCTGCGCATCATGACACAAAAAACTGAAAATTGAGAAGGAGCTAAACCTGCTCTGATACCATTGTTGGGTGTGTATAGAAGTGTGAAAAACATACGAGAAGCACACACAAGGAGCACAACGCAGCAAGACACATGGAGAAGATGATGGCTGGAATAGCTCTCTCTATTGACAATGAACGGAATTGAAGTAAAAGCTGAATAATATCCCTAAGTACAAAGTACCACCACATATGAGAGTATCAAGTATGTGGTAACATGTAGAAAAAACCTCTAGCCAGCACTAGAGTAAAAAGTGCCCATGTATAGGGAAAAGATTCACATCAAAGCTACTCAAGGAACACATAAGTGTAACACTAATCAAGAAGCATGAGAAAGCATTTGCACTTTTCCCACATGAGATATGCTATGCTAATCCGAAACAAGTTCCAGCCATGATTATCTTTATAGTGCCACATATACCATGGAATATCTAGCTTATACCAGTCCCAAAGGCTCACGTGCATGAGCTGATGAGGTTGTTAAAGGAACAGATATCCATATGGATATTCGAACCATCCTCAGCTCCATATTCGAATAGGTGGTTCATAGAACCAAAGAAGAATGGGAAGCTTTGTTTCATCCAATCTGTAGCCTGTTAAATAAAGTCACAATTAGAAATGTAGGGATAGGACCTATAGTAGATGAGTTTGATGAAGCGTTTGTTGGGCATTCCATCTACTCTATGGGTGATATCTATTCAGGGTATGACCGATTTCAATTGTCTATTGAGAGCAGAGATATCACGACCATGAAGACTCCACTGGGCCTTGTATGCATGTGTAGTTTGCCGCAAAGAGTGATAAATTTTGTGGCCCACCTGATGAATGCCATGAGCCTGGTCCTACGAGACTTTATACCTTCAGTGAATATGCTCTTTATTGATGATATTCTGATAAAGGGGTATGAGGAAAGAGTGAAAGATGAGAGTTTAGATGATTCTAGGTGCAGAAAGTTTGTTAGTGACCATATCTATGACTGTGAGAAAATCTTTGAGAAATTTGAAGATGTGGGGCTAACACTTTCTCTAGAGAAATTTGTTTTCGGTGTTGATGAGGTCCTCATCGTAGGACATGTGTGTGGACACTATGGCGGCCAGCCATACCCACAGAAAGTTGCGACCATTAGCATGATTTTTGAGGTGTGTTGTAATGTCAGTGAGGTGAGGAGGTTCTTGGGAGCCTATGTATTCTATGTGATATGGATTCCTCCGCTTGATCACATTGCAAACTCCTTATACAATCTTTGAGAAAGAAAAAAGTTTTATTTGGACAGAGAAATAGTTGAGAGCCATGCGTAGACTAAAGCAAGTGGTAATTGAAGCCGCGATTCTGAAGCGTGTTGATTATTCAGGTCAGAGGCCTATTAGTTTGACTATTTACACTAGTCCTATTGGTATAGGCTAGGTCATAGGAAAAGATGATGATGAGGGGTGGAGATATGCAGTTCTCTTTGGTGCGAAGATTTTGCACGACCCTCAAAGAAAATATCCACAGATAAAGAGAGAGCTATGGGGATTGGTGACAACTTTAAAGACTAATAAAGAGTATTTCATTGGATTGAATGTGGTAGTTGAGACCGATTGTCTTCGATAGATTGGCACGATAGTGAACTGTTCTTCTCCGGACATTGCTATGCTTAGATGGATCTCTTATGTAAAGTTTATAAATCCCTCTTTTGTTCATATAGCTAAGAAGTTAAATATAGTGGCTGATATGCTTTCAAGAGCAAAATTCGATGATGATTTGGATGATAATGATGATGAGGAAAGAGACACACACATGATGAGATATGATCCATTGGTATATGTATATAAGCAAATCCGTGAGAATGAGTATGATGGCCAGTGGACAAACATAGGAAAATATCTGAGTATGCTAAAACCTTCCCTAGGCTGGTCCACAAATAAGTATAGATCCATTAGGAAAAAGTCTTATAACTTTTTCTTGAAGGATGGATTTGTTTGGCAACATGCTAAGGGTAAGGTAAAGAGTCCATAGAGGGTACTGAGTTCTAGGAGACTTCAGAGAAAGGTGATGAGAGAGATGCGTGAGACATTATGGGCAGGTCACAAAGTTTTTTATGCTACACATGAGAAGATTAGGGAGGCTGGTGGTCGGGGATTTATGTGAGTGTGAGAGGTTTTGCAGAGACTTGTGCCACATGCTAGGCGCATTTGTCAATTAAACACGTTACATCTAACTTACCCTTCTTGTAACCATTTCAAGTGGGTGGTTGATCTTGTAACCATGCCCAAAGGGATAGATAAGATGAGGTATATTGTACTTGCCAAAGAGGACTTGACCAACCATGTGGAAGGTCGAGCTCTCCATATGAAGACGACTTATAATGTATTCAAATTCCTTTTCAAAGAAGTAATTTCAAGATTCGCTTATGGTGAGAAAGTGGTTGCAGACAAGGGAGAATTGGATGCGAGAGAGGCAAACAAGTTCTTTGATCACCATGGAATTTTATTGTCTCTCACTACTACCTAAAACCTTGAGGAAAATGGAAAGATCAAGAGAGATTAGCTTTCCATTGTAAAGGTGATCTGTAAGGCTTGCAACAATGACATAAAGCAGTGGCCTAGATTTCTTCCATTCGCATTATGGGCAAATAGGATGACTTACACTTGGTCCACAGGTTTCATGCTTATTGAACTAATGTATTGTCAAAAGCTAGTCTTCCCTATCCAGACTCAGATACTGACATGGTTGATGCTCCCATGGAATGATGAGATGAACTTTTATCATTAAGAATCAAGCACTTAGAGCAAGGAAATGAAAAATTGAAAGAATTAGTCTAGAAGATAAAGGAGTCTAGGTTAAAAAATAAGATTTATTTTGACAAAAATCATCGAGTTAGACCACGTAGGATTGAGGTAAATGATTGGGTATTGGTGTATGACAATACATTCGATACTCAATATGATGCTAGGAAGAAATTGACAAAGCGATGGTTCTGGCCATATGTAGTGATGTCTGTGTTTGAAAATGCAATATATGTGCTTCGCAAACTTGATAGTACTCATTTGATGTCTTTGATTGCAGGAAAGAGGATAAAGTTGTTCAAGAAAAGAAATGAGGTAGATTAAGAGATTGAGGAGTAACTATTAGAGGATGCTGATGACTCTTAGGTTGATGCTGATGAAGAACAATAAATCAAGAAATTGAAGAAAAGTGGATCAAACAATGATGAAGATGGACTAAAATGATCAAGTGAAATGCTTCCAGTTTAAAATCTATTTTCATCATTGCATTGTTGTGTGTCTAAAAGATCTATACAAGTTCAAGAAAATTAAGTAGGGATCGAGATAGCAAACATTTATTATGGTTTTGTGTGAAGCATCAACGACTAGAAATGATATGAATAGAATTAGTTAGCAGACTAGAAACTTTTGGGAATGAAAGCTTGGGAATGTGATGGCATACTTAAACTCAGTGCATGTACATGCTGATGGATTTGAATGCTCACTGAGTGGGATTCTTTGGATCTTATTATTTATTTGTTGCAAGAATCTACATCCTAATAATCATGGTTTAGAAAAACCTTCATACTCAATCCAACTGTATATGTGTGTACATGTGTTGTTAGTGTGTGGCAATGGGCTAGTAGGCATGTGGAACAACCTTGGTCGGATGATCACGGCCATGAGCTGATGTTAGTTTCATCATAGGCCTGACCTATGTGTTGTCATGTGCCTACTTGGGTCGGTAGGCGAGTGGAGTTACTCTAGCCAGTGGTCAGAGCCACGAGCTGATGTTGATTCCATGTAGGGTTGGTGTTGTGTATCGTGCACTATGTCAGGTTCATAGACATGTGGGGTAAGCTTGACTGGGCAGACAAATCCATGAGTCGCATCCAATTTTGACACAGGCCGACTTGTGAAAATAAAAAGAAAAAGTGTTGAGATGAGATGAAGTGTAAAAAGAAAAGAAAAGAAAAAGAAAAGAAAAAAAATAAAAAATTAAAAGAAAAAGAAAAAGATCTGATGGAGAGTTGGAAAGTAGGACATAAATAGAGGAATTAGGTCATATTTCTACAAACTGAGTTAGCAGAACTTAGTATATGCTAGTACTTAAGATAAGTTGCTGGATCTGAATGAGTTGAACGAATGAAAGATCTATGAAGCCTACAATTATTCATATGATTATCTATCTAATTGCGAAAGCGGGAACATAGCGAGAAGTTTGTGAAGCTTGCATCTGCTTTATTTTTAAAATTTTGTACTAATCTTTATAAATTTGCATGGAATGTATGAGATCATGTTTCAAATTTTGAGCAAGAGAAACATAAAAATTAAAAAGAGCTTTCAGAAGAATATTGATATGTTTCTATTGGATTTTGTAGGTTGGCCCATCGGGACGATGTGCAAGTTTAGTGGAGAGAGACATCAGAATGAAATCCCTCATGAAAGTCTACCTCAAGAATTCTTTTTCAAGTTCATTTCATTGCTTTTCTGGGTGTGATATGGTGTTTTGGCTACAAAGAGCTATAAACTGTGCATGTTTTGATTGATTTGATATTTATGATATAAGAAATCATGTTAGTTTTGTAGATTACTTGTATATTTGTAAGTAGCTAACTCTAAACCCTTGAAACCCTAGGTTTGACCCTTAAAACCCCTTGAAAACTTTCATTTTACCCCATGGAAACCTAACCTAAACCCTGGGAAACCCTAGGATTTTAGTCCATGAATGTAAATAAAACCATTAATTGACTTGGCTGAACTTAATCATAGGTAACTTGTACATAGGTGTGAAACCAAACCTTAGTCCAAAAATAAAAAGGAAAAGAAACAAAAATAGAAAAAGAAAAATTGAAAAAAAGGAAGAAAACTCAAAATAGAAAAAAAAGATGGGATTTTCCAATAATAGCAAAAGAGCATGCAAGAAGATTCTAGAAATGGAAGGAACCAATAGGGAGGTTAGAAGAGTCTAGAGAGAATTCCTAAGGGGAAACTTATAAATAGATGCCCCATGATCATTTGGTTTTCTCCGCAGATTTTCTCTTTCAAGTAGACTCCTTGCCTCTTCTTGTTCATTCATTTTATTTGTTCATGCTTTACTTTATGTTCATGCTTTGCGAATACATTGTTGATTCTCTCTCCATGATCATAACTCTTGTGCTCTCCATCCCTGGCTACCATGGAGAGAGAGAGAGAAAGAGAGAGGCCCAATGGAAGCGTCTCCCACGGCTAGCGTTGGGGTATGAGCATTCTACTCTTCTGACAGGCTTTCTTCTTCCTTGGGGAACTTACTCGTGCTATTAGGAATGATGATTTTTCACTATAGTTGGGTCTCGCATCACAAATTCTTTTCCGATTCGGTTTTCTACTCTATTGAGAGCTTCAAGCAAACCTTCGATTACGGGATTGACTACGTGTTTTGCAGAGCTAATTAGCATGTCAGATACCTACACATCTTTTGAGTTTTATACTAGCATTCATTTGCCACCCTAATCCTCTCTTCCTCCACCCTAATCCTCTCTTCCTCCATCGTTGGCTACAAAGCCGAGAGAGAGAGAGAGAGGGAGAGAGATGTGCAGAAGTCAATAAGGAAATCAACGCTGCTGCAGGTTCAGACATGAACGAGAGAGAGAGAGAGAGAGAGAGAGAGAGAGAGAGAATTCCAAATAAAACAAGCTCAATGCTCTCGTATCTCGGACGAAGATTCGAGTTATGGTGTTAATTTCCTCGAAGAAGGATAGGAGCACGGAATCTATTGAGGAGGGAGAGACAGAGAGAGAAAGAGAGAGATCATGCTTTTGAACGTGGCATGAGGCCCCGATCTTGTGCACTCGGCTTCTCAGGAAAATTGTCGCGCCTGTCATGTTTGCATGTCCAACAAAGGACATCCATGGTGTTACTGCCAGCCATAGGATCAAATGTAGGAGCGGGTTTGAAGTGCGACTCAAAGTGTAGTACCATTGGATCATCCCTGTTACATGATCAGATGTAGAAAGTCGATTTTGTGAAACACACACAAAGAGAGAGAGAGAGAGAGAAAGAGAGCGCTTACGCTTCTGTTATGGATCCGAGAGAGAGGAGACAGACAAGTGCGCTCAGTTATGGATCATATATATATATATATATATATATATATATATATATATATATATATAGATAGATAGATATATATATATATAGAGAGAGAGAGAGAGGCGATCCAGGAAAAAGAAGAGAAAGGCGGTCGAAACGTGGAAATAGAGAGAAATATGTGGTTTGAAAAGATGGACTTATATGAGCTTCATTCATAAGTTTGAATTCATATAGTAGAGTGTGCGCATGAATTCTCAATTCCAAGAGATTGCTAAGAGAGTGAATGTAAAGTTCTAAAAGAAATAATCATGAATGAAAAGCATTTTGGGAAGTGTTTTCGTCTTATTATGCTCTCTCAAGGTTATTGTTATAGAAGAAAGGCATGAAAGTATACTTTGTAAACATAAGAACAAATGGGGGTAGCGATGTTCACTTAAGAAGCAAAAACAGGAAAGATATATGCTTGATACATTCAAAGAAAATGATGAGATGTGAATGGGCATAAAGTGAGAAGAGCGGATAGAACTAGGAGCCTTACCTCAAACTCTGCACAGAAACTTCTGAATGATATGTTTTATATATATAGCTTACAATTCTGAGTTTCTCTCGAGGATGAGAAGTTGAGAATATGTGGACTGAAGAGAAGAAGGGCATCTTTTCACAACGTAGTGGACTGACTATCTTGTATTTGAGTGATCCACATTGCGGGGGAATTTTTTTAGAGTCATGTGATGACATCCATTGTATATTCATTGCCATCATGGAGCACAATTTATTTATTTGGCACATCGAGTACTGGTGATTTCTATTTTAGCATTGTATTTGTCATTCCACGTTCATGATGCATACGCCTTAGGACTTCATTTATGCACAACCAAGCCTTTTTTTGCTTTCTCTTACGAGGCGGGGGCCTACAAAACGATGGCCACCATACCGGGGCGATGCACCCAGCATGCAGATGCCGTTGGCGGGATGGGGGATGATGCACTCATGCCCAACGGGGCCTGATCCAACCTCACACCACTTCTCCCCTTCTAGACCTCCTTATCTTCCCAACATCGTACACTTAGATAGCGATCACATTGCTTTAACTAAGAAGGCCGATGGTTGGCAGTGATCATCAACAATAAATTCATGCCAATTTTTCATGTTGCACACGGAAAAACTATATTTTGTGCTTTTCAAAAGTTCCAAATACGGGATTAGAACCCATGACCTCTCAACTTACGGATTCTTTGCTATCCACAACGTTAACTTGAGGTGTTCAGTTAGTGATGATATATGAGCATATGTTATGTTTCTTTGGGGGCGAACTCCAAACTTTGATTGAGGAGATCAATAAAAAAGGATATGTAAAACATCATTCGTATGAGGTGTAGGGAGTAGGAATCAAACCAATATGCCAATGAGCATTTGTCTTTCATATATCTGCCCTTTATCTTTTCTGTTTTTGTTCAATCAACAATTTGAATAAATTTTTTTAGCATGATAAGAGATACATAACATCCAATATAAAACAAAACAAACTTTAAAGAAAACCAACACGAGAACAAGAAGTAACTTCCCCTTCTCTAAAAAAACTCCTCACATCCCATAGAAGGAAATCAAACAAACCCAAAAACAAGAAATGATAGTAATCAAGAGTTAAAGATATCTACAAGGTTTCAACGGGATCAAATAGGGATTAAAAATGAAAAATATGAAGGAAATCTAGCGAGTCTTTGTGAAGATTAGGCACAAAATGCTTCATTAGATGATGTGAACAGACAAGACTTGGAGAACAATTTGATGTTGATTGATGTTTATTATATATCCCTTGAAACACATGGTTCAAACACAACATGTGGTCGAATGATTTATTTATATGAAGAGAATGCAAGTGATCATTTAGTTACCCTATGGAGAACTAAATGGATGTGAGTAATGTCACATTGTACAAGCATATAGATATGTATGTAAACGAACCGACTCATAACAAGGAGGACGTGCCAATATGAGTCCTCTAAGTAGTGACATGTATGCCGATGTTGATGAACACACTACAAAGAATACGCGAGCATAGTGACAATTGATGTGGAAAAATTTCATCACCTTGTGATTGTGCACTCTATCACATTGAACATGCAACATCATTGAAATAACACTAGTATCAAAGCTATTTTTAAGACTTTAAGCGATGTTAATTCAAGCGTTGCATATGTGAAAGTTGCATATGTGACACATTCGGAGCATCACATATGCCATGATCAATAATATGGCATATGTAATGGTTTAGAGGATCACATATACGATGCATTTACATCGCTTATGTGATGGTAGCTTTTGACCAAAATAATAAAAAATGCAAGGCTCCTCGATCATCATTTTGTGTGCATCTGATCGAAGAGCAATCCAATGTTCATATTTGTATTGTGCATACAAGCTCGAGCTCTATCTTCATTTATCTATCTCTCTCTCTCTCTCTCTCACTCTTTGTCTCCCTCTATCTCTCTATCTCTGTCTCTCTCCCTCTTTCTCCCTATTTCTCTTTCAATTTTTTTCCCCTCTCTCTCTCTCTCTCTTTGTCTCTCTCTTTCTTTAGATCTCTCTCTCTCTCTCTCTCTCTATCTATCTATTGCAGGTTACTCAAGAAATTCACCGAGCATAATATATGGATAATTATTGTAAGTACAATCTTCACTCTTTGTATATAGTTTAAATTGTTTTGTTTTCATAAATTAACATACTCACACTTACACATTCACATGCACATATACACATATACATGCACATGCATGCTCATGCATTCACATACACATACACATACACATACACACACTGAAACACATACTTATACACATACACATACATATGCACATACACACATATACACACACATACACATACACATGCACATACACACACATATGCACATACACTTGAACATACACATACACACACATATGCACATAAACTTACACATACACACACACATACACATGCACATGCATATGCACAAACATATCTACATGCACATGCATGCATGCACATACATATACAAATACACACATAAACACAAACTTATACACATACACATACATATAGAAATACACACACACATGCACATATATATAAAAATGCTTATGCATGCAGATACACATGCATATGCATGCACATACACATGCATATGCACGCACAAACACGTGCATGCACATCACATGCATCCATATGCACGTGCACATGCATGCTCATTCATATATACACATGCATATACACACATATGCATACACATGCATATACACACACTCACATACACATACACACACATACACATACACAAACATACACACACATCCACACACATACACACACATACACATACATGTACATATACACATATACACATACATATACACATACATATACACATACATATACACATACATATACACATACATATACACATACACATACACACATATACACACACATACACACATGGATACACACATACATGCACATACACAAATATAGATATATACGTACATGTGCATACATACATATACACACACAAACACACATATAATATGAAAGAATGATATGATTAAGTAATAAGTCACATGTTAAATATAAACTATAATAAAGATCATTAGTACATTTCAATCATGTAATTCACACCATAGATACAATTATAAACACAAGTGGCATGAATATATAAATAAATTAACATATATATATATATATATATATATATATATATATATATATATATATATATATATATATATATATATATATATATATATATATATATATATATATATATATATATATATATATATATATGTGTGTGTGTGTGTGTGTGTGTATGTATGTATGTATGTATGTATGTGTGTGTGTGTATGTATGTATGTATCAATGCACATAATACTAATGTAACATATTAGTCATCTGAATCTCCTCCCTGATCATGATCATTCACATCATCATGATCATCCGCATGATCTGATGTATATGAAGAGGCATCACGGGTAGAGAGGTCAGTAACCTATGACAATCAATATCATCCCTCCTATGTCTATCTCTCCACCTCATCCATATCGACCTCTCCATAATATTCCTGTATTACATATATCAAAATTTAATAAATAAAACATATAAAACATCAATAAAAATAAAATAAAATATATCGAATTATATAATACTCACAAAAGCATCTAGATAATCTCTTATCTTCTAACTCAAACATCAATATCTACAATATGTAGCAAATTTGATGTCCTTTTGTAGGACACTGACCATAATCCTTCTGATACATTGAAACAAATAAAAGGATTTATTATTACTGTTTTAATTTAAGAAATTTATAGTTTCAATAATACATATACTTGCAAATGTAGCAACAAAACCGTAATGGCCCCATTTAGCCTAAATGCAATCTAGGACCTAACTCAGTTCTCTTCTTTGCAACAAGCTATGTTTTTTTAATGAAACAAAAGGACATAGATTAAATGTAGAAATGTTTATAAGACGTATGAGAATTATATCTCATAGTAATATAAACTCTTTTGCCTACCTTCTGCTAAGGAAATGATTCCTAAAGACGTAGTTGTCTATGAAAATACTACCATGTCTGAAGTGGTATGTTAGACCTTCCCTTATTTCTTTCTACCAAACAATATCTCCTATTATTTTTATCTAAAACGAAAAAAGGATCAATATACAAAGAAAAATCTAAGTTTCTAAACATGCATACACACATACATATACGCACATACATACACTTACACATACATACACTTACGCATACATACATACACTTACACATACAAACACATACATGTACACATACATGTACACATACATGTACACATACATGTACACATACATACACATACACACACATACAAATACACACACATATACATACACACACATACATGTACACACACATACATGAGCATGAAAATAGTCATGAAACACCATACATGAGTAGAGATGTAGGAAGATACTTAGTTGTCAAACGTATAGAGAGCAGTAGAAACCAAGAGATGTATGAAGATACTTAGTTGTTAATGCTATTAACATGAATAAAAACATTTATGTTATAATATTATTAAAAATAATAAATTACAATAAGCATACACAAATACATACACATATACACACATACACACAAATACACATACACACATATACACACACATACATAACACACAAACATACACATACACATATATACACACACATACACACAGATGCATACACATACACACAGATGCATACACATACACATGCATACATACGCACATATACATATATACATACATACACATGTCATACATTTATGATTTTGTATGTGTATTTATATGTCAGAATGTGTATCTGTGTATATATGAATATGTGTGTATGTGTAAACGTGTACATGTGAATGTGTATGTATGTAAATACTTAGATTATTAATATCTATTTTTTTTTATTCTACACAATCAGATTCCACTCAATCAGAGGGAACTCCATCACCGTCTCATAATGGTGCAAGGACTACTTACTATAAGTATATCAAACTTTTAATTATAATATTTGATAGATTCATACATGGATTATATATGTTTTTTTATTGTTATATTGTAATCTTGTTTTGATCAATTAGAGGGTAGTCCACCACCTCCTACCCATGCAACGACTTCACATGTGTCATCAAATAGGCATTATGATGATTTTTACTATCAAGAGAGTATTATATGTTGGTGTAATCTTTGCTATGGCATGTATTTAAGACAAGGATTGGAATGTATTGAACATGAGGTAGATTATGGTATTTTTTAGTGTGTGCCATCACGTGATCAACCTGATAATGCTTGGGTATGTATTGATTTCATAAAATAATTTCATTATTTTATTTTAGAATCATATACAGAATAAAATTATACTTAGTATACAAGAATATCTACTTGATGATGATGATGATTCTCCTACCAGAAATGCTAATATTCCTTGTACAATATGTCACAAAAATGCCATTTATCAATTACAAGACAAGGTTTCTTGAAATCCTCTACCTCTTGGTTTACAAACTGAAATGATTGGAGATTATCCATTGCCAACTCGTGATCGTTCTCTAGTACAAACATGTGATAGAGGAAGATATGGAGGATGGCAAAGAGGACCAGTTCCTTTAGATGGAGAGGTTTTAACTTTTGGGGTAATTGCTATATGATTGCTACCTCCGCTATCACTTGTGTTGGTCGTGGTCTCTTTATTGTAAAGGATTTGTATGTGCCTCCAAACTTTGAAGTCACTCTTATGTCATTTTGTGATCCTATATATAGATGGGGAGATTGGCATCGACTTACACATTAGGTTCAAAGCATGAGTACTTATGTATTATGTCGAAATGCAGCTTCTCTTGCTAGTAGAGGGATTATACGTGTAGAGAATGAAAGATTATATATTGATGGAAGACCTTACATGCATGGAAATATAGTAGATTTAATAAATAGTAGTGGAGGATATAATAGTTCAATGACTAATTGCACATTGATGAGCATGAAAATATTCAGGAACCACCATACATGAGTAGAGATGTAGCAAGATACATAGTTGTTGACAATATTACTTCATTACATGTTGGTGATGAATTATTAGTGAATTATGGATGGCATATACCTCGAAGAGCACCTTTTAGAGAGCAATGAAAACTTTTTTTCCACCTATCCTATATATGTTGTAATGAAAACTCATATTAATTAAAAATCTTTTAAAATTTATTTACATACTTCAATTTATGTTTTAATTTTATTTTTTGTTCATGTATGGAATAATAATAGTTTTTATTCATGTATGGAATAATAATAATTTTTATTAATGTATATAGAGTCCAATGTATGATATTGATGATCTTCTACCACACCATTAAGGGTTTCCAGTAAGACTTCATTTATCAAAATCATCCATGAGGAGTGTTAGAAGTGTCAACATATAAGTAGGCCAAAGAAAGGAGTTAGAAGGATTAAGGAGATAGAACCATTATGCAGATCAAGCGAAGAATAGACCTTTTTAAATTTTCATAAATTATTTTCAATCAAGACTTATTTTCATCACTACAACAACATTGTAAATATCATTTTTGATATCTTTAACTCCATTTTTTTCAAGCTGAGCTTGAGGAGTATCAGAAGTATATATGTACCAATTTTCGTAATTTGTAGACTCCATTTGAGCCCTAAAAATAAGCCCTAGAACCTAATTTTTAACTAGGCCTGACATAAGATCTGAGCAAGGCTAAAGCTAATGAAAAACTATAAAAAGAGCTAGAGAGCTCATTTTTGAGGTTGGCTTAGTAGAGATTGAAGCTTTTGTATAAAGTTCTTTGGTAATTGAAAGCATTCCATTGTTCCACTCTTTATCTCACCTTGTGTATGCAAGTGTGTAAATGCTTGTACCCTTCTCACTCACTCACTTGTGCACTTCACTTACTCATGGTTGTCATACCACCCTCATGTCTCCGTGGATTGACAATTATGAGGTGGATCGCCTCATATTGATACGCACCATTGTGCTAGGGTGACACCAAATTTGGCACCGTTGTTGAGGAGGGAGCTTGGCGGATGAGCGTGTGATGGTAAGATGTAGAGCTATGATGTTGGAGTCATAGGTGATTTCCTTACTTTCTTCATCACCATCATCATCATCATCATCTTGGCCATCTCCCACTGTCATCTCCTTCTTCACTAAATTTTCATCTTTTTGGTCATATTCCCTTCCCCACCTCATTCCATTAATTTCATTTGTGAGAGAGAATGAGATTTCGTGCATTGAGCGTTCTTGGTGTTTGTGAGCATTTCTTGTAGGTTTTATCTTTATCACCATCTCTTTCACATGTCTCACACATCTTTGCACAATTTTCAAGATGATGACCTCTATCTGTGATGATAGATAGAGAAAGTTGGTTTCTTGTTTTCATGCATTGCATGATAAACTGCACCACTAGAGGATCATAAATCACCTAGAAACATTCTATGAATTTGTGTTCTTTGGTCTATTGCAACAGATCAAATCGATGATAGATGATAGATGATGAACATAATCTATCGTTATATACATTCATCTATCGTGATAGACAGGACCCATGAAGGACACCATCTATGGTGATAGAAACCCATTTATCCTGACATACCAAAATCTCTGATAGACCAAATTCACAATAGAAAGTCATCTATCATGATAGACACAATCTATTGTGATAGACCAAAATCCTTAACAATGATTTCACGATAGGCAACCATCTATTGCAATACACACCATCTATCGCGATAGAACAAAATTTGTGATAGCTAGTGATTTATAGATGTCATATAGCATGGAGAGACTAGTAGGTAGTTGTGGTGTTGCATACCTAGAAAAGTGAGAAGGGCCATGTAAGACTCAATTGGAGTAAATTAGGACCAACCAATTAGGTGCTTGCATCTATGAGGTTGGTTTGAGAAGGTCTAGCATCCAACTTAGGAATCCAGATCAACAAGTTTGACTACAACACCTAGTGGTCAAGTTTGAAGAAGGCACATACATTGATAAAAAGGGAACCATGTACGTGGTCATGAGATTACCTGATATAACTCATGAATTTGGAATTGTGATTCTAGAAAGTGAGCTTGAAGACCTAGAACAAGGACACATAGGAGGAGAGCCTAGGACCCCTAGTGGCAAATCAATCTTAACCAGAGTCATTACCCAAGAATGGATCCCCAAGATAATAAGAGCATAGAGTTATTCCTAAACAAAGAAATAGACAAGGCATTCTGAAGATATAAACCCAACCAACGTAATGAAGTTGGGATATTCACCATATATGAATTTAAAGATCTTGATACATTAGGAAAGGTGGTCTACTTAGACAACACCTTAGAGAGAGCGCTTGTGGTATTGGAGCATGGTAGGCCTGCCTACACTTCAAAGGGTGATTTTGTCTTTCCACAAACAAGATTAAATGTCTCTTTTGGCCACCAAGGAGTGGGAACATCCCACGATCATGGTACTTAGAAGGAGAAGAGTAGAGACAAACCCAAAGTAGGTTTTGCACTTGGAAGAGAAAGAACATGAGCAGAAATGGGTAGAATGGATAATGAGAGGCATAGATGCCCAAGAATTCAAAGAGCTATGGATGATTTTCCCTTTCCAAGGCCCAAATAACATCCTAGGATCTTGACACCAACCTAGTTGGTTAAGTCCATGAAGAACTACTTCGATGGCACAAGAGACCTATACTACCACATAGCAGAGTTTAGGCAATTTTTGAGACCTTAAAAAGTTGAAGACTTGTTCACTCAATAAAACACTTTTGGCCTAATTCTTAAGAACACTACCTTGATTTCATTTCAACCACTTCACCAGAACCAATTCAGAAACATTGAACAACTATTGGAAGCCTTCATCATTGAATTTTCTAAGAGTGGCATCAGGCACAACACCTCATCTTTGATACATAGCTTCAAACAAGCAGCTCAAGAAAAAGTTTGACTTGCAAGAAGATGGTTTAGATAGTGTTTACAGACATGCCCTATTCCACAGTTACCCACACTAGCCAAACAAGTGGCTTTATTCCTAGATGGACTATTAAGTACCAAATTGAGGTCTTATGTGTACTTGAAGGAACCTAGATGCATAGAACAATGTGTACACATGTGCATAGACATTGAGGATAATTTGGGTGATGAATTAGAGCTTTCAAACATTTATAAAGATTAAGATAGCTCTATTAGCCTCACCTCCAAACCCTCTACATCTATTGAGGAACTTGTAGAGAAGGTAGCTCTGAAGTTAGTTGTCTCTAGCAAGCAGATCCCTAGATTTTCTCAACGAAATGATGTTATAACTGTGGAGGATATCATATGCCTAACGTGTGCCAAATCATGGATCAACCCCAAGGGAACCCTAAAAGGCAGTACTATACAATAGAAAGGAGATACATTAACTACACCGCACAAGATTTCCCATATAGCAAGCAAGTGGTTAGGCAAAATTATCCACATCTGTATCAACAACAATGAAGATATCCAAATTACCATCTACTAGAACAATACTTTAGACCCTTCCAGGTGTAGTAAAGTAAGTCCATGATCTAAGGTTCAGCCGGTTCTGACAGATCTAAAACCGCACACCATTTGATGACCCATGTGTATGAACAAAGATATTGAGACTAGACTTACTAGGAGGTCGTGTGCTCTTGCAAACAAGTGATCCAGTTAGCTTAGTGGTTAAGTCTCAAGGGTGTGAAGAAGGAGGTCTTTGGTTCAATCCCCATGAGGTACATGGGGAGAGTATTTTGCCCAAAGAGATCTAGAGCCTTCTAGAAGCATCCACTTGAGTTAACTTGAGTTGACTAGGACACTTGGCGCACATGCAGTTACATGGCTGATACATGGATGGTTAATATCCACCTACCCAAGGAGGTAGTCCCCTAGAGAGAGTTGTATATAGAGGCATAAGGTTGGGAGGAGAGTCATCTCTCTAGCATGTGGTGGTCATAGTTTTCCAATCCCTTGCATTGATATCAGAGCTATAGGCAAGCTTTTATGGTGACCTTGTTAGGCTCATCATCTTCCTCAAGGATCCATGGTGACCTTGATGGCCTCATCACTCTCTTTACAACCTACCTGGGAGAGCATATATATTGATCCCTCTTGTCTAGAGACATATCTATGCGACCTCTAATTTTTTTCTCTTGAATCCTTGTGAATTTTTTCTCTTTGAATCCTAGTCGAATGCACACATTTGTTAGTTTTTTTTTTCTCCAAGGGGTTTCAAAAAAGATGGTTGGATGCACTTCACCAGATCCAGATGCAAGGTGCGGGACTCTAACTCGTTGTCGGGATGAAATTGCTCAGGAAAGTCTACCTCAAGAATTTTTTTTCAAGTTCATTTCATTGATTTTCTAGGTGTGATTTAGTCTTTTGGCTACAATGAGTTCTAAGTTGTGCATGTTTTGATTGATTTGATATTTATGAGATAAGAAACCATGTAAATTTTGTAGATTAAACCTATATATTTGTAAATAGCTAACTCTAAACTCTTGAAACCCTAGGTTTGACCCTTAAAACCCATTGAAAACTTACCCCATGGAAACCTAACCTAAACCCTAGGAAACCCTAGTATTTTAGCCCATGGATGTAAATAAAACCAATATTTGACATGGGTGACTTAATCATAGGTAAACCCTGACTTTCCATGATTGAAATCCTATGTTGGAACCTTAGATTTATTAGTTACCCTAAGTCTAACCCTTTAATTTATACATAGGTGTGAAATCAAACCTTCATCCAAAAATAAAAAGGGAAAAAGAAATAAAAATAAATGAAGAAAATTTGAAAATGGGATTTTCCAAAAATAGCAAAAGTGCATGCAAGAAGTTCTAGAAATAGAAGGAACCAATAGGGAGGTTAGAAGATTCTAGAGAGAAGTCCTAAGGGGAATCCTATAAATAAATGCCCCATGCTCATCCCATGCTCATTTGATCCCCCCCCCCCCCCCCCGATTTTCTCTTTCACATATGCTTCTTGCCTCTTCTTCATCATTCATTTTTTTGTTCATGCTTTACTTTATTTTCATGCTTTGTGAATACATTGTTGGTTCTCTCTCCATGACCATAACTCTTGTGCTCTCCATCCCTGGTTACCATGCCGAGAGAGAGAGAGAGATAGAGAGAGCGAGAGGCCCAAGGGAAGTGTCTTCCATAGCTAACGTTGGTCTGCGAGCATTCTACTCTTCTAACAGGCTTTCTCCTTCCTTGGAGAACTTACTCGTGCTATTAGGAATGATATTTTTTCACTATAGTTGGAGCCTTTGTTCGCATCACCAATTCTTTTCGGAATTGGTTTTCTGCTCTACTGAGAGCTTCAAGCAAACCTTAGATTACATGATTGATTACGTGTTTTGCAAAGATAATAAGCATGTCAGATACCTACACATCGTTTGAGTTTTATACTAGAAATTTATTTGGCACCCTAATCCTCTCTTCCTCCATCGATGGCTACAAATCCGAGAGAGAGAGAGAGAGAGGGAGAGAGAGAGAGAGAGAGTTAGGTGGAGAGAGAGCTTGCGCTTCTATTATGGATCCGAGAGAGAGCTTGCGCTTCTCTTATGAATGCGAGAGAGGTTTTGTGCTTCTGTTATGGATCCGAGCGAGAGACGAGAGAGAGTTGCGCTCAGTTATGGAGCCGAGAGAGAGAGAGAGAGAGGGAGCTTGTGCTTCTGTTATGGATTCCACAGAGAGAGACGACAAACAACTACGCTTGGTTATGTATCCGAGAGAGAGAGAGAGAGAGTAGAGAGAGAGTAGAGAGGGAGAGAGACAGAGAGAGGGAGAGAGAAGAGAAAGGTTGTGGAAACGTGGAAATAGAGAGAAAGAGGTGGTTTGAAAGGATGGACTTATATGAGTTACATTCATAAGTTTGAATTCATATAGTACAGTCTACGCATGAATTATCAATTCGAAGAGATTGCTAAGAGAATGGATGTAATGTTCTAAAAGAAATAATCATGAATGAAAAGCATCTTGGGAAGTGTTTCCGTCTTATTATACTCTCTGAAGGTTATCGTTATAGAAGAAAGGCATGAAAGTAGACTTTGTAAACATAAGAACAAATGGGGGTGGTGATGTTCACTTGAGACGCAAAAGCAGGAAAAATATATGCTTGATACATTCAAAGGAAATGATGGGATGTGAATGGGCATAAAGTGAGAAGTGTGGATAGCCCATGGATCCTTACCTCAAACTCTGCACACAAACTTCTGAATGATATGTTTTATATATATAACTTACAATTCCGAGTTTCTCTGGAGGATGAGAAGTTGAGAACATTTGAAATGCTAACTTTGTATTTTTTAAGGATGAAGGGATTAGATCAGTCAGAGTATCAAAACAATGTAAGATCGCATGAAACAATGAAGAGAGGAGTTAGATAAAGGGAGAGAGGAATAGAAGAATGTGTAAAAAGAAATGTATTAAAGAATAAAATATTATGCAAATCAACATAAAATCAAAACTAAGTAAAGGGCATAGCTTTTTTTGTGTGTGTATTATAATTTTTTTGTTTCACAGGTGCTAATTGATTTTTTTCACTCCTTTTTTCCCATAGATTTTCTCTTTTAGCTCTAAGATTCTCATGATTTGAAGTACCATTCGAGATATTATATGAAGTAAAGAGTAGCAATTTTTGAAGACCGAAGTAAAGAGTATCCCATGGATTTTCTCTAGGACTTTGAAATAAAGAGAGGCGAATTAAGTAAATCTTTTGAAATTACAAAGATCGAAGACCGACCGCAAGAATCGAAGAGAAGTCGAAGGGCATCCCTTCACATTGTAGGGAAGTGACTATCTCTTATTTGAGTCGTCCGCACTATAGCGGAATTTTCGAGAGTCACGTGGTGACATCAGTGGTACATTCATTGCCATCATTGAGCACATATTATTTATTTGGCACATCGAGTACTAGTGATCTCTATTTTATCATTGTATTTGTCATTCCACATTTGTGACGCATTTGCCCTACGGCTTCATTTACACACAACTAAGTGTTTTACTCACTTTCTCTTTCGAGGTGTGAGCCTACGAGATGATGGCCACCATATGGGGGCAAGGCATTGAGCATGCAAATGCCACTCGCTGGACGGGGGACGATGCACTCACACCCAGCAGGGCCTGATCCAACCCTTTGCCGCTCTCCCTTCTAGACCTCCTTATCTTCCCGACACCTGAACCTGACATGAAGCGAGGCGATTGCCCGGTGATCCTCGACACACCACCCTCTCCTTGAAAAGAGAAAATAGGAACCCCGAAATCAGACAAAGATTTCCAAGTACCAGCATTTTAAGTTCTTTGAATTTTTTGCATTGTTCCACACACTTTAAATAGAAAGAATGTTTTGTTGCCTGAGCTTGAGCATTCACGTTTGACACTAATTTAGTTCATACACCTGTGCACTCTTTTTATTCATGCTTAGACTAGGAAGTTTCCTAGCTTATATAGAACATTAGAAACATTAGGAAAATATCATACAAAAGGGGAAAAAAACATTGAAATTTTTTAGAATTAAAGAGAGAGCAAGAAAGAGAAATTAAGAGAGAATTAAGTGATAAATCAAAGACGAAATCAAGATCAAGATCAAATGAGAAATTCAATTTCAAAAGAAGAGTAAAATTTAGGTCAAAGAACAAATGAGTTAGATCAAATTCTAGCCTAGGTAGAGAGCATTTAGAATCACCTCCACCTCTTTGCTCATGAACCATCGAGTTTCTTCTCTGAACTCTACTCTGGGCTAAGAGAGATAGTCAAGCCACTCACTCTGGGTCTCGTTCTGAGCTCTAGGACAAGCCAAAGAAGAGAGATGGAGGAAGTATTTAAGGAATTAGTGATAGAGAAATAGGGGGCTCGTGTAGTCCAAGCGGCATTGAGAGAAAACGGCAAGTTCACGGGTCTAAATGTAACTGAATATGTAGATGCGTTCAAGGACCAAGCATAGATCTATGGGCTACCTGAAGAAATGTTTACCCATTACTTCACTCGGGTAGTTTCAAGATCTATCTTGGCATTTATTTCAATCCACATAGCAAAGGCTTGGGTTAAATTGAGAAAGGAACTTCATAATTTATTTTACCTAGAAGATTTCTTCCAACATAGTAGAGAAAGGTTCTTGCAGTGGGTTAATTCCTCGAAACCCATTGCATCCCTTTCTCACCTCTTAAATGAGTTTTTGAGAAGGTACACCTAGCTTCCCTAGGCTGATTTGGACTCATTCAAGCCTGAATTAGTCATTTCCTTTCTTAAGATCTTAAGTCCTCAAGATAGGATTGAATTCGAAAGAAGGATAGAAGAACCTAGTAAGAGGTTTGGTTTGATAGAAGACTGCACCAGAGTTAGGAGAGAAGTGGAGGCAATTGCCTAGATGAGGCAGCGACAGGTTGAATTATATGATAGACGGGCAATAATGGATCCACAACCACGTAGGGAGGTGTTGAAGAGAAATGTACAATCTCATTCTCACATGAGCTATGCTTGGATAAATTTACCAAATACAAAGATAAAGGAAAAGAAGAGAAAAGAAAAAAAGAAAAAAAAAGTCTAGTCAAAATTCATGATGATTAAAAGATACAATATCTGCCTTGTAGTAAGTGGCATGTAGTGGGCAATCAAACAAAAGTGGTGAGTTAAGAATGAGGAACAAACTTCTTCACATGCTCATTGGTTATAAAAGTGGAGTGGGAGAATGTTCTAAACAAGGAGAGAAAGAGGCAAGAGCTCCCAATAGTCGGATCTGGTCATTTGGTCATTTTGTCTTCCATAGACTCCTTCCAGCTGCACGTCATTCTATACATAGCTCTATTGTAAAGCTCATATCTTAGTGTATATGTATCCATTTCATGTGTCTAAACACTGATTGGAAATCTTATTTTGTGTACTTTCTTTATCGCAAATATCTTCTTCAAAGCTTATACATTCTGTGAGATAGCAGTCAAAAAGTGAAGTCCAGTGTTTCTGCATACCTGTGTAGATTGGTAGTCTATTTTAGTTGGTTACATTTCCCAACCAAAACGTATCCAAATTGCTTGTTTTTTAGCTTGTTGGAAAGATCTTTGAATTGAATTTCTCTGTCCCAAATATGTCATTCAAAGGATTTATATTCTATGAGATATCTGTTAGAGAGTGAGGTCTAGTTTTTAAGTATACTTGTGTGCACAGGTGTTCTATTTTGGTCATTTGAGTTTGTTGACCAAAACTCATCCAAATTACTTGATTTTTATCTTTCTTGGAAATCTATTTTTGTGTACTTTCTTTTTCTAAAATATCTTCCTCAAAGGATATATATTGAGGGAGTTATCAGTCTGAGAGTGAAGTTCAATTGTTTAGCATACTTGTGTGGACACGCACAGGTCCATTTGAGTCTTGTATTGAGAGCAGCAAGCTATATAAGGTGCAACTATTTGTCCAAGTGCTATACATATAAGGGTTCACCACACATTTTTGTTGTGCATAGGAGAACTCATTCTCCACAGGATGCACCTCTTCTAGCAATTCCAAATGTGCCTGCAACATCAGCTTTTGCTAATGTTGCATCCACTTCATGCTCACCAGGGACAAGAGGAAGCCATGATCTTCAAGGAGGAGCATGTAATTTTTCCTCATGGACCAAAGGATGGAGAACGGCTCTTCCCGAGGATCAATGGAAGGATGGATCTTGATCTCAAGATAGTTATTTTCTAAGTTGATGTTTTTGTTTCAATACTTGCTTTATTCATCACATAGATACACCAAGAGACGAGATAGAATGCAATATTAGGTGCAATCTCCCCCCATGCACTATGTTTCGATGGTGCAAAAAGTTGAAATAGTCGAAATAGTGAGAGCGGCTTCAAAAAGCATGTGTGAAAGTAAAAGTTGGTCTCTTTTGTAGAGGGCTTTTGATTTTCTACAGCGACCCTTATTCTAACCACTACTGTACTAACTCTTTCTAAAAATAAAACCCTCTACACGGGTTTATTTAGAAAGTTTATAAATTATAAATCGGATTATTGATGTCCATCCTTTCATGGCTTTCACGCCCTCATGAACCTTCAACTGCTATATCAAGAATGCCAAATCACATTAATACATTAATAAGTTAACACTCCAACAATTCCTTGTTCAACACATTCCATAATTCATAACATGCCCCTAAGTTGAAAAAGCAATTGACCTTAATTGATGAAATAAAAATAAACTCTATAAAATGTAAATCAGATTATTGAAGTCCATCTTTCATGCCTTTCATGACCTCACAAACCTTCAGCTACTATATCAAAAATACCAAAACACATTAATACATTAATAAATCAACACTCCAACAATTCCTTGTTCAACACATTCCATAATTCATAACATGCCCCTTAGTTGATAAAATAAAAATAAACTATATAAATTATAAATTGGATTATTGATGTCCATCCTTTCACACCTTTCATGCCTTCACAAACCTTCAACTACTATATCAAAAACACCAAAACACATTAATACATTTATAAATTAATACTCCAATAATTTATTGTTCAACACATTCCATAATTCATAACACATACACTTTCTTCTTGCTTGGAAAAGATAGTTTATGCACTCAAGTTTGTGCACATGCATGCATATATATTTTTGAAAGGTAGCAAGTAGATTGTTTATGCATGGATGTTTGGATGCATGCATAGTAAGCTCCATAACTACTTGATTTAAGTTTGGTGCATGAAAAGGAAAAAGACATGCAAACACATGAATGCACTCACATGCATTTGCATGTAAGAACATGCATTGGCATATGATGAAGCATGGTTTTTTGCTAATTTTTTGTTATGCAACTCAAGTAGCTAGTTCATTTTTTCTCAAAAGTGATACTTAGGTATCAAATATTAGGGATCTTGCTTAGGAAAAGTAGGCCAATTGAAAGTCAGCCATTCAATTTTCTTGCTCATCTGAATGGCAAGAAAATAGGGCTACTTGCGGATTTCCATGATAACTCTAACTCAAGGAAAAACTTAGAGAATCCTAATGACAAGCTTCGATGTAAAAATTCATGCATCCAAGTAGGATATCTTGGAATGCTTTTATTTGATTATATCCTAAGACGTGATAGAAATCAAATAAAATTCAATGGAACTTAAACTACTTGAACTTTTGAAGTTCAAAAGATAGTTGAGATGTTCCAAATTTGTAAAAACCATAGAGTTTTTGAAGTTTTCCCTTTGCTTTCATCCTAAGGAGTGATGAAAATCAGAGAAGTGATTGAGCCTTAGCATCAATTGAACTTTAACATTCAATAGATGGATGTCGGGTTCCATGAACGCATCTCTAGTATGTATGCAAAGTCTTAAGAAAAGTGGAAAACTTCAAAAAGAACTTTTTCTTTTAAAGGATACGAGTGTTATTCTTGGTTTCACATACGCTAACTGTAGCTTAATAACAAACCTTATCAAAGTGATCTTTAGGATTGGGATACTTCCTAAAGATAAGCCAATAAATGAAATAGTCTGGTGAACTATTTCATTGTTTAAAAAAGAAATATCTTTTGGACAAGCTTTGAGTCCTGTCCAAAAAGTAAAGAATTTCTTTTAAAAGATCATTTTTGTAAAGCCAAAGATTCCAAGATGAATCATTAACTTAGTATTACTTGATTCCTTAGAAGGAATCTAAAGTTCTTGAAAGAAAACAATCTCCCTAGTAGTGAGAATGAAAATCTTCAAGATAGCTAGACAACAACTAATTCCTAAGAATTCATGAAACCACTTGTAGTGGATTTAAAGTCCAAAGATTGATGTAACTTAGTGATGTATCAATCTTGATGAGATTCTTAGTTTTAGAATCTGAAAAGCACTTCAATATGCTTGGACTTGAGTTAAGAGGAAGATCTCTAAAAATCCCAGGGGTAAGTGAAGATGCTTTTGATAGTACTAGAGATCTTAATGATAAAGGCTAAAGCCTTTATTATTGTTGCAAGCTCAACCAGAATTGATTCATCTTTGTAATGTGTGTCCAAGAACTTGCGATTGGAACTACTTTGATGTTTGCCCAAGTATTGGCAATAAAATTTCTTTTATCAATCTCTCACTCAAGTTCCATTTATCCAATGGAAAGTGTGAAATGAGTAAGCTATTCCAAGTCTAAATAGAGTAAATATTCCAAGTAGGTAGTCTGCAATTGTGTTAATGATAATTAAGTCTATGGAAGGTAAAATATAAAGTTTAACTATCCTTAATGGATTTCTTAAAGGTGAAATCCAAAAGCATGGGCACATGCTTAGACTTAAGCAATACAGAGATTTTCTGAAAAATCCTCGAGGTAGCTACTTAAAGCTTTAATTAAGAAAGTAATCTAAAGACAAGAAGTAAATAACTCTTATCACTACAAATTGTTCAAGTATAACCAATTGTACTTGAATTTGAGAAATTCAAGAACTTGGAATTTTAAATGGTTTTCTTTTCAAATCCCTAGAAAAGAAGGATGGATTTTCCATCCAAAGGTTTTCAAGTTCCCAAAAGAACGCACAAGATCATGAAACGATCATGTGAAGGGATAAAAACCTAGAAAATCTAGTTAGAGGTCATGCCTGAAACTTCAAAATTCTCGTAAATAATTGAAGCAAGAAGGTACTCTATCAAGAGATGTTTAGACTTTATGATAAGTATCACTCACACATAAATGTGAATATAAAATAGGATGGTATGGGACACCATATTTTATACTCAGGTTGATGTAGGAAAGATGGTATGGGACATCGTACCATGGGATGATAATTATCTTTTAGTCCTAGAATGAATCTTGGAGTTATATTTGATCCTCAAGGAAATTAAAAAAACTCAAAGGAATTAGTTTAAATTCAAGGAGGATAATATAACAATCTCAAGATACTTCAAGATCTAGGAAGCAAAAGATATGAAGCTGGTAATTTCCAAGATCTTGTTTTTTAAATAAGGCACATAGTTGTTCTTATTTGAATCTATGAAACGCTTCAAGATAAAGTGCTGATTTACAAATATTTGATAAATTTCTGAAAAAGTAGGTTTTGACATTGAAATGATCCTTTCAACTAAGGAATAGACTGACTAAGTTAAGCAACAAGTTCCTGGTGTAACTTGGTAAATTCAATCTTTTAACTGAAAGCAATGCACAAGAATTGCATTCAACGTATGTAGTCATAAAGATTAAATATAGGCATGAACTTAGTTTCAAGTGGAGCATTATTTGAGAAAAAATCATCAATAGAACCTTAGTGGGTCGACACACTGATGTTGGATACCACACTAGTATCTTGTGGTTGGATGATGTTTTAGATTTGCTCTTGATCTTTATGAGAATCCAACTTATTTCTCTTAAACATAGAAAAGATGCCTCAATGCCTTGTTGAAAGAGATCTTCGAGAGGTTAAAGCCTTGAGTCATCTAGAAATTGACTCCTCGCAAGTTTATCTATCTTAGAAGTTTGAATTAATTGTACATAGTTTTAGTTTTCTCTTTCCTCTTTCCAAATCTTTTGGATTTGACTCCGATATGGTATCTAATTCTTTTCACAAAAGTCGAGGGTTAGACAGTTAGAACCAAGTAACTAAATTAAACATCCCAAATAGATGTTCTGTACAAGAATTTTCAATCTTCAAAATATGATAAGTCTACATTGACTTATTCATTTGGCTTTGCTTCCAGTTATTAGCATAAGTCTCATGGCTTTCTAGAGTTTAGTACAGTCTAGAACAGTGAAGTTAGGAATTGCTCATAAGTTGGCCAAGATATGGTATGGTTGTTCATAAGTCAATGGAATACTTTCTTCTCCAGTTTACATAAGATTTTTAAATCCATTTGGACCAAGTAGTCCTCTAGTTAGGTGCAAAAAATCATGTAAATGTTGGTTGAGAATAGACCATTATATACATATACTTGCACCTATGCAACCCCAATCAATGACAATTCAAGGTTTTTGTCTGGATTGTGGGAAGGAGCACCTTTTATGGGACTATCCTAAAAACCCAAACAATGTGTCGAGGATCACTCCTATTAGCATCATTGGGTTAATAGTAGATTCTTATGGAAGTATAACTTCCACTGCCCATGTGCAAGTAGTCACCGAAGCTCAGGCCTTACAACAAAGCCAAGTATTAGGTCAAGAAAAGAGCTCTGAGGTTAGTGAGACTGAGTACCACTAATAAAAGAACAAGAGCCTGGATGGATAGCCATGAGAATGAAAAGGAAATGGTCAAAGAAGATGAGTGAACTTGAGGAAAGCTTAAGAGAAACAAAATCTAAGGTAGTTAAACTCACATCTTAAGCAGTCTCTCACACATCACCACCACCACCACCACCACCATCACTATCACCATCACCACTATCACTATCACCATCACCATGTTTGAGGCAAGTCGTTTGTTCAATTGCACAACTTTAGCCAAAATAGAGTTACACTTTGATGGATCATTAGAAAGATTGGAAAAGATGAAAGTTAAGTCTGGAAAGCAAGCTACATCACAAGTGAGTAACATCAGAAGTGAAAGGCTAAGCCTTCCTCCCAAGGATGCTTATGTTCACAACTCCATCGAGTCAAGAATCCGTGCTTCTATAAATCAATACTCATAAGAATTTCTAAGAGAGATTCAAGAAGAGAAATGGGCTAAAGAAAGTGAAAGTCCTCCTCCCATTGAGATTGTGGATGTCCTACACGATCAATTCCCACAGGATATTCCTTCTATATGGAGAAGAAGAGGACACCCAGTTTAGTGAATGATTAGACTTTGAGTCTAATTCCTTACAAGAATTGCCTCATTTCATAGATTCATGGGAAGAAAACTTTACCTGTATGAGAGCACCCACAGTCATGATAAGAAACAAAGACCCAATACTAGCTATAAGTACCAAAGTAGTGAAGAACATTAAAGTGCAGTGCAATCTCACTTTGGAGGAGCTACTCAAGATTAAGCCAAAATTGTGGAAAAATGTAGCCAATCAAGTGCCAAAAGTAGCTAAATCTCATTCCCAGGTAGGATCACATTGAACAGTGCCTAAAATACCCTCGGATAAGATAGGAGAGATGAGCAAAGAAGAAGAAACCAAGCCTATGAGATGATTTTGTGAGGACCATTCATGAGACAAATGCAAGTTACGATTGCATATCCAACTCCTTGTATTTACAACACTTAGGCATCAGTACCAAAGACAATCTCAAAGACTACTCTCATAAAGACGTGCCCCTTATATAGTGGAATCCCATCCATAGAGCCACATATGACACAGAGTCATCCATTCCATAGGATATGGATCCTCATAGATGCATGAAGATACTCACTTATGGATGAACAAAGTTGTAGTAGAAGAAGAGAAAAGAGAAAACACTAGAGAGGTAGGTGTGAAAGAAACTTATAGATCAATTAGAGACCCAACCTATGCACTTGTAGTATTTCTAGATGAAGAGCTTGAACTTCATGGATGGTCAAAAATCCTAGCCACAATGGATGTAGATTTCAATGAAGAACAATGGACACCACATTGTGATGAATATGGGTATGACATTTTAGTTTTCACCATAGAACCAATCATATGTGATTCGGTTATCGAAGAGTGTGAGTGTAGTACTCACAAACTTGAACAAGCAAGTGACTCAGATTTAGAACCAATTATTATGGATTCTTTTTGTGCATCACAAGTGACTCAGATTTAGAATCATATATTATGGATCCTTTTTTTGCATTAGAAGAGGAATACCTGTATGTAGTAGAAGCTCAACCTCAAGGAGAAGAAGAGCTTATGAATGATGTGATGTTAACCACACAAGTAAGCACCAAGAGTGAAGACAAGAAAAGAAAGAAGAGAGAACTTCCACCAGTAGAGGAAGAATCTTTATTTGAGGTCCTTGAAAATTTTAAGAAATATGAGGTCGAGGATAGGAAAGTCATGATCAAAATCCTAAATGAGAAGCACTCACAAAAGTCACCTATGATAATAAAGAGATGGCTTCTGACCATATAAGAAGGAGAAGAACAATGCATGTACATAGGAGACTAAAATGACTAAGGAAGAGGAAAAGGAGTTGATCGATTTATTCAGAGAATAGAGAGATGTGTTCACATGGAGTTATAAGGACCTAAAAGGAGTAGACCTTGAAGTATGCTCACATAGAATTCCCACGACCTTAGAAGTCAAACCTTCTAAGCAAAAGCCATACACCTATAATGACAATTATGCCACCAAGATCAAGGAAGAGATAGATCGATTGAATGAAGCTCGATTTATTTATGACATTGAGCACATTAAATGGGTTTCTCGCATTGTAGTGGGACTCAAAAAGAAGGGCAAGTTACATGTATGCATTAACTTGGAGAAGGTTAACACAATCACTATTAGAGATAGCAATCCACTTCCTATCACTAAGCACCTATTAGAAAGCATAGCAGGCAAGGAAGTATACAACTTCCTTGATGGGTTCTCTCCCCAAAAGACCAACATAAGATGGCTTTGACCACAAAATGGGGTATATTTGCATTTCGGATAATATCATTTGGGCTCACCAATGCTCTTGCTATCTTTCAAAGGCTGATGTGTCATGTATTTAAAGATTTCTTGCATAAAAACTTGGAAGTCTATGTTGATGATCTATGTGCTCATTCCAACATTAGATAAACACATATCCCTGAGCTAAAAGCTATCTTTTACAAATGTAGAGAGTATCAGGTTTGACTGAACCTGGAAAAGTGTGTTTTTATGGTTAGGCAACACAAGATTCTAAGACACATAGTGTCAAAGAATGGAATATCCACGTATGAGGATAAAGTTGGAGCAATTGGAGAGCTACCTGGGCCAAGGAATGTCAAAGAAGTAAAAGCTTTCATGGAGCATTGCAAAGCCTCTATACAACCTTTTGACTAACTTTGAGTGGACAGATGAATGTGAAAACTCCTTTAATGAGCGTAAGTGATAATTGCGTTCAACACCAATCTTGACTACACCAGATTGGAACAAGCCATTCCATGTTTATGTGGATGCATCCAATTATTCATTTGGGTGTGTGCTAGCACAACCTATCGGTTAAGGTAACATGGATCTTCCAATAGCTTATGCAAGTAGGCAATTGAATGTTGCCGAACAAAATTATACCACTATCCAAAGAGAAGGATTAGGCATGGTATATGCAGTTAAGAAAATTAAACATGATTTGCTTGAAAATAAGTTTAATCTTTTTTTTTACAAACCATCAAACATTAATCTATCTAGTGAAAAAATCTTGCAATAGTAGGAGATCTGTAAGATGGTTTCTCTTACTAATGGAATATGACTTTGAATTTGTGGTTAATAAAGGTAGGACTGACTTGAGAGTTGATCATGTTTCTAGACTCACTTCAGGAGAGTCCCCTCAAGGAGTATCAGATGAGCTTCCTAATGCTTACTTGTTAAACCTGGAATTAGTACCTGAATTGGCCAAGACTATAGTGCCTATTCTAAACTTCGGAATATAGTGCCTATTCTAAACTTTGGACCTAAACATCCTATATCGAAAGCCAAAGATAAAGAAGTATTGAGGTTGCAAAAATACCACATATGGGCAAGAAGTGTGTATAAGCACACCGATTAAGGCATACTAGCTTACAATGTAGATGAGGATGGGCATGTAAAATGGTTGCAAATAGCACATGTAGAAATATCACTTTAAACACCAAACCCTATAGACTCTACAAAGATTAGGTTTATATTGGCCAAAAATGGGAGGAGATGTCCATAGGATATGCAAGGAATGCCCAATATGTGTTGTTAGACCACAAGTGGAACCTGCCACTCTATATCAAGTGTCTTTAGTGCCAAAGTGGAGCAAACCTTTAGTATCCTTTTTGAGGATGAAGAAATTCCCTCAAGAGATGAAATTGGTCAGAGGAATGATCTTAGAACACGAAGCACTAGACTATGCACTCATTGGGGATAATTTATACAAGCAAAAAAGATACAGATACCTAAGATTGTGTGCTCATGAAAATGTATATCTTAATATCTTAGAAAGTGCTCGCCAAGGTGTGGCAAGAGGACATTTTGGATGAGACCGCATGATCAAGGCAATTCTATTTGTAGGTCTTTGGTGGCAAACTCTTCACATAGATGCACATACCTATGTGAAGTAGTGTCACATTTGTCAAGAAACTGAGTACTCAATACAGAAGGATGAGATGCCATTGAAACCCATGATGGGCACTTGGGCATTCTCTAAGTAGGGAATAGACTTTGTTGGTCCTATTAATCCCCCAGCTAAGAGTTCACATGCTAAATACATTATTGTTGCCATAGATTATTTAACCAAGTGAGTAGAGGTGAAAGCCACCAAGAGAAATGATGCACAAAACACAACCAAGTTCTTGTTTGAGAACAAATTTACAAGATATGGTTTGCCAATAGAAATGGTTAGCTAGGTTGCATTATTCGTTTTTCGATAATTCGTTTATTCGTGAATAATTATGGAATTTTATGACAACCCTCCATTATTTGATCGAATAATTCGGTGCCACATCAGCTTATTCTAAGATGATCGAATACTTTTTGCATGGTAATTCGACAATTTTCGATCAAACGCGCTTTCGAATCCAAAAAGTTCTATAAAAAATTTATTGGTCAAAAAGTCTTCCATCGAATTAGATTTCGATCGAAACAAATTCGGTCAAATAATTTATTATAAAAGAACACAAGTAGACTCATTTTTCATAAGAGTTACTTTGTTTTTTACGAACTTATTGTGTCGTAGATAGAACAAAGTATAAACTCTTGCTATACATCTTTACTTTCGAACTTAAAGCATAAAGAAAAATATATGTGTTTGCAAATTAAAAACTATTGTGATTGTTTGACTCAACATTGATTCTTACTTCACAATAGTATATATATCTGTGTGTATGATTGTGAGTAAACATGCATTGTGATTGTTTGAATCAATTTTTATTCTTACTTCATAATAGTATATGTATGTGTATTTGAGTGTATAATTGTGAATGAAATCTACTGTGATTGTTTGATTCAACATTGTATCTTACTTCACAATAGTATATTTATGTGTGTGTATGATTGTGAATAAAAATGTATTGTGATTGTTTGAATCAATACTAATTCTTACTTCACAATACTATGTGTATGTGTGTGTAGGTTATATGATTGTGAGTGAAAATATAATATGATTGTGTATGTGCATGTATATGTGTGTGTATGATTGTGAATTAAAAACTATTGCAATTGTTGGAAAAAATTTATGTTTTTTTTTATAATTCAAGGGTTCAAAAGGTATTAATAAGTGAAGATCAAAGGCATCCAGGGTTGCATATCAGATAAGAGAAGGTTCTTGCTATATCAATTCAGTATAACTTCAGAGATCTATAGATCTTCTTTAGAAAGTTGTATTGTATTGATACAACAAGAGCCTTCTCTTAGCTGAGATGTTGGGCCTTGTCATCAAGACAATACATCAAGAGGGATTTGTTGGGAGGAAAACAATCAATTTTTTGAGATAATAGCATGGAGAGGGATGAAGAATTTTTTATAGAAGTCGATGCACTTGATCCTTGGATACTTACGATAAAGAAGATGCAAAGAGGTAAAAAGAGATTTTACTTTTTATGATATAGTTTAGTATTTTTTCAAGTATATAATAATGAATGTGCATATGCATGTGTGTATGTATGCATGTACATATGCATGTGGTATGTATGCATATGTGTGTGTATGTATGCATGTGAGTGTATGTGTATGTGTGGCCGTGTGTGTATGTATATATGCAAGTATCTATATGTATATGTATATGTGCATGTGTGCATGAAAGTACATGTATGCATGTGTGTATGTATGTACGCATAAAAGTATGTGTATGCAAGTGTGTATGTGTATGTGCGTGTATGTTATATGATTGCACGTGAAAATCAAATATGATTGCATATGTGCATGTGTGCGTATGATTGTGAATTAAAAACTATTGTAATTGTTGAAAAAGGTTTTATGTTCTTTTTGAGAATTCAAGGGTTGAGAAGGTATCAATAAGTGAAGATCAATGGCACCTTGGAAAATGTATATCAGCTAAGAAGGTTCATGTTGTATTAATACAATACAGCTTCACATATCCATAGATCTTCTTTAGGAAGTTGTATTGTATTGATACAACACAAACCTTCTATTAGCTGAGATATTGGCATCAAGACAATCACATCAAGAGGGACTTGTTGGGAGGAATGAAATAGGCTTATTGAGATAATAGCATCAAGAGGGACTTATTATGGCCAAGTTTTGATAGAGATCAACTTATGCACTCAAACTTTCGATACTTACAACAAAAGAGATGTAAACAGGTAATAAAATATTTTACTTTTTATGATATAGTTTAATATTTTTTCAAGCACATAATAATGAATTTTTACTTTTTTATATTTTTATAGGTTATTTTGAAAAAACATTGATTTTGAGCTAAGTATAAAGGAAGAAATTTCCCATTAAAAAGGGATCGTTATCAATTGTTAACTTGAATCACTTGAATCGTTAACTTTGCTTTTTTTTAGGCTCAAGTCGATTTATTGTGTGTATGTGCTTGCACATGTGTGTGTATGCATATGTATGCATGTGCATGTGTGTATATGCATATGTAGGTATGTGCATGTGTGTATATGCATATGTATGTATGTATGTGCATGTGTGTGTATACATGTGTCTATGTATGTATGCATATGCATGTATGTATGCATGTGTGTATCTGTGTGTCTATATGTGTGTGTATATGTGCTAGTATCTATATGTGTGTGTGTATGATTTTGTCTGTACATGTGTACATGTTTGTGTGTGTGTATATGTGCATGTTTGTGTGTGTATGCATATGTGTATGACATGCACATACATACACACATATGCATACATGTACTTTCAAATCTCTAAAACAAAAACACTAATTTTACGTCTGAAGAAAAGTCTAGAGCTCTCTAGACTCTCAAACATGTGCAAAATGAGTTTTAGATAATAAAGTTTCGATCGAAAAAACTTTCGATAAAAAATGTTTTGATCAATTTTTTTTCTTCGAAAGAATTTTTGATCGAAAGCTTTTTGATCGAAAGTGTGTATCCCTGTCCGTTTTTTTGGGGTGTTTATTTGGAAAACCTCGAATAAAATGAACATATTCGGTATTTTTTAACTATTCAATCGAATAAATGCAACCTAGATGGTTAGTGATCATGGCACTCACTTCTTGAATGAGGTCATTGAATACTTGTTACAAGAATTCATGTTTATTAACAAGAATTCAATTCCATATCACCCACAAGCCAATGGCTAGGCCGAAAGCATGACTAAAATACTTTGCACTATTTTGACTAAATTTGTGAATAATAACCGCTCTAATTGGGACAAACAATTACATCATGCTATTTGGGTTTATAGAGTTGCCTATAAAACAATACTCCGAGCCACACCCTTTTAGATGGTATTTGCCCAAAATCTAATATTACCCTTAGAATTTATGATACCCACATTGAAAGTAGCACAAGAGCATCAATGGATAGGTCACAAGCTTTCTTCTAGGACTTTTGACTTAGAACGACTAGGAGAAACATGACTGAGAACTGTTGCAGGGATCTATGCACCTAAGAAGAGACAAAAAACCTGCTTTGATGTGCACGTCAAGGATAAGGGTTTGAAAGTAGGAGACTTAGTCTTGGTGTATACTTTGAAGAAACATGCAAGGAAATTAGAGAAGCATGTCTATGGGCTAATGATTTTTAATAGAATATCAACGAGTGGAGAAGGCAAGCTAGCCACCCTTGATGGTAATATACTACCAAGCTATAATAGTGGGTGTAGAGTGAAACTGTATCAAGAACTTCTCACCAAAGAAATGGTTAGTTGACTCAACTTTTCAAAGAAACTTAAGGAGGCAAAAAGACAAATTTGAGAAGAAGCTCAAGCAAAAGCCCCAGAACGCATATGATGAATGAAATTGAAGAGATAGGGTAAAGAACAATCTAGGTCAGATGCTCACAAAAATCCTAGATATCCCATGGCCATGTTCCAAGCATCACGTCTAATTTCCTCTCGAAAAATCGATTGACATCCTTTTGTGACCCTAGAGGTAGGAAAAGGAAAGAGTGTAAGGATTGTAAGAGCCTTGATTGACTCATGTGCAACTACTAGTGTAGTTAGAGTTTCTTAATATCAAGAATTGCAATTACGTCTCAATCATATAGAAGCATGTCTCATAGGATTGGGAGGTGTGGAAATGTATTAAAGTGATAGTTAGGAGATGGTTGAAACACACCCTTGATAGGCAGGAGATGGTTGAACTACAGGAATTAATCCTCAGCCATGGCCTTTGGGGCAAGTGGTTAGACCATCACATTTCCTAACCAAGAGGTTGTGAGTTCAATTCCTTACATTGGTATCAGAGCCTAGGAAGTAGGTTTGGGAAAGGTGGAATGATCCAATGACCTCTAAAAAAGGTGCTTGGGCACTCTATCATGTGAAAGGGAAGGAATTGTAGAGGAGGCGCTTTGAGCATTGGACCCAACAATCTCTCAATCCATAGGTCAAATTGAGGCATATAAGATACCATTGGAAAGCTCTCAAAATGAACTTTCCAAATCTACTGAGGTAGCTTGGAAGTGTGAAGTCCTTGGGAAATCTTGGGTGGCACTTGATTGAGGATTCAAGATACCAAACATGGGTGAGAACAAGGTTCAAGACTGAGATTGAGAACAAGGGCTCAAGACACCAAGGTTGCAAACAAGAAGGTTCAAGAGACCAAGGGTTCAACAGACCAAGGTTGCGAACAAGTTTCAAGAAACAGTGTGAGGTTGAGGACATCAATTCAAGGGCACCTAGGGAGTTCAAGGGACTGGTCATCGAGGCTAGAGGGATACAAGAGTAGATCATTGATGACAATGATTGACCTAGGGGGGAAGAATGTAATAAAGTGATAGTTAGGAGATGGTTGAAACACACCCTTGATAGGTAGGAGATGGTTGAATTACACCCTAAGAGGGAGGATTTGAAAGTAATCTTCAACCATGGCTTTTGGAGCAAGTGGTTAGCCCATCACATTTCCTAACCAAGAGGTTGTGAGTTCAATTCCTTACAGGAAACCCCTTGCATGGGTGAGGTGGAGCTTCCCACATACCTTCAAGATGTTCCAATGATAGTCAAAATGCTAGTGTGTCAAGATGAGCATCTCACTAAACCTCTCATCTTGGGTCAAGACTAGATCTATGGTCATGCATTCAACCTAAACCTAAGAAGTGGACTTCTTCAGGTCTAGGTAAATCAACAGTGCATCACAATTGAACTAGCAAATCAAGCACTCAAGGAACTAGGAAAGGCACCCACATTTGGTACTTCTAGGAGCTCACATGAAGATAATAATGCTATTCTTGTCCAAAGTTCTATGGTGCAAAACAAGGCCACTCAGGGACGAGTTGTAGAAGGCAAAATGGATCTCCCTTCTTTTCCAAAGAGGGTCCAAGAAAAACAAGCAAGGCAACCCAAGAAGAAGATGAAACAAAAAACCAAGTCACATGCTCAATCACTAGTGCAAAATAGAGTACCTCATGGAGTGAAGCAAATTTGGAGGTGCAAGAGTGAGCAATCCTATGCTCTTGTAATAGGACACCAAAGATGTAGCAAAAGAACAATTCAATCAAAAACTACAACATAGGAACATTCCAGGAATCCACCTGGCAAGTCATCTTCATCTAGATACCTAGGCGGTCAAGAAAGGTAGACCCCAATGCTAGACTAATTTGGGTGCCTAAAACATGCTTACACACTCAATTGGCCACAAGAACTAGTATAGAGTCAAGGGAGTACTCACATGCACTCACTCAACAGGCTTCAAAGTTGAAACATGTCATCACAACACAAACACATGCACATTCACCTAGTACTACTAGGAAATGGATACCTAAAAAGTCCTAGATCCATGTAGAGCCATATCTGAAACCCATACATGTAATTACTAGCAAAATATATAATTCCTTAAGGAAATTCTTGTGAGTTAAATTTGGTACTGAACCACCTAATTTAACATTGTAAATTAATTGTACATTGTTAGATGCATTTGGAGTTCATTGCACATCGAGAGTATGCATCTAGGAAGTCAACTAAATGTCTTGCTCCCACCCATATCCATTTGGTGAAACTTGAACAATAACTAACTTGCATAGATATCATGTTGGTATTGCAAGAGGAACAAGGTTTCATCTTTTCTCTATTGAAATACAAATGTGATCTTCTTCTTCTTCTAGTAGATAAGCAATCAACATCTACCATCGTACTCATGTCCGATATAGTAGGCACTAGTTCATAATCAGGGATGAGTCAACAAGGATTCAATACGGAAAACTCTCCTATTGAAGTGCCATCGATCGAGCAGCCAATAGAATTAAATCACCTCCATCAAATACCTATTTAGGATCCACCTACAAGACTAATAGAAAAGGTTGATGGACATTCTCATTGGCTCAATGGGATGCCAGGGCAACTAGGAGATGCTCCATATATATGGGAATCAAAGTGCAAGTTTGATAATGTATGGGGAAGATTTCAATTCTTCTCACTAGAGTTAAAGCAACTCTAGAACACCCTCAAACTCTAAGCCATTTGGCAATGCATGGCATTGGCAGAGTATTTCAATGCCCCTTTACCAAAACCTGATTTCAAAAGATGCTATTATCCCGTATCCATGTTACAACGTAGTGGTGTAAGGGATTGACCAAGAACTTTTGTCATTCCTTCCTTGTTGCGAAATAATGAGTTGAAGAAATTTGAGCTCACTTTGGATTTAGTCAAAGAAGCACTCAACATGTGCAATACACACATCCCTTTGAAAAAAGAAACCTTGATACTAGACAACATGAAGGAGAGGAAGATCGTGAAGCTAAAAGATATGGCTACACTGATGCCTAATGTTTCCATACCCCGTCATCTCTGCATGCAACACTTTGCATTTCTGGGTCAAGACTAATTCACTCAACCACATAAAAGAATTTTGTTCAGCCTCTATTTGGCAAAGATAGACTCACTAATCATCAAGCTTCCCATTTGAATCATTGAGCAGCTATATGAAGCTAATAAGAGGTGGTTAAGGAAACCAGTCTTGAACAGGTGTTGTGTAGTTACACATATTATATACAGATGTTTATCATATGATGTGCCCATCAAGCGTGCTGTTACCTTGGATCAATTGCAACTTTTCAAAGGTCACTGATATTCAGCTCATCAATCTAAGATGATGCGAGGCACTATCCCATGTGTCCAGCCAAGAGGAGTTGTCACCACCCCATATATCTCACCAATAAGAGAGAGTGTAGTAACTCCATCAATATTTGAATTTATTGACCAAGGTCTAACACAAGCGGCACCCTTTGCTCCACCTATGCCATCAGAGTTTAAATTTGCCTCCACTAGAGACACCAAAGGGGTGGGAACATTTGAATTTGAGTCTTTCCTATGGAGCACTCAGCTTTTGGATGTCAAGTTCATTTTAGACACACAAGGACCTGGCACCTCCACACGAAGGATGGGACATTCAAGAGAAGAACATCATGTACATTGAGAAGATGACCAACAAAGAACCCTTAAGCAACAACTAGAGCAACCTAAGGGTGAGGAAGAAGAAGTAGCTACTGAAGCTCCTACCTATATGATGCAACTTCGTAGATTATACCAAATTATGAAGAATTACAAACCTCACCAAGGCTAGGGAAAAGCATTCAAATCCCCATCACTACCATAGTGATGATGATGATGAAACCCAAAACGACCGATATGACTACCATTGCAGTTTCTGCAACACAAGGAGAGAGGGTCTCTCAAGCAACCAACACGGTTATACCAATTCCCCCGATATCCTCGCTCACAACTCCTAACACTAAAGCAACCATCATCTATGAAGAGGCATCCAAACTAGTTATCTAGATACCTCCACCATCACCCCCTAGAACTGAGGATGTAGCTATCATACCTACTACTACTCCTACTTAACACACCGTCACCTTTTGTAGCCCTTCTATTTCATCCCTATTTTCTTCCTTTGATAATCCACTATATCATATCACAACCCAATCAATAGGTTCTTTCATCGATCTTGCTATTGGACACCCCGCTTCCACCACATCGATAATAGGTCATCCAAATTTTTTATCAACTTTTCTTCATCTTCCTATCTCTCAACCTTTTCCCTCTACAACCTCCATCCTAGCAATTCTCCAACCATTTTATTCCTTTTTTTCTAACCTCCCCCAACCCTTCACCCAAAACTCTTTGTCCTTTCTGCTATCAACACCCACATCACAATTATTCACTACCACCACACACCCCATATCATTCCTATGCTCCTCGAGCGGGTCCTTTTCCAAGCTTGGCGAACGGATGCTTTTCCAAATATTACCTTCTGTGCAATACTGTTCGAGGCTCCTTTCCTACTTTTGAAGAGCGCCCATGGAAATATCCTTGGACTATAGCTACTGAAAGCGAAACAAGGAGCTTCTCCCAAAGATATAGCAACTGCAACGCATCTGTTCTGTGCCCAACCCTCATAGAGAGAGAGAGACACAGAGAGAGAGAGAGAGAGAAACTCCTCTCTGCAAAGCAAGAGAGTGCCTTTGTGTGCTTGTCCTCAGAAATGAAGCTCACTTCAGTGCATCTTCCTGCCTCATCTTCTTCAGCTGCCATGCCTCAGTCCTCGAAAGCGCACCAACAACAACCTCGACAAGTTCTTCTAAGCTACCACAGGTTGTGCTCAGAGGTGATCAGAATTAGAGAAGGGTGCATCAGGGACATTCTATAGCTAATTGTGCAGGCAAGCCAAGGCTTATGGAAATCCCTATCCATCTGGAAGTGCGCGGCAAGCGCTTGAAGCTTCACGTCAATTCTCTAGCATAGTTGCGGCCAGCTTCTCTGTATACTGCGAGCACTGATCTTTGTCAGACTGATGATAGTGCGCCAATTTGGGTGTAATGACAGCCGTGCCAATTTGGGCCTGACAAGCCAAGTTGATGAGTACATATTGTGTACGCACTGAAAGGCAATCGAATTATATCATTATTTGGAGATTGAGCAGTCTACTTATACATTGGCCCATTTGCCTTCGTCATTTATGTAGCCACAACAAAGACAAAGACACCAGCTTCATGTGGTATTCAGAAGAATTTGTATGATGATAAATAGAACGTGTCCAAATTTGCATTATCTGCTATGTCAAAATTGAGCATCGGTGGAAAATACGCCCACAGGCTTGGCACATACAAGTTGAGAGGTGAGTGGATGACACACTTCAATGTGTTGTGCACCTCTATCTTGTTGCAGATGAGTGAAGTTTAGAGTGTGCCATAATAGGAAGGAGCGCATAACTTCAGGATGATAGCCATATGGTGTGATAAGCATACTTAAAAGAAAAACAAAAACGTTTTATTGTTTTATCTTTTGGCACTAAATACTCCGAGTTCTCCTCTTTCACTTAGGGGAATTCTTGTAGTTTCAAGAGAGTGGGTTAGGCGCACACTCAAAGATTCTCCAAGTGGTACTCAAGGAGGCATTACAAGTTGTTATTTTGTACTTTGCAAGGGTAATTGATCCTTACTTTTGACAGCAGTTATAACCACAAAAAGGGGACCACGTTGTATTATCCACAAAGTTTAACCCTCCCATCAGGCACCTCATAACGGGCTTTATTGTACTTCCTATTTTTGTGCTCGTGCTGCTGCGACTGATACATTCTTGGTGGACCTTTCTCACATACCCTAACAGCCTCCATACACTACAAAATGGAGCTGCAGAGGGGGTGTTGAGAATATGAGAGTGCATCTCCCTTTTGTATCTTGGAGTCACTCTATTTCCATTACATTTCCTTGTATTTCCTTTGTATTTGGGTACCTTGCCATTTGCTTCTACCAATTGTATTCATTCTCATTTCAGGGGAATTATCCCACATGAGATGTATTTTGGAGAGCCCCTCACAAATCTATATAAGGAGGGCCTCTTCCCCATTTGTATTTGGTTAGAAGCTTGAGGAGCCTACTCCATGCTTTTGGCAAGCTCATTTCTAATCCACATGAGTTTACCCATTTCATGGTCTACTCATTTTGTGTATCACACATTCTTTGTTTTGTGAGAGTACTTTACTTTTCATTTTGCTTCCGCATGTGCACTCTCTACAGTTTCTTATTTCCACTAGTGTTTCCAATGTCTCAAACCCTTGTTCTAGAACCTCCTAGCAATATGGAGGCTCTAGGAAGCCACACCTCTGATTCTCGTGATCAAAAACTAGATTGAATCATTTTGTCTGATACCAACCGCCCATTTCCAATCTTCTTCAATTATGACAAATTGTTTGAACTTGTTCCAACTCTTCCACAGGGAGTGCACAAGATTCGAGCCTTTAGAGGAAATCAAAATCAGGGAGAATAAAAGGGTACGGAGGTCCAAGTCCTTCCAACCAAGGATGCCCACCAACATAATCATGTTCTTGTTCCTAAAAAAGAGCCTTGCCCAAAGAGGTCTCATAGTTGAACCAAGCCCTGATGATCCATTTTGCTGCCAACTTGTTAGCCATGTTGTAGCTCGAGCATAAGCACCACCTTCTTTACTTGTCCATCCATGGAGACATGAGGGCTAGTATGATGACTGTGAGCAAGTGATGACACAAGTGCATGAGTGAAAGCACTCAAGCATGCACACACAAACACACACACACGTGCACAAGGTAAGAACGAAGAGAGGAACAATGGAAAGTTTTCTATTGCAAAGGAACCCTCTTACAAAAGTTTCAATCTCTAACAAGCTAACTCTCTAACAAGCCCACCCCCAAAAATGAGCTCTCTAGCTCTTTTTATAGTTTTTTGATTGGGTTTGGCCCTGTCCAGACCTAGTGTCCGGCCTAGTTAGACATTAGGTTCCAGGGCTTATTTGAGGGTTCAAGTTGAGTCTAGAAATTATGAAAATTGGTAGGATTGTACTTCTAATACTCATCAAGCTTGAGGAATCCTCCGCTTGCAAAAAATGGAGCTACAAAAAGGTGAAGTGATATTTACAATGGTTTTAGTGATCAAAATCACTCTTTTTGTAGGTGTTTCTTCTAAAAATTTGACATACACTTCTTGGAGCTCCCTACTTGCTCCTTCTTCTTGTGTGTCCACTTCTTTGAAGCATTCTTTTGCCTTGTGCTTGACCTTGAGTGCAAAAAATCCCTCCCCCCCCCTCGAGTCTGTCATTCCTAGCAGACCCTTGTTGTAGTGGTTGTTCCATGTAGCGCTTTGAGAGGTAGTGTCCATCCTGTATGAACAAGAGCTATCTATCTTCCAAATGTAGTAGGGTCAGTTGTCCAGCTCTTCATTTGTCATTGTGAGCCTTCGCAAGTTGTAGTCCCTTGGTATGTACTTCGTCCTTGGATTCTTGCATGAGGATATATTTGTGAGCTTTCAAAAGTTGCTAGTTGCTCAAAAGAGGTCGTCTATGTTGATTTGTAGTAGCTATCGGTGGTGGATTGCTTCATTGCTATTGTTGTTGTAACCTTAATCTCCTCTGGATCTTTTAAAGATGATATTCATATTAGTCATGTCAAGTACTCATAACCCATAATGAGCGATGGGTTAATGTGTTAGTGCATGGGTTGAAGAAAGTATGTGCCTCGCGCACGGCCTTGTAATGTGGCCCTATGCATGCATGCTTGGGGAACACATTATAAGAAACATGGTGCAAAAAGTTGGGTCTTGAGCGAATTGCTCAAGGGTACGCTGATGAAGATGTTTCCTAATCTATCATTGTTATAGTATTTCCCAAGGAGGAGGTGCTTAGTCAGTTGATGTTTATCTCATCATGGTGTACTCCAGTCATGGTGATTGACCATTGGTGTGGCTTTTGTTGTTGATGAATGTCCTTGTGGATAACTCATTGATGAGATTTGTTCTTGTCCCCTCTCTTCAAAGCAAAATTTTCCAAATACATAAGTAGGAGTCTTCTCACCTAGTATACGTACAAGGATTTGCAGGGTACCAAAACTACCCCTTGCAGATGTCTCCTTGGATGGTCTCGTACATACAGTAGTTAAGCATCACTCAAGTTCTGGACCTTCAAGCTCTTCCCTAGGTACCATGGTAAGGGGGAACAATAGTTGCCGATGCCATGTTCATGCCAAGTTCTTCACATCTCCTACATAAGTCAACAATAATATCATCTACTAGCCAAGACACACTTCTATCAAAATTGATAAATGCCCAAATATCAATGGTTCCACCTTCAACTAGGAATGACTCATTCATGTTCCATGAGCAAAACCTAGGAGCAAGCTCTCTCTCTCTCTCTCTCTCTCTCTCTCTCATAAGAGCAATGTCACAAAAGAAGATAACAAATGTTAGTATCAAGAAATTAATTTTCATTTGTCAATGTGTGCTTGTGCCTCGGATGCTCAAATGTGTCTATTCATGGCCGTGGAATGTGGCCCTATATTAATGCATATTCTAAAAATGCATGACCTGAATGGTGCAAAAGATAGGGTTGTGCAAGGAGCACATGGTTTTCGCATGTCACAGCTTCCGATGTTACTTGCAGACTTGATGTGATCTTTGTTTGGAGGTATCCAGTGGATGGTCGAATGACAACTGATCATTCCTCCGTATAGGGATCCATTTTAGAATAATGTGTGGCTATGTAGAGATCACTTGTGGCCTCTTTCTCATTGGATGGTTTCGTAAATTTTGTATCCCTTGTGGTTGGCTCTTTGGTTCTATGGGGGCTATTGGTGCTTTTGGCTTCCAAACCCATACCCTTGATGATTGTCATCTTACTATTGTTGAAGAGGTCAGGTGATCTTCTTATGATCTCTGTGCTTGGTTCTGACCCTTTCCCCTCCTTGGCTTCTTTGTTGGGATCTTTCGCGTGAGTGAGGGCCTTGGGTTTTGTGTATGTAAGGGTGCCTTGGGCACCCACATTTCTAATTGCCCTTGTTGAGCTGCAACTAATTTCTTAGACACCCAAACTTGTCGAATACCTTGTAGTTGAGCCTGTCCTAGTTGCTTGGTTCTTCTTTTAGCACAGTTGGCTTGCCTAGATGGGAACTACGAGGGCAAGGCTAGTGGTTGTCCTACTTTTCGTACCCAGATCTGCATCATGCCCAGAACTACTTTCTTCGTGAATGGCATCTTTTGATTCGATATAGCAGTTGTCTAGAATAGTTGTGCTTGCCTTTATGGTGGAACTACTATGGCTTCATCACACACTAGCATTTTGACTCTCATTGGGACATCTTGAAGGTAGATGGGAAACTCCATCTTGCCCAAACAAGGGGTCTCCACACCTCCCAACCCTATGAGTTAGGCTTCTATCAAATGGATGGTCAATTGTAGATCTTGGTAGTAAGAAAGTCTAATTGCACTAGTTGTTGCACTCGAGTCAATCAACGCTCTCATAGTCCTTACATTTTGTCCTTGGCCTACCTCTATGGTCATAAAGGGATGTTGATTGACTATTCAAGAAGCAATCCCACTTGATGTTTGGTGCATGGCCATGTGATATTCTGGGGCTTCGAGATTAACATCTAGGCCTAGTTGCCTTAACTTATTTTGCCTAATATGCTCTCTAGCCTCCACTTGTGCTTCTTCTCTAACCCTTAACTCTTCTTCTTTTCTCTTCTTATTAGTGTTGAGTCTCATTAGCATATCCTCTTTAAGAGTTCTTGATATAGCTTGACTCGGCATCCACTAATATAGCTTGGCAAGATATCAACTTCGAGAGTGGTCAATGATGCGCACTGCTAATGGAAATTCTATTTATGACCATAGGTCCATATCCTCGTTTTTCTAGTTTATGGACATGCTGCTTGAGTGTATAAACTAGCACTAGGTCTTGCTCTTTCAATCCTTTATCCTTGATGTGTGCATCAAAGTATGCCTTTTGTCTTTTCTTTGCAGCATAGATGCCTGCTACTGCTCGTAGCCTCGTCTCACCTAAGCATTCTAGATCAAAGATCCTGGAGGACAACTGATGTCTAGTCCACTCGTGCTCTTGTGCTACTTTTAAAGGTGGGATTAGGAAGTCCAATGGCAATACCATTCTGTTTGAAGACCATCTAAAATGGGGTGGCATTGAGCACCATTTCGTAGGCAACTCGGTAAGCCCAAACAACATGATGAAGTTGTTTATCCCAATTAGAGCATTTATTATTTACTAGTTTCTTTAACACATTACATAGGATTTTATTTGTGCTCTCAGCTTGTCGGCTAGCTTGTGGATGATAGGGGGCAAACTTCTCATGTATTACCGAGAATTCTTGGAGAAGGTTTTCATTACTTCATTCAAGAAGTGTGTACCTCTATCACTTACTAAATCTATTAGTAATCCATATCTGGTGAACACATTCTCAAATAAGAACTTAGCTATTGTTTGAGCATCATGCTTTGTCGTGGCTTTTACTTCCACCCACTTTGTTAGGTAATTTGTAGCTACAATAATGTATTATGCATGGGAGTTTCTAGCTGGGGTGTTAATAGGACCTACAAATTCTATACCCTACTTTGAGAATGCATGTCCTCCCATCATTGGCCTCAAAGGCATCTCGTCTTTTCTGACCGGATATTGTGCTCATTGACATGTGTCACATTTCTTCACATAGGTATGTGCATCCATATGAAGAGTGGGCCACCAAAGTCCTGAGAATAGAATGGTCTTAATTACTTGGTCAAGACCAATGTGTCCACCTACAACACCACTCTGTGCAGTTTCTAAAATTTTCAAATAATCTAATTCAAGAACGCACAATCTTAAGTGACGATCTTTGCCTCTTCGGTATAGGTTTCTCCTACTAAGGCATAGTCCTAAGCCTCTTGCTCCATGCTTGATCTTCTTGCTAGACTAGCCTCATTGGGTAGTGTTCTTGATATCATAAATTCTACAAATGGAGTGCTCCAATCTGGAATTAAGGATACGTGATAAAGGGTAGCATGCTCCATTGGGGGCCTCTCTTTGCACATCAGAAAATTCTTAATCCACTCATGTATTTCCTTGTCCATACTAGGCCAATACACTCCTAAACGTTTTACATTTTACAATCTTTGTTGTTTAGAGTAGTGATTTCCTAGCAATCCTTCATGGGCTTGTTGCAACCAACTGCTATGTTCATCGTCCTCAACACAACAAGCTAATACACTCTCTATATCTTGTTTGTACATGCTTCCTACCAATATGTGATGTGATTTTAAAAATTCTTCTTTGTTTGTTTTTACATTTTGATTTGTAGGCCCAAAGGTTAGGACAGGTACGAACTTATTTGCCCATTTAGGAAAAACTCCTAAATTGAATAGATATGCATCAGGTAGTTCATCAGAAACTCCTTGAGGTGACTCTCCTCAAGTGATACGAGAAAGATGATCTGCTCTAAGGTGGGTTCTACCTTTCCTGATCCACTTTGAAGTCATATTCCATTAGTAAGAGGAACAATCTTACTAAACGTCTTGTATTGCAAGGTTTATTGACCAAGTATAATAATGCTTGATGATCAGTGAAAAACTTGAACTTGTTGGCCAATAGATAGTGTCTAAACTTCTTCATGGCATATACCATGCCTAAGCCTTCTCGCTGTGTTCTGATATAATTTTATTCAGCTGCATTCAGCTGTCTATTGGCATATGCTATAGGCAAATCTAGATTTCCTTCACTTGTTGGTTGTGTTTATGCACATCCTATTGCATGATTGGATGCATGTACATGGACATGGAATGGTGTATTCCAATCAAGAGTATTTAGTATTGGTGCTGTGCACAAACGTCTCTTCAACTCATTGAAGGATTTTTCATATTTGTTGTTCCACTCAAAATTTGTTAGCAAGGCATAAAGAGGTTTAGCTATGATTGCATACATGTGGATAAACCTACAGTAATATCCACAATGGTCCATAAAGGCCCTTCCCTCTTTAACATTCCTTGGCCTTGGCAACTCCGCTAGCTCTTACTTTGTCCTCATTTGTGGATATTCCATTCTTCGAAACATTATGACCTAAGATTTTACCTTGTCGTACCATGAACATACACTTTTCTGGGTTCAGACACACTCGATATTCTCTACACTTGTTGAAGATTTGTCTGAGCTCAGGGATGTGGTATCAACTTCTTTCTTGGGAATGAACACATAAATTGTCCACATATACTTCTAAGCTCTTTCACAAGAACTCTTTGAGGAGATGACACATGAGCCTTTGGAATGTTGCAGGAGCATTGATGAGCCCAAATGGCATCACACAGAATGTAAATATTCCCCATTGTATGGCATTGTGTTGACCTTTTGGGGATATGGATACTTGGTTGTACCTTGAAAATCCATCAACGAAGCTATAAACTTCCTTGCCTGCAACACGCTCCAATAAATGTTCAGTGATTGGAAGTGGATAGCTATCTCTAATCATAGCGGCATTAACATTTTTAAGGTTAATACACACTCGCAATTTCCCATTCTTCTTGGGCACCACTACAATGGGGGACACCCATTCAGTATGCTCAATCTCATAGATAAATCCGACTTCAATCAGCCTACCAATTTCTTCTTTTATTTTTGTTGCATAAGTGTCATTATATGTGTAGGGCTTCTGTTTGGTGGGTTTGGCATCAGTAGTCATGGGGATCATATGAGAGCATATTCTTGGATCTACCCCCTTGAGGTCTCTATAGGTCCACACAAACAGGTCCCTATATTCCGTTAGTAAGGCTACAAGCTCTACTTCTTCTTCTATTTAAGGTCATCTACTATCTACGAACATTGCTCTTCATTCTCTTCAATGGTTACTACAATTTTTTTGGTCTTTTCTTTATTATCGTATGCTTCTCCTGTAATGGCCTCTCTCCTAGGAATTCGTACCAAAATTTTTCGATCTTCAACTTCATATTTCTTGAAATTCTCTAGTACTTCAAACGAAGATTCCTCCTCTTCTTGTTTGAATGCTTTTCTTTTCTTTTTCTTTTGACCTCCTTCACTTCCATCCTTTGAATTTATAGTTTTAATTCTCACAAGAGGCTCTTCTTCTTCTTGGGTAGATATTCTTACATCTTCTAGATAGTGCTTCTTTGAGTTAAAGCAACTATCCAACACAATGGACTTTAGATCATTGTCTTCCTCTTCCTCTTCTATGACATCACTAGGATCACATTCTTCTAACAAGGATTGACACATGAACACTGAAATATCATATCCCTTCTCATCACAATGAGGTGTCCATTGTTCTTCATTGATAGCAATGTCCATGGTGGCTAAGATTTCTGCCTAGCCATGAGGCTAAAATTCCTCATGTGGAAAGATCATGGGTGTGTAGGCTAGGTCTTTAACTCATCTATCTCCTTGGGAATCTTGTTGTGGCTTATAATATGGCTGTTGGTACTGATTCTAATACCTACCCTTTTAATAAGGTTGCTTATAAGTTTGTCTAACAGCCTGCCTATTGTATGGATAATCTTGAGCCATGTGGTTCGTGTATTTCCTCTCAATAGTGCAATATGGAGCTTTAGGGCTTCCTTGGGGTTGAGCCATCAATGGACAAACATTAACCATGTGATCTATAGATGGGAGAAAAGCTTTAGGGCTTCCTTGGGGTTGAGCTTTAGGTCAGAATCCATATAAAGTTTGGAAAAGTCTAACTCCTGACCCAAGTTGTCTTCTATGTCAATGCACATCCACACACACTCTTCTATGGATCTAGGCTCTTTCAAGTACACATGATCTCATCTTTGTGCTTAGTAAGCCATCTAAAAAAAAAGCCACTTGTTTGACTGGTGTGGGTAACTCTCGAATAGGGCATCTTTCTAAGTACTATATGAATCATCTTCCTCCAAGTTGCATTGTTTCTTCGGGTGTCTGCTTGAAGCTGTGGATCAAGGATGATGTGTTATGCATGATACCACTCTTGGAAAATTCTACGATGAATTCTTCTAGCAATTGACCTATATTTCGATAGTTGCAACTATTCAAGGGTTGAAATCATGTTAAGGCAGTACTTTTGAGAGTCAAACCAAATGCCTCGAACTGGTTGAACAAGTCCTCAACTTGTTCAACCCTTAACACTTGTCTGAACTTGGCCACATGATCATAGGGATCTCTTGACCCATCAAAATAGTTCTTCATTGCTTTGACCACTTGAGAGGGTCTAAGGGTTCTTGGGCATTCTCGGGGTCTAAGCAATGGAAAATCATGTTCATCTCTTTGATGCCTATGTGCTTGATGTCTCTCTTTTTCATGTATTTCACCTTCAAGTCTTGATCTGTCTCTACCCACATTGTGTGCAAAGCTTACCTCAAGTCTCTCTCTAGCTCTTTCCCTATGGTTTTGATGAGCTGGGATGATCCTACTCCTTGGAGGCCATGGGAAACACTAGATCTTGGTGCAGAAAAAATCAATTCACCTTGCCAAGTGTATGCATGCTTTCCATGATCTCGAACCAAGAACATTTTCTCCGATGTGTTATCCAGGTAGACAACTTTACCTGGTACCTCCGGATCCTTGAACTCATAGATGGTGACTATTGGGCTAGGTGCTTGAATCTCCAAAATGCTTCCTTTTTGTCCCTATTAAAGAATAGTTCTATGCTTTTGTTGTCTTGAGGGATCCAATCTAGAGTGATCATTTTGGTCAAAACTGACTTACCTTTAAGAGTCTTGGGTTCTCATCCTACATCTCCTTGTTCTAGGTCTCCTATTTCATTCTCGAGAATAACATTCCCAAACTTATCTCTCTTATCTGATAAGTTGGTAACCACATACATGGTTCCTTGATTATCAGTGTATGAACCTTCTTCGAGTTTAATCACTGGGTGCTCAAGTCCGAAGGGTTGATCAAGAATTTTGAGTTGGACCACTAATCGCCTTAGGCCATCCTCATAGATGCAAGCACCTAATCTGTTGGTCCTAATATACTCCATTTGAGTCTTATACGGACCTTATGGAATTTGTTAATAGGCAATAGCTGAGCTACCTACACGTCTCCCCATGTTGAAAGACATTTCTGAATCACTTGTGTCGGAACTTAGCACGTAGGGATAACCATTAAGTTGTTCTACCCAAGACCTAGCCGTATGGTTGACAGTGACCGCAGATGATCTACTGCTTTGTCTATTCTTGCCTTGGTGTCTACCTAATCTCAGGTTCATAAGATTTATCTTCAAGTCCAAAATTCCCCTCTTGTATTGCTCAAATTCCTAGGAGTCCCCTTGGGTTCCTAGTCCCACCTGAGGGTCAACTTCAAAATACTATTTCTAAAAGTCAACACATTAGTTTTACCGTAATGAATCAATGTTTCTTTAGTACTCAAAATGGGCTTTCCAATGAACCCAAAATCAAAACAAACAAATTTCGTATGAGAAAGTTATGCTAGTTCAAGGTTTTGGGGGTTAAAACAAGGAAACAAGATCTCTCTCGGAGTACTTCAGAACAGATGATACACGATACTGGGAGTTTCTGAAGTCCAAATTCAAAAACATTTGTAAATATGTGTACCTTATGTTCTCCTTGTCACCCCTATGTGCATATAGATGCAAAGTCACTCTCCAAACCCGCAATACTCCACTCATATTTTTTATGTTTTAATAGCACGAACCTGGCGTTCTCCTTGAATCTTGAAGAGATTGTTCTCGTTTGCCCAAGGACTCTCTGTACTGTCCGCTTCTCACCTTGCCCTATGCCAAGCACACAAGAGCTCAAAATTAATGGCAAAAAATACCCCAAAAATTTGATAATTTTAGCGTTTTGCTTGACCGTCGCAATGGTCAAACTCAATCACCATGGTGTGTCACTGTCGCGATGGTGTGAACACTCGTGATGATCAAGTCAGGATGGTCAAGGTGCGATGGTGTGTCACTATCGTGATGATCAAGTCACGATGGTTAGGGCGCGATGGTGTGTCACCATCCCGATGATTAGTCACGATGGTAAGACTAGGACGATGAGTCATAGTCGTGATGGTCAAACAACGACGGTCTAACCATGATGATCAAGACCACGATGGTCACTGAAGATCATGATTGTCAGGCACCATTGCGATGGTGTTACATCATCACGATGATGTGATGGGATTGAGATGGCGTGAGCCAATCACCATGACGATCAACGACCGTCGTGATTGTCAGACACAATTACAATGATGAGCCACCATCGCGATGGTCAGCCGAATTTGTGATTTCAAAAAATTGAGTTTAGATCTATGAGAGTGCTTACCTTAGCTCCTCTTTCATGCAAAATTTCAACCAAATCCCACCTTTGTCTGGCATTCGTGATGGTTAGCTTCTACCATAATTTCTGACAGAAAAATGAAGTTTTTACCTGTGTTTCTTGCAGATTCATGATGTCTAGAGATTTCCCTGCAATGTTAGTGCATCAAAAAAATGCAAACAAGCACCTATAAAATCTCTCTCTTACTCTCACATACATGCAAATGAGGAAAAGTGAAGAGAAAGAGGGAATATGGTAGATTTCTTTAGTATTTTTGGAGTTTGAGATGATGATGGGAAATGAAATTAGCAGGAAAGTGGAGTAAAAGTGCACAGAAACTAACTACTAACAACAGAACAAGAAAATTTTACCTTCCAACATTGCAAATCTACGATCTTACTGTCACAATGCTCGTCCTCGAAGCTCTCTCCCTCACAACGGTGCCACAAGTGTATGAGTGAAAGCACTCAAGCATGCACACGCAAACACACACATGTGCACAAGGTAAGAATGGAGAGATGAACAATGGAAAGCTTTCTATTGCAAAGGAACCCTCTTACAAAAGCTGCAATCTCTAACAAGCTAACTCTCTAGAAAGCCCACCCCAAAAATGAGCTCTCTAACTCTTTTTATAGTTTTTTGAGTGGTTTTGGACCTGTCCAGACCTAGTCTTCGGCCTAATTAGAAACTAGGTTCAAGGGCTTATTTGAGGGCTCAAACAGAGTCTAAAAATTATTAAAATTGGTAGGGTGGTACTTCTAATACTCCTCAAGCTTGGGGACTCCTTAGCTTGCACAAAATGGAGCTACAAAAAGGTGAAATGATATTTACAATGGTTTTAGTGATCAAAATCACTCTTTTTGTAGGGGTTTTCTTTTGAAAATTTGACATACACTTCTTGGAGCTCCCTACTTGCTCCTTCTTCTTGTGTGTCCACTTCTTTGAATTGTTCCTTTGCCTTGTGCTTGACCTTGAGTGCCAACACATGCCTTCAATATCCATAATGCCCAGGCCGCCACAATCCTTTCTGGCTAATGCAGGTAGAGCATTTAATTTTGAGAACCCCCTCTTCTGTTGTGGTCCCCCATCCAAAGAAAGTTTCTACATATTCTTTCCAATTTACTAAATTCTTGATCCTTCGATCTCCACAAAGAGAGAAACTAAATGGTCAAGGAGATGAGGAAGGTATTAATTACCATGGCACACCCCATGAGGTTGATTTGCATGCCCTTCCAATATGCAAGCTTGTTTTCAAGTTTGGAAAGGACGCAATTCCTCGTTGGTCCATTGAGACACCAAAGCCCATTGGAATACTGAGTAGGCAGAAGACCAAACCCTTGGGGATAATTTGGCAACCATGTCAATCAGCAGTTGGGGTGGGGGTCCGATGATGGCTCTAAAAGCGGTTTTTTAGTGGTTTTTTAATTTGGAGCAAGATGCCTCACAAAATGTGCCAAGGCATTCCCAAAAGGTTTCAATGCTCTTCAAATCATTATGCACAAATGTGTTCATTCATCAGCAAATAGCCTTGTGATCATATGGCCATGATTGAGGGGTAGAGAGAGACCTTTAATATGGCCCATTTCCATGTGATGTTGCACAAGACGAGTAAGCCCCTCCATGGAAATAATGAAAAGTAGAGGGGCCAACGGGCGTCCTTTCCTAATAGAGCATTTTAATATGATAGCCTTCAATAATTGACCGTTGATAAAAATTTATTTGCATGGATGTGTTCCCCAACAATGTAGTGATCATCTTAGTGAATTTCTGACTGCAGCCAAGGTCCTCAAGATATTGGAGAAGAAAGTCCCATTCTAGCATGTCACAGGCTTTGTCAAAGTTGATTTTAAGGAATACCACATCTTGCTTGGACTATTGAACAAAATCAAGACCTTCCCAAATATCAATAATAGCTTTTAGTATTGATCTACCTTTGATGAATCCTTTTTGATCCTCACTAAGCCACCTCTTCAAGTGGTAAAAAGTTGAGAAACTTTTGCAAACAAGAAATGCAAACCTTGTGATGCCTTGCATGAGGGTATTTAAATGCTCTTTTGCCCGATTCGCACTTTCAAATGTAAACACTTTTTCTTTCTCTCTTCTTCAACTTTTGGCCCATTTTCTCTTTGAACTTTGAATTGCATCTTTGCTTTAAGTTTCTCTCACGGACGTATACAATGGAGAAGTGTGAGAGGTGAAGAAAACATGTTGTAGGAGGAATGGGTTCGCCTCTTCAGCTTCTCTATATTTTCGACTCCTTTCTCCATTTTGATTCATCTTCTACCTCCCTTCTCTATTCCCTTGTCATAATGCAGAATAGACTTACTCTAAGACCATATTATATATGATGAACCTCAAGAAAAAGACGATGTGAGAAACGTAACTAAGGGGAAGGGAATGTTCTAAAGTAAGCATGGATCTTGAGATATGGATATGTGGAAAGAGGACCTATCATTTTATAGGAAAAGGTAGGCTAGAAAAGAATGGTTGAAGAGATAATTCTTCGACCTCAAGAAGGGTCGCATGCTGAGAGGTTTGGAGTATATCATCTAGTGTAGGTCCTTTTATTTTGCCTCTCTTGTGAGTATGCCATTCATGAATGCTTAGTTCTCTCCAGCTTCATCTAAACTGTTAACTTTTTCGACCTCATAGAAACAAGAAGTATCCAACAATCCAAGAATATAAGTGAATCCATTATCTAAGCTTTCTTCTTGTGAATAACCTTTCTCAAGGGCCATTCCAAATCTTATGTCTTTGTTTGCCATAATGAACGCACGTGTTGGATATATATATTTTTTTAAACAATATCTTGTTCTAGAGCTTCCTCTATCCCTATGTTGATATTGATGGAATTTATTAGATCTTTATTCGAGTCTGCCTTCACAAAACTTCTCATTGAATGACTCAGCTAGAGCCTAACAGATTAGTCCACCCGTGTCACCTTTATCCAATGAGTGATTCATAGGGCCATTATTTGATTTAAAAAGGGATAGAGCAAAAACAAGAGGTTGAGAAGGTCAATCCAAATGGGGAATGTAGTGGCATCTGCTTAAAAGCATGGGAAAGTTCTTGAAACTATATGAAAAACTTGATCTAAACGGTGTGATGTTTAATAATGTAGCTCAAGCCATCGACAATGACTGCAAAGAGAAGAGAGGCCAAGGGGCATCCTTGTTTAATAGAACATTTTAATTGAATAGCTTGAGAAAGTTGGTCATTGATGTTTATCTGCATTGACACATTTCCCAACAATGTTAAAATCATTCTAATGAACTTCTAGCCATAGAAAAGGTCTTTCAGAGATTGGAATATGAAGTCCCACTAGATTCTGTAATAAGCTTTGTCAAATTCGATCTTAAGGAAGAGGACGTCTTGAGTAGACACTTCAGTAAACACGATCTTCCCAAACATCAATGATATCCACTTAAGGCTTCATCTCCTTCTTTGTCCCACTTCCATGAAGCCTTTTGGGCTCATCTCCATGACTTTGTTTCTTTCTTTTTTTCAGCATTTAGAGGATGAGCTTCTGACAAGCTCTGGGCCTTGAAACCTCTTTGTTCTCAGTGTCATTAACTTTTTCCTAATTTTTCTTGTTTTTAATGGATTTCTATCTCAAAGGAAAATATTCTATTTTATGGTCTTGCAATCCATAGTGAAAGCAAGCATTTTGCAAGTTCTTGCATATAATCTCATGCTCTATGGTTTTCTCTTCTCCAATGTCTATGGAAATTTTAGGGGGAGATATTTGTTAAACTCTCCTTCAACACATATCTATGCATGCCATCTTGCATTAAAAGAGTGTTAATTGGCACCTTCATATATGAAATCTACGACATCTTGTCTCAAGGCCTAAGGCTGATCGATCGATGGGTGATACAATTTCCCTTATGAATACATATAAGAAAAATGAAATGTTTGGGAGCTCAATCGAGAGTAGATATCACAGTGGTGTTGACCTATTTCGAACGAATTCAAGAAACCATTTAAAGAGGCACAAGATAGTTTTCAATCGAGAGTAGATAGCAGAGTAGTGTTGACCTATTTGGAACAAATTCAAGAAACCATTTAAAGAGGCACAAGATAGTTCTCCATGCCTACCAAGTGAGAATTTGTAAATCTTAAAAGGACATATCATCATTTTCAAAGACCAAAATCACTTGTTAACTATCAAGCGACAAGGGAGCCATTCTGTACAAAACCATTGTCGCAAGGACTCAAGAGGGGGATAAGGACCAAACAATTGACTCACAAGACATGTTCCCTTTAGCTCTTCCTGCTTCACCAAAAATATCATCCCTTGTAAGTGAGAGGGCTGGGGTTTAATACCAAAAAGATATAGAGAGACACTGGAGGTTTTGTCCTCCAAGGGCGGACCCACATTACTCACCACCAATGAGTGAAAGATCCCGGCTATGAAAAGAGATGAGCTAGGCAAGCGAGCCCAAAAAATCTTAAACCCTTGAGCTTCTAATCCATTTTTCTCCATAGAAGGTTGCACGCATTTACGGATGAGCAGTCCAAAGCAACAAAACCAAAAGGTTCACAACAGCTCTCAAGCAAGACTTAACCATTCAGATTTTTCTTGAAGTTCATCCGTGTGCAGTCGATAAATAATAGGTACTTGGAAATTAAAGCCAAATTATTATCATACGGACATGAAGTCGAGAATTGATAACCACTTGGACATAAAGAGCTTGATTGTACATGAAGCCCTTAAGTTGATCGTATGCGACGAGATTGTACTTGAGATGTACGCATGTGCAATTCTCGTGCTTGATGCGATCAGACGGAAGTAGTTGTGTGGCATTCATTCTGTTGATGATGCCTTTTTCAACTTCAAATTTTTTATGTCCATGTCTCATGGGTGGGTTGGTTTGGCACTAGCCTCTCGAGGCGGAAGTCTTGTGTTTAACCTCCAGAGTGGATATGTAATGGCTTCGGAAAGTTTAAACCAATTGTAACCTTCTCTAACTTGTCTAACCCCTGCTTTGTGGGATAGGAGGGGTTGCGGGGTACTATCCCCATTCACTTGTACAATTGTTTTTTCAAAGTTAAAGCTCGGGAAAGTAGGCGCTTGCCGAACCTCCACCTTCGAAAAAAAAAATAACGTCAAATTTTAGCTCCCTCACGAAGGGGAGGATAATGTTCTTGAGGCGGGGGCGAGGGTTCAACCCCTGGCAACAACATGTAAGGGACATATGAATCTTGGAAAGCTGTTGTATGTGGCTGATGGCCACCGTTTGTCCATCTCTGCGATAGTTGTGACTGCCGTTTAACCCAGTTTTGTAAACCCCTAGGAGGTCCCATGGGTACTATGCCCTTCCTTGTACAGTTGTAATTTCAAAGTTAAAGTCCGAGGGAGTAGGCCTCGGCCGAACCTCCATTTTAAAAAATATATATATATATATATATATATATATATATATATATATATATATATATATATATATATATATATATATATATATATATATATATATAACTTTTTCCAGCTGACAAGAAAATCTGGAAAAAGCTTGATTGGAACAAGAATGAGAATGCTTTTCCTTGCAAATGTGAAAAGCTCATTCTTTTTTGCCATAATTTTCCAAGAACGTGCTTCCAAGTAGGACCCTATTATCAAGTGAACTGAGGAATGGAAAGGTCTTTAAAAAAAAAAAATCAATAATGTGGTTCAATTGTTGATATGATGAACATTCTCGTTGACATTGAAGAAGTCTCCTTTAGAATTTGAAGATGTACATTTCATAGGCAAAATATTATTTCTTTTAGTCTCATGCGTATACGCAACGCAATTCATATTTTATGCTAAATAAATTATCCCCGTTTTTTTTTTCGATAAAAGCCTTGTATTATCGAAATATAATATTCACATCTTTAAAGTATTTGAGAGAACTCATCTTCGATACTACCCAATAATCGAACAATCGAGTCTTTGCCGTGTTCTTCAGCTCTTAATATAGTGGTATGAACGCATAATCGACAATGTTCTTGTTTTTATCAAAAAAGCTTTTAATTAAGAAAGAAGAGAGATACAAGCAGCTTATAGAAGTACACATGAAATTTTCTTCCTATTCATGGGATCCATTTCTTCTTCACCTTGTTGTTTTCTACAACGAAAGCTCTATGGTGTTTAAAAGCCCAAGGCTGTTTAATATTGCTATTTCTCCTACTTAGGTTGAACATATATTTTTCTATAGACCATTCTCTTGGAGGTTTGTGAAAGTTGGCCATGCATCTTTCCTTCTAGATTTTCCAAAGGGCTTCAGTTGGTATGACATTCCAGAGAGTTGCAAAGCAGCCAATGCTTCCCTTAGAAGGGCATACTTCCAATAGATTTCATGCCACATTAGAGAATCTCTTTGGTGCACTACCAAGTAACAACACTCTTTGGATAGGAAAAGAAGAGGCGGGTTATGTCTTCCCTGCCACTTAAACATCTTTTACACCATGGAGAAACCCCATTAATTTTGACACCTTCACGTTCATCCAAATTTCCCAATGAAAGATTTGCCACATGAGCATTGCTTTCTTGTTCTCACTGATAGGATACCACAAATCTTTGAAATTTAAATCTCATCTTATTTATTCACCAATTCTTGTTTAAGGTTAAGTGAATACTTAGATCTCATTTCATTCATTTGATTCATGGAATCTAATCTAATTTATGCACCACTTCTTGTTTAAGGTTAAGTGAATACTTAGATCTCATTTGATTCATGGAATGCTTTTATCCTATCGCTGTTATGGCATTACAACCCTTGAAGGATGGGAAAATCTTGGTTGAGGAGAAAATGAACCTCCAAATCATTCCACACACTTATTTTGGGCCTTAAAGGACACCAATCATCAAAATCCACTCTATGATTGGGGTTGATGCCATTGAATTCAGTCTGCTAACCTTTGTTATGGTTCCGCAAGTGTTTCCACATGCAAAACTTTTTGGAGCATAGCCTCTTAGCTCTCTAAATATTTTATTTCTCAACACACTTTATACCCTTAATTAGGAACCAAATAGAATCATGTTGTTTGATACCAACATCCACTCACCATTGATGAAGCAATGAGTCTTCATCTCAATCCATTCTTTCCACAAAGAGTAGATAAGATCTCATCCCTTGGAAACCATAGAAATCTCAGAGAAAAGCAATATGAGGATGTCAGACCTTTATTTTTAAGCATGTGAGAGAGATGCAAGAAAATGTGATTCCTAGAAATAACTCTAGCCCAAGGCCCCTTTTCACCATTACAAGCCATGATTATCCATTTCATCACAAGCTTGTTTGCAATGGTCTCAATATCCAAAATACTTGAACCGCCCCTTGTCTTTATGGCACCTCCCATTTAATCTTGGCATTCCTTCTTGTCACATTATATTCATGGTATGAACACATCTTTGGATGAGTTCACACACGGCACTTTAGTAGTGCACTTGCTTCATAGTAGAGGTTAAGACTCTTGAGAGAGAGAGAGAGGCAAGATAATCCCGGGCATGGATGGGCAGCGAATTGGAAAATAGATCTCTGTGTGTATGACCACGAGCAAAGAGAGGGAGCCGGAGGAGGTGTAGAGCAAAATATTAGCACCCAATACTAGTATCAGAGCCAAATCTTGGTCAATTCCACGTGTGTAGGTACTGGTATTCGAACTCGCGTTACCTCTTTGGTAGGTGCTTGCTCTATCCATGGAACCAAGTTCAAATGATAGAAGGTAATCTTCTGTATTGAAATATAAGCTAAAATCTCCTACCCGTGGATGTCGCCTTTGAACCATGGGAGGAGGACACATAGACTCTCTTCTCTCCCTTCTTCTAGACTCCTTAGGTTGTTGTAGATGCTAGTTTGAAGGATCAATGTCATATGAGGAATATCCATTAGCTTCATAATCATGAAGTAGGAGTAAGAAGGATTGGCATTAAGGAAGTTTCAAAGACAAAAAGAAAGAAGGTAGATGGTTATGTGTAAAAACCATCCAAAACATGGAGGCTTTCCATTACACTACTTATTAGATAAGTTGTGAGAAGGCAATAACAAGCCTCATGAGTTACCTAAGTTATAGGTTCAGAGCCTTCGATTCGAACAATGAAGAGGAGGAAGAAATCCTCAGCTCTTGTGAAGCAATGAGAGACAATCCTTTGAGGGAAATCATATGTATGGAGAGTAGGGCATATATACTCTCATCCTCAGTCAAGAATTACCTCAAAATACAAAAAAGGAAAAGCTTTAGGAATTTCCAAAGTAGCCCTATTCATGATTTTACACGTAAATTCCAGGGCTTATATTGACAAATAGCCATTTCGGGAAGGGAATATGAAGCAAGATTTTTCTTGGTTTAGTAGGAAAAATCATGCACACCTATACTCTAGTGTATTAACTTCCATATAAAATTAAGAAATCCCAAATATACCTCACTATGATGGGAGTTTGAAGCTCCACAAGACCCCCTTTCATCACTGTTTGAGAAAAAAATTTCAGCACTTGAATCTAAGAAATACCAATTTTGGAAGAGGGAAAAAGAGGTGCACTAGCTATGGATGGATGGGAAAAAGTATATATATTGAGAGTATGGTATATGGACTTCAGAAAGGAATCATAGGATTCATTAAAAGAATAATTTAAGGAATAATTTTACCTCCTCAAAAAAACCCCTTCCCACACTTTTTGGAAAAAAATTCAGGTGTTAGTTTTAGCCGAACTCAATTTTTGAGAGTAAGAAAAGAGACTATTTAAGAGGCTTCCCATGGACTACTGCGTACATACATGAGGTATGGTGTATGTATTACCATGAAGAATGAGAAAATCCAAGAAAAAAATCCACATTAGGAGTGGATTAGGAGCTTGCTAAAAGCTCCCATTTAAGTTTTTGCATAAAATAAAAAGTCTTGATTTAAGCCTCTTTTGGGGAGCAAATTAGCATGCATGAAGGGAGGCTTTGGTAAGGTGAAAATAGGCCAAAGTATCTTCATATATTTCTCTCTGAGATTATGGAGAGAATTTTAGGATTTGCTTGATGGAAGAATGCTTTTGGGCACCCCAAAAATCATATTTTCACACTTTTTTCAGCCCCTCTAACAGTCCACTAGTTTGACATGTCCCGCTTGGCAAGGCCATATCTTGGGCTAGAAAACTCCAAATTGGATGTGCTATGGCTAGTTTTGAAGAGCAAAAGATGTACTTTCAGTTTATGAAAAGAACTTTTGGAAGATAAGTATTTTGTAGGTTTGATATGGTCTGCAAAGTCTGAATAGGTTTTGGCGACTACCTTTCGAGAGCCATATTTTACAAACCACGAAGGCGATTGAAGTAAGGATTACAATTGCATTTTTTGGGTAAATTTGCATTATTTTGGTAGTCATCTGACCATGCTTTATGTTTAGGGAAGTGATCCTATGTTTTCGGACACTTCAAAGGTTTATATTAGGACATGAGGGGGAAGGTGCAGAGCTCCAAAGCTCGTTGAGAAGGATTGGATGCATGCAATTCCAATACCAAATCATTCAGGGACGTATGGTTTATGCTTTCAGGCATCTTACTTTATTTTATGGCATGTTTTGTATGTACATGCATGGATTGGAGTGCATATATCCAAGTTGATCATTGTTTCAATTCTAAAAGTATGGATCAACATGCAAGAAGTACACTTTTTTATTGTTTCCAGGAAAGATGATTGCAAGAACTACATGGTTATGCAACAAAGTGAATTGTTGATAGCATTTGTTTTTATGTTTTTGCAAGCTATGGAGTCCATGTATGAGTTTATGACGTGCATGCCATGGGCCTGTCAAGCCCTATGTTGTTGGATGGCATGTGTGCCATTGAGATTATGGTTAATTTTTTTGGGATTCCATTTCTTGGGGAAATGTTGTTGAAATTTTTCCCACCGCATGGCATAATATACGCACTTGTCTTTAAGTAAGAATGTTATGGCATGGTAGCATGCCTTTTCTGCACACATCAGTAAGATGTTAGCATGCTTGTAAGCATGTATTTGATGGACTTAGGACCATCATACTAGTTTACATAAGCCAACTTCAGTAGTAACAGGATCCCTACACATAATCCTTATGGATTTAGACCATAGGGTTGCAAAGGGGAAGGATATGTACCTTCACCATTAGGAATGTGCACAAGCAAACCTATAGATTATGAGAAGTTTCATATAGGCACGGGAGATACATTTATGATAATCCCCAAGATAATGAAGATTTACTTATCTTCACAAGAGTCTCAGAGTATGATTCAAGACTATTGGGTATTATCAGGAATACCCAAAGAGTGACTAGTTTCACTCATACACCTCAGTTGAGCAAGTAGTGAAGTATTTCTACTGCACTACTAAGGAACCAATTAGATGGGATCAGAGAGATAGGTTTCATGAGACAACATTGACGGGTGCTTATGTGATTCGAGTGATGCTTAGGAAGGCCACAGATATGGCACTAGCTCTATGATTTATAGCATAGATCCCTTAGGTAAGGAATATTTGGGGTACCCAATACATATATATGTATATCGGGATCTACAAAGAGGTACTTAGACTAAGTCTAGGTACCTAGGAACAAGTTGGTTTAGAACAGAAAGGGATATCCACTATCACATATTGACTAGAACCAAACTAACTAGTTCGAGGACATGGGACTCATTTGGGTCCACTGACATGATTGTAGGATATGGGATTCATTAGTGTCCACCTATATATTCCATTATATATATATATATATATATATATATATATATATATATATATATATATATATATATATATATATATATATATATATATATATATATATATATATATATATATATATGGAATATATCTTCAATTCAGTGTAGCTATGACATCGTGAATTGGAAGAAGCTTCCACTGGTATGGGACAGTGGAAACGGCTTCCCCTTAAGCACTTTTCTTCTATGGTAGGGGAGAAAAGGACTCATCATTCATGGTGTCATGTCTCACTAGATCAGAGGAGAACTCTTAGTAGACATCTCCTTAGGATTGGGAGTTATCCTTCATAGTTTAATGAAGTTTTATTCTTCCAGTAGAGAATGTGATAGGTGATCATTGGTATCACATACTCATTTTGAACTTTTTGGGAAGGATAATTCCATTAGTTGATTGGATCATATAGATCCATGTATAGAGGATGGTTGGTAGAGATTGCTCTTTAGTATGGATACACATGTGTTTATCGTATCATGTCATATCATTGCTGACCATTTTAGTAGAGGGCTTTGACCCTTATTAGGAATTTATTTTCTCCATTCTTCATTACATACACCTTCATTAGTTACAGAAGATTTATTCCCCATCTTCATAGGAATATATGTAATGAGGTATTTTGCATTAGTTATGGAAGAGAGGACTAAATAAATTCATTAGTTTCTCTTTTAAGGAAAGAAGAAAGTGGGAATCAGCGCAGAGATTGACGAGAGATCTCACTTTAGCTCTTATTTTTTGAGAGAGAAAAAAGGAAAGGAAAACATGATTTCTTCATATGAGAAGAATAGAGCATATTTTCCTTTAGACAAAAGAGGTTTTTAGAAAACATCTCTTAGTTTATATTTCAGAACAAATTCATTTATTTTGCTTTTCAGTATAACTTTCCTTCACATGGGAGTCTCTTTCTCCACTATTTTGGAAGGGAAAATATTGAGAACTTATGTGCATGTTCTCAATGATGGATGAGTAGAGCAATTGAATTCAAAAGAATCTTTTTTCAAAGGGAAAGGGAAAGTGGAATAGATTCCACTACCATGGCCCTTTTTCTTTGAAAGGATTACGGAGAGAGACATGGAGAGAGTTTCACTTTGTCATTTTGGTTGTCTAGATAGAAGTGGAACTCTTCTATCAAAGACAAGATGAAGATCAGGTAATCATACTAGCTAGATCGAGTTCCACATAGAGACTCTAGAGAGAAGTAGTTTGTTTATTTCTAGTGATGGTCCTTGACTAGATGAGATAATCTAGTTATTGACATTAGTGAGACTGGAAGTAGAGTTATTACTCCTCTCTTTAGCATTTCTAGGAGATAGGTTTGTATCTAGCCTATTGGTGTACCAAACTCTTAGTTGATGCTTCATCATGAGGATGATGTGTGAACATCAGTTAGGAGAATGGGTACTTAGGGATTATCTGAATCTCAAAGGGAATGCTTTTGCATTCATATGGCAATCTACGGGGAAGAGAATATTTTAGAGATTGCACAAGTGCCAATAGATGCTCTTCCAATAGAACTTAGTCCAATTGTAAAGGATGACAAACCACAGACTTCTTGGTTGGTGAAATGTAAAGATTGCATTTTACTACCATGATCTAGATGATGGATTTGCATAGTTCACAAGGTAGTTAGGTTAAACTATTACTTGTGAGTACATATAATGATCACCCTCACTTTGTCTACCACATGAACTGCATGCCTTTCTAATATTGGAGATTACTTTCTAGTTTCTATAAATAATGAAAATGCTTTTGGTAGCTTATGGTTAAAATTTATTAAGGATGGGATCTTCGAATTGATGGATAGATTATTTATGACATACACTCTTCATTATATTAAAATAAAATCAGTGTTATTCATTGAATAAACACAAATGTTGTTATATCAATAATATATTATAGAGATGAGAGATGATTTTATTATTCATAAAAAATGTGATCAAAACACAAAATATTCCACAATATTATTTCATATTAAAATTCAAAAAATCCAATAAGAGTACAACGAGACTTTTTTCTTTTGGCTTTGAAATTTCTCTAGTAATACCGAGAATGATATAATAAAATAATTCGATTACGAGCACATCAACGTAGATACATTTCAATGATCATTTCTTCCATTGGAATATAGTTTAAAATGTAAAACGTTGTGCTTTTAATTAATCTTGGTGAGATTTCTTATGACCTCATTTTGATTTTTTCTTATTTCTTGTTTCATGAGAGACGATTTAGCTTGAATACTTAATTATAATCAAGGATTTTCATTATACACACACACACACACACACACACACACATATATATATATATATATATATATATATATATATATATATATATATATATATATATATATATATATATATATATATATATATATATATATATATATATATACATATATATATATATATATATATATATATATATATATATATATATATATATATATATATATATATATATATATATATTGTGTATGTGTGTGTGCACGCGCGTGTGTGTGTGTGTGTGTGGTAACGTGTGTTTAAACCCACTCTATGACTCTCTAGGAGGCTTGCCCAAGTTGGCCACACATCTTGCTTTCCAAATCTTCTAGAGTGCTTCACAGCTAACAACATTCCATAGAGCAGATGGGCTAACAATAGCTTCATCAAGAAGCACGTTTTTCCAATTAACTTGATGAGATGAGACAACAGAAGGATCTTGCTTAGGTGCTACAGGATTATCTATCTTTGTCGAATGGTGTATTTTAGAACTAGAAGGAAGCATGAACTCTGTCTTATGAATCTCTAAGAGTTCAAAGTGACTCTAATCTTGTACGAAGTTTGAGGCTTGTAAATTAGAGTCTACACATCTTGCTTTCCAAATCTTCTAGAGTGCTTCACAGCTAACAACATTCCATAGAGCCAATGGGCTAACAATAGCTTCATCAAGAAGCGACTTTTTCCAATTAACTTGATGAGATGAGACAACATAAGGATCTTGCTTAGGTGCTACAGGATTATCTATATTTGTGGAATGGTGTATTTTAGAACTAGAAGGAAGGATGAACTCTGTCTTATGAACCTCTAAGAGTTCCAAGTGACTCTAATCTTGTACGAAGTTTGAGGCTTGTAAATTAAAGTCTATATGCAATATTTATTGTGTAGTGTTCCGAGGTCTATAATAGTGATGTCTATAATCATTCTCAAGTAATCTAGTTCTCTCAGTGTAATGTTGATAACCTAAAATCTTTAAAGTTTGTGGCATTAATATAAGGAACAAAAATGCATGTTATGATTGCAGTAATCACAGCCATAATCCCCATTCTTGAAACCTATCCTTCCCCATTCTTGAAACCTATCCTTGGAGGTGTGTTGTATGTTTGTGAACCTGCAACAACCAAACACAATTTCATTCGCCAAATCCTACATCCTCTTCCACGTGCTTTGTTGTTACCCATGAAGCACAGGTGGGGCTGCATAGACTATGCCTAGGAAATGCACCCAACTTGCAAAAGCTGCTCGTCAAATAGGGATGTCACGCCCCCAGGGCCCGATCCAACCCTACACTTGTCCTCATCACAACCTTCCTCTCTCTGACAAGCTTAACTTGACATGAAGCGAAGCAGTTGCCTTGGTGATAGCAGATCCTCAAGTTGCCTCCCACACCTTTAGTTGATAGAAAAGAACTTTTCACGTACTTTTTTGTTTTTCAAGTTTTGTGTATACTTGCATTGCTTCATGCACATAAAAAGAAAGACTGATTTTGCTATCTGAGTTTGATCACTCATATTCTGCATTAACATAAACAATTCATCTTGTACCCTCTTCAGTTATTACTTAGATTGGAAAATTTTTTCTTTCATAGATTAGTTAGAATTGCTTAAAAAGAACAAAAACATAAAAATTCAAAAAATATCATAAAAATAAAGGAAAAACTTTGAAAATTATAAAAATTAAAAACAATTAAATCAAAAGCACAAAAAGGAATTAGTCTAAATCAAGAAACAAAAGGGAAAAAGAAATCAAGCTTAATCAAAGAAAAGATCAAGTCAAAATGAAGAGCAGAAATCAAGTAAAAAGCAAGTCCAAGTGAAACTAAGTAAAGAGATTGTTCAAGTTCAAGAGATCAAAGCTAAAGAAAAGTAATTAAAGTTGATTAAAGCCAATAAAAAAAAGAAATCAAGTGACTCGAGACTTTCACAATCAATGAGATCCTTGAAAGAGATTCTTCTTAGGTAGTTGCTACGAGATCAAAGAAAGAGATTTTGACTTACTTTCACCCTCTAGCTCAAAACTCATCTAGTATCTTCTCTGAACTCTAGTCCGAGTTAAGAGAAATAATCGAGCCACTTACCTTGGACATTGTCCTTCATACTAGGATAAGCTACAAAAGAAAGATGGTGGAAGTATTTAAAGAGCTAATGATTTAAAAACAAGGGGCTCAAGTTGTACAAGCTATCTTAACAGAGAAAGGAAAATTTATAAGGTTAAACATTACTAAATACTTGGAAATTTTTTAAGATCAAACTCAAATCCATGGATTACCTAAAGAGATGTTGACTCGGGCAGTTTAAGGGTCAATTTTGGCATCCATCTCAATAAATATAGAGAAGACTTCGATAGATATTAGAAAGGAATAACATAAACTCTTCTATCTAGAAGACTTCAGTGAGCATAGTATAAAGGGCTTTTTGCGAAGGGCTTCATCTTTGACACACCTACTAAATGAGTTCCTCAAGAGGTATGATCAACTTCCACAAGCTGACCTAGAGACTTAAAGATTGACATGGTGATTTCATTTCTTAAGATTTTAAGTCCTCAAGACAAGATTGAAGTTGAGAGAAAGATTGAGGTGGTTGGGAAGAGATTCGGGTTGACTAAATATTGGGCAATGATTCGAAGAGAGGTAGAGGGAGTTGCCCAGATGAGGCAATGACAGGCTATCCTTTATGATAGGTGAGTACAAACTACTCCGTTAAAGCCAAGGAAGACACCTGTTTGAGTAGGTCCAAATGTTTTTGCATAATCAACTATGGCTAATGTTGCATCCACATCACATGCACCACTAGAACTACAATTACATATCTTGAGCAAGAAAATAGAAAATGTTATGATAATGCAAGCCTATCTATCCAAAGAGATGGCTAGCTTACACAATAAGCTATACTCCATGGATTACAAGATCACATCCTTGCTCAACCAAATAGTATTTATACAAATCTGTTACAAAGAAATGACATGCTAATGCCTGATATATAGGGTATACATGATGCCTCAAGGTGCACCTCCAATGCCGCCCACTAGTCAACAGACCCTTGTACCACCAGTTCAGCCCATGTATAAGAGAAATACTAGGCCATTAGATAGATGAGGAACTAGGGAATTCAGAGCAACAAAAAGGTGTGTCTGGTGTGATGCACATGAACACCTTTCGTATGCATCTAAAGAGCTCAAGTAGACAAAATAACAGTAGTTAGTAATAGATATAGACAAGAATCTATGTGACTTTAGGACTCGGCTTCCTCTACATGTAAATTGGGGGAAGGGAAGAATGAAGAAACTATATGAAAACCTATCAAACACAAATACTAGTACATCAACATCCCATTTGGATCCACTAGAGGCACGAAATGAAGAAGAAATTAGGCCACAAATGCAAAAGAACTACTCAATAGAATCCTTGATGAGAACTAGAGATGCAATCATGCAAAAGACTATCTAGAAGTTTCCTATGGATCAATTCTTTGTCTACTCTAATATAGCTAATATTGAGGATAAGAGGAGAAGAGATGGAATGCATTATGAGGTTGAACCAGTAGGAGGCAAAATAAAGATAGAGAGGAAAAGGATAAAGAGACTAAAAAGAAACTCAACTCTAAGGGGCTTGTTTCTTTTCAAGAAGAGGCAAAAAGAAAGGAAATAATAGAGGGAAATAGGCCAATCAAGCCAACTAAAAATCAAGATACAAAGCAAGTAGATGAAGAGATTCAAGAGACTACTAAAACGACCGAAAATGTTCAAGAAAGTGAGAACAAAAAGAAGAAGAAATCCAGGGTTGTACTAGTTCCAGAGCTTGAGAAAAAAAACTGATGCCAAGGAAATTTTGAACGACATTTTATTGACGAGTCAAGTAGCTATGTATTTGGAGTAGGTCTTCTCAATTGTGAAGCTTGAGTTTAAAGATATTTTCATTAAACTGATTGAGAGAATGAAATTTCCATTACCTAAAGATATAGAGATGGGAGAAGCATTTGAATGAAGCTAATGCCTTGAGTGACTCATTTGATGATGAAGTTGATGAGATTGTAGTATGTTAAGCAAATAGGAATTCTCTAGGACCCATCATACATGACAATGAGACAAGAAAAACTAAGAGTGATTACAATAGGAACTTCTAGGCAAGAGGGACACTAGAAGTAAAAGTGAAATAAGGGAATGATGGAGATTCATATTTAGCTTTGCCCTTGATTGAATCTAGGTCAAAGATAAATGTGATATCTAAGAAATTGTATGAGAAATTCAGATGGCCAATAGACAAGGAACATGGCTGGAGGATGAGGACTGCAGATAATGGCTCCTAAGCTTTGCTTGGAGCTTGTGCTTTTGTGCTTGTCACAATTGGGGGCATTTTCTAAGGAATTCCACTTCTTTGTCCAAGATAACTATTTGTACAAGGCTATTCCTGGGCAACCATTCATATCCAAAATGCAAACAGAAATAAAGGCAATGGATGATGGATCTATTGATGCAAAAATTTGATCAAGATCTCATATGAACTCCTTACAAGTCATGGAAATCTGCTCGAATCATGCAAAAAACAAAAAGAATATGAGGAAACACCCCATTAACTCTTATGATCATGAGTGGGATGATTGTGCACCAAGGAGAGGGTATGGTGCATATTTTGACCAAAATTTCTCTGCACCCCACCGTTGAGCGAGATAATGGTGGGAAATGGTTTGAGGTCTTGTAGTACAATGTACATACTTTTTAAATTTTTTCTATATATTCATCTACATTCAAGTTTACTTTATTTACAAGAAGACAATATTTCAAACAAATTTAGAAAAACATAGGGAAAACATTTCAAAAACTTAGGATTGATTTTCCATGTTGAAAAGTTTGAAAATGTAATTGAGTTACAAAGTAGTTCTATTGTTTTGGAAGAACTTGGGCACGCACTTCAAAGAAATGAAAAATATGAAATCATCATGCCTAGTTCTATTCAAGAATATGATTTGATTATTGATTTTTTGTTAAGAACATGCAGTGAATGTAAATACCAAGCACAAGACTATTGATAAGAAAATCAAACCCATAGCTCAACCATTATTGAGTGATAGTTATGAAAAGTATCTAAGAGTTTCTGATGATCCTACACTGAGAAAAGAAGATCTTATAGGGCATCACTTTACTAAGAAGACTATTTAGCAGATAAAGTTTGTAGAGAGATTATTTCTTCCAAAGAGTGAAAGAGAAAAGTTCATAGGAGTTATCAAGAGACATGAGAAAGCATTCGTTCTTTTACCACATGAGATAGGCTATGCAGATTTGAAACAAGTGCTCCCCATGAATCTTTATGGTACCATATATTACATGGAATATTCAACCTATACCAATCCCAAATGCTCATTTACCTGAGTTGATGAGATTGTTAAATGGAAAGATATCTATGTGAATATTGGGATCATCTTCAGCACCATATTCGAATAGGTGGTTCATGGTGCCAAAGAAAAATGGGAAACTTCATTTCATCTAGGATTTGCAACCTATAAATAAAGTCACAATCAGAAATATAACGACAATACCTATAGTAGATGAGTTTGCACAAGCATTTGTTGGGCATTCCACCTAGTCCATGGGTGATCTATATTTAGGGTATGATCAGTTTTAGTTGTCTATTGAGAGCAGAGACATTACTACAATGAAGAATCCACTATTCCTTGTACACATGTGTACTTTGCCAAAGATAGCAATAAATTTTGTCGTTCACATGATGAATGCCATGAATCTGGTCCTACATGACTTCATACCTTTAGTGACTATGGCTTTTATTGATGATATTCTGATAAAGGGTTGTGAGGAAAGAGTAAAAGATGAGACTTTAGATTCCTCTGATTGTAGGAAATTTGTTAGCGATTATATCTTTGATTGTGAAAAAAATTTTGAGAGACTGAAAGAGGTAGGGCTAACATTTTCTCTAGAGAATTTGTTTTTGTAGTCGACAAGGTTCTCATTGTAGGACATCTGTGCGGAAATTATGGTTGTAATCCATACTGTAGAAAGTTGAGGCCATCAGCAAAATTTTTGAGGTGTGCCATAATGTGAGCGAGGTGAGGAGGTTCTTAGGAGTCTAATTCTTCTATGTGGTCTGGATTCCTCGCTTTTCTCATGTTTCCAAACCCTTTATATGATCTGCTAACAAAGAAAAAGAGATATTTTTGTACAAAAAAAAAGTCAATAGTCATGTGTAAACTGAAGCAACGGATAGTTGAAGCTTCAACTCTAAAGCATGTTGATTATTCAGGTCAAAAGCCTATTATTTTGATTGTTGATACCAATCCTATTGGTATAGCTTGGGTCCTAGATCATGATGATGATGAGAGGCAGAGATACGCAGCTCGTTTTGGTGCAGAGATACTACATGACACTTAGAGAAAGTATCCACAAGTGAAGAGAGAGTTATGGGGATTGGTGACTCCTTTAGAATTTGATAAAGAATATTTCATTGCAGCTAATGTTGTACTTGAGATTCATTGTCTTGCTTTGATAGGAATGATAACTAAATCTTATTCTTTGGATATTGCAATGCTTAGATGGATCTCATATGTGAACTTTATGAATCCAGCTTCTGTTCACATTGCTAGAAAACTAAATATTGTTGTTGATATGCTTTCAAGGGTGAAGTTTGATGAATATTCTAATGATGATGATGAGGTAGAAAGAGATACCAACTTTGTGAAGGTATATCTCTGCACATGGGCAAAGAGTGTTGCAAACAAGTAGCTTGTTTTGTAGAGGGTGGTTCTCCCAGTTGGAATATGCATCTAGGATGATTTCACGATTGTTGTGTAGCTCTTATATATACTATAAGTTTCCAAAATTTCATTTTAAATCTTTGTACTCATGTAGAGAAAAGATGAGAATAGTGAGCATATATCACTACTTGTGGACCTAGTGGAGGGCAGCCATCTTCCATTGTTGCATTGGGGTTTTAGAATCATCCCCCATAATTTGATCTCATTCTTTATTCATCTATGTGCTACCTCATTTTGAGGCGCTTGTATACTATAGATATCCTAGACATATTTCTTCTTGGATTTTCCACAATGCTCATCATCTATGGGGGATATATTGTGTCACTTAGTTGGAGGGGTGTCAATGTAATCTCATTGATTAAAGCCATATGTAGACTATTGCCTTCACCATATGCTGACACAAGATATACAAAATTGGTTTTTGCTACTTCTGGAGTTCATGATATGATGTCCTATATATATACAGAGAGCTATGTCCATGTCTCTCTTTATATGTGCTATAGAGAACGGATGTATAAAGGTGTTTGTGATGAGGCATTTTCTCTATAAGGTGTATGTCCATTTCCATCATCCTGAGAGATACGGAACATGCAGATGAAGAAGAAACAGAGGTTGTGGTGAAGAAACAACACAAGAGAGAGAGAGAGAGAGATAGAGACGAAAAGAGGAAGAGATAAAGAAAGAGAGAGAAAGAGGGGAGAGAGAGAGAGAGAGAGAGAGAGAGAAAGAGGGTGAGAGATCCTATGGGGATTCGATGCACATAGATAAATTCACAGAGATCTTAGAGAGAAAGAGGACATGGTAGAAGTCAGCTGCAAAGAGAGAGAGATAGAGAGAGGGCTAGAGCTACAAAATCAAAGGGATTCGACACAACTCACTGACTTGAATAGAAAGATAGAGTAGGGAACTCAACACGTGACTACGGTGGATTCATTGTAGAAAAAGCAAAGTAGAGACATAAAGAAATTGCGATATTGAAGGTGCACAAAGAAGAGAAACCTCCTTGCTGCTAAGATCAATGGAGATAGTGCTATTGAGAGCAACTCGAAGAGTTCGGCAGAGAAATTGGAGCGATGAGAAGAAAAAAGGGCATCATCTATGGCACCATGTAAGTAGAGGGCACAAGACTTACCACATAAACCTGAACAGTAGATCACGAACAGAGAGAGAGAGAGGGAGAGAGAGAGAGAGGGAGAGAGAGAGAGAGAGGAATAATGTTGTAGATTGGTGATGTTAAAATCACACGAGAGGCAAAGAGAGAGAGAGAGAGGGAGGGAGGGAGGGAGAGAAGAAGAAGAAGAAGAATTGTGTTGTAGATCGATGTTGTAAATATATATATATATATATATATAGAGAGAGAGAGAGAGAGAAGAAGAAGAAGAAGAATTATGATGTAGATCATTGCTATAGAAATCACGAAATGATCTACATCATAATTCTTCTTCTCTCTCTCTCTATATATATAGAGAGAGAGAGAGGGAGAGACAGAGAGAGAAAGAGAAAGAAGAATTTTACTGTAGATCGGTGCTACAAAAATCACGAGAGAGAGAGATAGATAGATAGATAGATAGAGAGAGAGATCATGCCATGTAGGCAGATTTATAAAAACAAAAGAAGATTGAAAGCTATAAGTGGGCGGTTTTGGGGAGAGAGAGAGAGAGAGTAGATGGGTGTACTAGGAAATGATCGAAGGTGGAAAGAGAGAGAGAGGGAGAGAGAGAGAGAGTGAGGGAAAGGGAGAGATAGAGAGAGGTTGTTGCAATCAATGAAAATCGTATGTATTGATGACCTATGCCAGACATACCACATTTTTGGTAATTCATACTATAGAGAGCTGATGCCTATGCAGTAATCTTCACAACGTTAGCTTCTATATTTAGTGAGTCAGAAGACTATAGAAGAATATTTCTATTTCGGTAATAGCAAGGTATCTAGATTCATAGCAAACAAGGGGTAAGTCGAAAGGCACCAAGGTGACATCTCTGAGAATTCCATGGTTAAATGTTAACACTTCTTGACTACCTTATGCGTCCTCTCTGAAAAAAGGCATTTGCTTCAGTTATGTTTGCATTATTTTTTAGATGTCTATAAAGCCAACACAAAGCAAAAAGGCTTCAAACAGTTATGTGCGATCGAGGGTACAAAGACTCATATTAGTTGAAGAATAGAATAGGATAGGCAAGATCAACTTTGATCATTTGCACATTTTGCTATTTATGGTTGAAATAGACTTGAGTAATGTGATGTTTCAAAGCATATCACATTTCTAATCAAGAATAGCATGATGGTTTCTAGATGTCAAGTGGACCGATTTTCTTCTAGTTCAGCTTGAGGAGGATTGGAGAGAGAGAGAGAGAGGATTTGAATGTGTTGTTGTTTTTCGGTATTATTTGATTTTAATTTTTATTAGATTCATTTTTTAGTAAATTAAATGGTTAGTAAATATAAAAGAAAGAAATAAGAACAACAAAACGACGAAAACAAACGTAGGATTTTATTAGGAACTAATAGAAAATGAAAATCAAATAGGAAAATAAGAATATCTAAATAAAAAGAACTGAAAATATAAAAGGCAAAATATAAAAGACAAAAATGAAAAATAAAATAAAATAAAGAATTGTTTCATGCAAAGAGTGTTTTTCTTCTTCATGTATATTAATGGTTTCTTTTCTTTCCCATGTTCATTTCAAAAAACCCAAAGATTTGAAGTAAAGTGAGAAAACTCAAAGATTCAAAGAGAAGTAAAGAGCATAAAGTTCTTTTTGGCCTTGTAATTGAGAAGTTCAAGTGAAGATTACATTTTCCCGTCTGCATTGTAGATTTCAAGGATCATATTCTTTGATTTCATTTAGTTTGCATTAGGAATTCAAACAACACATTGTAACAGAGTTTTATATGATCTATATCTGTTTCAAGGATCATATTCTTTGATTTCATTTAGTCTGTATTAAGAATTTAAACAACACATTGTATATTGCCCATGAACGGCAACACTATTGATGAGTATATGATTGTTGTGGTTTTTAGTTTATCTTTAGCATCAAGTGTGACAATTAATAGAACATCGTCTTTTGTTTATGGATTCCTCTTGCCCCAAACCAACTTCTTCTCCTAGCATGAAGAATTGACCCTAGCATCAACATTTCGCATGAAGAATGGAACACTTTGCAAAGCAGATTTCTCGCCTGGGACCGACACAAAGTTCGCCTTCTCATGGGACACGACATGCCGAGCTCGCTTGGTCTCAAATGGCACAATGGGAATAGTCTATCAAAAATCCCGAACATCAAAAAAACGATCGACTATCAGGTTAACCTCAACAAAAAGTGGTGCCTGTCATGGACGCGGCTTCGGTGGGACATGAAGTTCATGGCTATCTGGCACCCCCTCATAGAAATCAAAAAGTCTGTCCTCTTATGGAAAATTCTTCATCACGGAATGTGGACCAACCTTAAGGCTAGCAAAATTTGTGGGATCCCTCCCTGGTGCAAACGCTACCACCGGTCTATCGAAGATGTTTCACACATCTTCTTTACCTGCCCCAACTCCAACAGACTCTGACAGGTGGTTGAAAAGAGAATTAGACTTCAAAAACGTCTCAGTTGGCAGCAAGCCCTGCTGGGAGAAGCGATCGGCTGCTCCGCGACTCTCTGGAACGCCATCAGAGGGGAGGTCCTATGGAAAATCTGGCGGGAAAGATGTGCTTTCAACTTCGGTGACTCCCCCAAGGAGTGGTCAATTGAGAAATCGTTGTTCCTCCTTGGCAAAAGGATTGTCAACTGTAAAAAATCCCCCCCCTTTAGGCATCATCAAGTACTCCTTTTGATCGATAACAAGCTTAAACCCAAGTGGGCCCCACATGAGGGTGATGAGAGGGTAATTAACCTTCTTTGTAATGTCATCTGAGCTCTGTAAAAGCTTCCCCTGCTTTGTGGGATTTGGGGGGTCCCGTGGGCACTAGTCCCCTTCTCTTGTACTTTTCTTTATTTAATTCAAGTCCGGGAGAGTAGGCTATTGCCGAACTTCCTTTACATTAAAAAAAAAAACTTCTTCTCCTACCCCTCCGATCGATTTCATGTGCAGGATCCTACTCCCTCTTCTACATGCTTCATTGTTACCCCAGTATGCAATTGTTGCTCATTGGATAGGGAGGACACACCCCAAGGACCCGATCCAACCCTATGCTTGTCCTCATCGCAACCTCCTTCTCTCTAAAAAGGCTACCGTATGATCCTTCTCCTAGATGTCTTTTCCTTTTTCTCTTAGTTTTTCTAAAGCCATGCAAATTTTCTTTCATTGGTTGAGTTTTCTTTTTTAGATTTGTTTTGATCGATGTTTTGCCTTTGTCAAGGGGATTTCTCATTAATTGGATATCCTGAATCGCGCTTTGAATTTGTTTTGATATTTTGTTCCCTTTCCTCAAGGACAAAGTTTGATTTTGTGGCCTTGAGTACTATTGATATATTTAGTTACTGATGTGTGTGGACACACTAGGACCGCTGAGGCACTATTTTCCTCTTTAGGAGTTTTTTCCCCCAACTTTCATATATGCCTAATGCCCTAATGGGTTACTTATCTTTGTACATTCTAGTGGTAATACATTCAGTATTGTGTGTTGTGCTCCAAGATTTTTCTTCTTCCTTGTGCTATTCATGTGCTTCCATATACCTCAAACTCCAACAACTGGTGTCAGAGCAGGTCACTGCTTCATCTAGGGCGTCGTCGACACCTCTCTAGTCATAGTCTCAGAATCGCACGAAATTTGGTGAGCATACTCAAAGTGATTAGGAGATCAAAACAGCTTCACTTTATGGTGCCAAAATCATGATGTGAGCTCTTTATGGCCTCCGAATGCAATATCATAGTGCTTCTGCAAGCAATTTCATCTTTTTGTGCAAAAGATATGTATAAGTTTTCGTTCGATAGTATAAGCATCTCAAAGTCTAATACAAGTTTAGCAGGACTTGATAGGGTAGTTCTATTCAAATTTTTGAGATACAATCAATTTTTTGCATGAGGGTATTTTGGTTAGTAGCCATGGCTGAAAGCAATGGTGTATTTTGTATGTTGGTTCTTGAGGATAAGTTGGACAGTACCAATTACTCATTATGGACTTATATGATGCGTCATGTATTGGTTGCAAAAGGACGGTGGAATATTGTGCAGGGTGTTGAGAAACGTTCTATTGCATTTGCAAACACGGTTGTTGAAGGTGATGCAGATGACATTGAAGATGACAATATTCTTCATGTTCATGTTTGTGTTGTGGTTCTTGCTGCACCTACTATAGAGCAAATTCATTGGGATGGGAGAGATGCTCAAGCACTTGCATTGATAGCCTTGTCCATCAAATGTGCCATTATTCCTCACATTTGCTCTTGTAGAACGGCTAAGGATGCTTGGGATACACTTAGCACTTTATACCACACAAGGAATGACGCTTATGTCGCTTACCTCCAAAAACAGTTGGAGAGTGAGCACATGAATGAAGGAGATTCCATGGATAGTATTCTATAAAAGATCAAAGATTTGAAGGAACAATTATTTTTTGTTGATGAACTCTTGCTTGACAGTTCACTTGTGCAAACTATTCTGAACGATCCTCCCGATTCATATCAGAGTTTTGCTTCTAATCTTCATTTGATGATGAAACACAATCCAAATGCCTTAACATTTGAGGAGTTAGTCTCTATTCTATTACAAGAAGTTTAGTCAAGGCAAAACAGGTCCATTATGCGTGTTGCAAATCAAGCTTTTGTGGCTAGTCAGAAGGGCAAAGAAAAATGGAGCTCTTCTACTAATAAGCAGAAATCCGCTCATTTTGCAGAATCAAAGAAGGATGATAGAGACAAGAAGAAAACAAAAAAATAGAAATTGTTTTGCAAATATTGTAAAGGAAATGATCATGTCATAACGAGTTGTCCAAAACTGGCTGCTAAAGAGGCAAGGAAGAAAGAGGTTGGAATGGTTGTTGTAGAGGCCTATACACCCAAAATAGAGTCTGCTAATCTTGTGCAAAATGAAGAATGGGCATTTACCTTTGCTTGCAATTATGACCCATCTTCTTATGAATAGTCTATGTCTGCACTAGACTCAGATGTTTGGTACTTTGATAGTGGGGGAACCAATCATGTTACCTCGAAATGCAGTTTCTTCACTTCATTGGAGCCTGCCCCTACAAGGAATATTGTCACATGTGCCAACAACTCCTCTTATCCTATCATGGGAGTTGGTAAGATCATTCTAACTAGTGTTGATGGTAGTTCTTTTACATTTTTGGATGCTTTATTTGTGCCAAGGATCAAGAAGAATCTGTTATCAATTCCAAATTTTGTCAGGGGAGCACTAGATTGTGCTCTCTGACTACAGTAGACAAGATTTTGGAAATACACTTATGATTACAAGAACACCCACGTAGGGGAAACAATACAAGAAGACATTGCTGATACAAGACGTCCCACAACTCGGGACGAATAGGTATGGAAAATTGGACTAAAGATGATACAGGAGATCCCACAACCCGAGATCGTAAGTATGAGACAAGATGTCTGGATTACAAGAACTCCCTTCTGGGAGATGAATTGGATACACGAAAGAACTTGGCAGGATCTCGTACTACGAGATTACAAGGGGACAAGATAGTTTGTCCAAGAACTAGACTAGAACAAGGAACAAGACAAGAACTAGAACTAGAACTTGAAGAGTACTTACTTGGCGGTCACGACTCCTTGAGCTCCCAAGACTGGTATTGGCAAGATTGATTATGAATGTGGCCAACCCCTCCTTATATAGGTTTTCTAAGGGTAGTTCTAGGGCGGTTATGAATTGATGATGTCATCGATGATGTCATCAATTCAAAGCATGGTCTCTTGATGTTAGAATCAAGCAAGAAGACAATCGATCTTAGAGTTTTGCCCGTTCCTCACATGGAATCTGAGATTTAGGATGGTTTCCCTTGTCCATGACATTACCTCCCCCTCAAGCAACGAGTTCCATGAGGAGCAATCACATTCTCTGGTCTCGGCTTCATTGGATTTCTCTTATGGAATTCTTGAACCTTGATTGGTGCTCTTTGACATTTTTTTGCAGGTTCCCAAGTACGATCGCTGATGTCATACCCTTTCCAATGAATAAGGTACTCTAATCTTCCTCGGGATATTCTCGAATCTAGGACATGCTTGACTTCAAATTCTTCATGATCATCAAACTCGATAGGTGGTGAAGGACTAGGTCTCTCCCCCTCAATGGTGAAATCTGATATGGTTCCAACATGGATACATGGAAAACTGGATGTATTCTCATGGTACTTGGTAGCTGGAGCTTGAAGGTGATTGGATTAATCTTGGCCAAGATGGTAAATGGACCAAATCTTTGATGATCTAACTTTGCACAAGGCCTTGAAGTTTGCAAGTTGTTTCTGAGTAAGCATACTTTATCCCCAATTTGATATGATGGATTCTGGACACGATGTTGATCTGCATAGTACTTATATTGTTGTTGAGCTTTATGGATCTCTTCCTTGAGTTCTTTGTGAATGTCCATCAGGTACTGGGCCTTGTCTCTGGCAGCTGGGTTCTTGACATGATTTGACAGTTGTATATCCATCCTTGGATGTTGTCCATAATTAGCAAAGAAGGGAGTCTGCTTAGTAGATGAATGAACACTATTGTTATAAGCAAACTCTGCAAAGGGTAAAAGCTCAAACCAATCATTTTGATGATAGTTGCTAGTGCAACGGAGATATTGCTCCAGGACTTGATTCACTCGTTCTGTTTGTCCATCAGTCTGTGGATGATTTGTTGTAGATAGTTTAACTTGAACACCAAGGAGCTTGCAAAGACTGTTCCAAAAGCTGGATATGAACTGTGGACCTTGATCACTGACAATGTCATCAAGAAATCCATGAAGCCTAAATATATACCTGAGAAAAAGTCTAGCAGTGGCTGCACTTGTGATTGCCTTGGTAGTTGGAATGAAGTGTGCCATCTTTGTAAATCTATCCACAATAACAAGAATGGCATCATACTTATCTGACTTTGGTAGATTTGTGATGAAATCCATAGACAATGAGGCCCATTTCCTTTCTGGAATAGGTAGAGGTTGCAAGAGTCCATGAGGTTTATGTCGGGTTACCTTAGATCTATTGCAAGTATCACAGGTTCGAATGTATTCTTTGACTTCCTTCCACATCTGAGGCCACCAAAAGTCCCTTGATATGAGTTCTATTGTTTTATTCACTCCAAAATGTCCTGCTGAAAGGTTGTCATGGCGTTGTTGAAGTACTTGGATCCTAGGCTTTCCTGAAGGGATATATAATAGGTTCTTATAGAGTAGTAAACCATCCTTTTCTTGAAATTCGTTTACTTCTTGGAATTTTCCTTCTTGAGCTTTCTGCTTAACGTTACAAAACAATTCATCCTATGGTAGATTCTCACGAATCAATTGATTCAAGGCTGAATCTTCATGATGGCTTGAAGAGATAGCTGCTAACTGGAGATGCTCAGGCTTGAGTAATACACTCTCTTGTTGATCAAAGGCCTCTTCACCCTTCTTTGGTGCAAGGTAAGATCTTCTGGACAGGGCATCTGACTGACATTGATGACATCCTGGACGGTATGTGATGACAAAGTCGAATCTGGATAAAAAGTTACTCCATCGAGATTGCCTTCTATTGAGAATCCGGGTGGTCATAAAATACTCTAGGTTCTTGTGATCTAAATACACAATGACTTTATGAGCTGCTCCTTCTAGATGGTGATGCCAGGTATCAAATGCATCTACTATGGCAAGAAGTTCTTTATCATGAATTTCATAATTAATTTCTGGAGGGGAAAACTTCCTTGAATGATATGCAACTGGATGTAGGTGTCCATCATCTCCATATTGGGAAAGAATGGCCCCCAGAGCAAAGTCCGATGCATCTGTCTCAAGGAAGAAGGGCTTACTAGAATCAGGATGAACTAGAATTGGAGCAGTAGTGAATGCTAATTTCAAGGTCTGAAAGGCCTTCTCTGCTTCTTCGGTCCATGAGAATTTGGAGTTCCATGTAAGCTTGGTAAGAGGTGTCACTATCTTGGAGTAATCTCTGATGAATATCCTGTAGAAATTGGCAAACCCCAAAAAACATTGTACATCTCGAACACATGAAGGTGGTTGCCAATCAAGGATTGTCTCAATCTTCTTAGGGTTCATAAAAATTCCTTTATCTTATACTATGTACCCTAAAAATTCCACTTCTGTCTTATGGAAAGAGCACTTCTCCAATTTTGCATATAATCCTTTTTCTCTTAGTTTCTCTAGGACTATCTTTACATGATCTTCATAATCCTCTAGATTTTTGGAGAATATCAAGATATCATCAAGTTATATTACAACAAAATCATCTAAATATTCTCGAAAGATATCATTCATCATATGTTGGAAGACAGCTGGAGCATTGGTAAGACCGAATGGCATAACTACATATTCAAAATGCCCATACCTTGTTCGAAATGTTATCTTCCATTCATCTCCTTCTCTGATCCTGAAAAGGTTGTAAGCTCCTCGAAGATCAATTTTCGTGAAGAATCTTGCTTTTCCAAGGCATTCCAAGAGCTCTGATATGAGTGGTAGAGGGTATCTGTTTTTTATAATGACTTTGTTCAATCCACGATAGTCTACACACATCCGGAGAGTCCCATCCTTCTTCTTTACAAATACAATAGGAGCTCTTGTTGGAGACTTCGAGTGTTTGATAAACCCCTTTCTAGATTCTCATCAATGTTCTTGCGTAGTTCTGTAAGTTTCTCTGGAGATAGTCTGTAGATTGGTCCAAAGGGTGGTTGTGCTCCCTCTTGAAGATCTATGGGGCAATCGTAAGGTCTATGCTTTGGGAGGATATCTGCATTCTTCTTTTCAAAAAGATCTTCAAAGCCTTTGTACTAATTGGGTAGTTGTACTGGATCATCTTTCTTGGATTCTTGAGCTGGTATGGCATAGATCATATATGTAGGTTCCTTCCTTACTACATGTATGAAGGCTTTGGCTCCAACATATGTTGGGTTCTTTTGGATATCTCGACGGGTGATTTTATTCTTTTCCTAATTAATGTCTGGATTATGCTTCTTTAACTAGGGCATTCCAATGATAACTAGATGTACAGGGCTTGATATTACATTGAAACATGTGTGGGATTCATGGTCACCAAGGTGTACTCTTAAAGGTATGGTTTCCATGGTTATATTCCCAGATGCTAGAGGCCGTCCATCTACTACTTCAGCTACTACTGGTTTGTTCTTCCGAAGTACAAGAATTCCATGTTTCTTAACCAATCCTTCATCGATGAAACATGAGGAGGCTCCTAAATCTACTAGGGTTGTAAGGGAAAGGGTCTTCTTGGGCATGATTAACTTGACAGGTGCAAGACATGTTTCTATGGGTGTAGCTGGAATTATGAGACCCTTTCTTATATCATGGTCTGGCTGCAGGGTCTCTTTTACAATTGGACTTCCTCGTTTCCCTGCTCAGGCTATGTTAGTGCAAAGCTTTGGCATGCACACTTTGGTCATCTAAATTTTGCTAGTTTGCTATGCTTGCAAAAATTTGAAATGATGTCCTCTTTATGCAAACTTGAGGCACCTGGTAAACATGTTTGTGAAGGCTATATTTTGGGCAAAATGCAGCAGTCCTTGTTCCCAAAAGATGGTTTAGTTTGAGCTAACTAGAAATTGCAACTTGTTCACAGTGATGTCTGTTGACCTATGCAAATACCCTCTTTTGGAAACTATATTTACTTTGTGGATTTCATTGATGATTTTTCTAGACATGCATGGGTAAATCCATTCAAAGAGAAGTCCGAAGTGTTTATGTGCTTCAAACATTTTTTGGTTTTGGCTGAAAATATGTCACCATGCAAAATGGGCACCCTCCATTATGATTGAGGGGGAGAATATATGTCTTCTGACTTTAATGCATTTCTCGCTAAACATGAGAATAAAACATCAATGTACAGTGCCATATACACCTCAACAAAATGGAGTTGTTGAAAGGAAGAACAGGTCACTCATGGAGATGGTGAAGTGTATGGTTAAGACTCAAGCTTTACCACATAGTTTCTAGCTTGAGGTTGTTATATGTGTAGCATATATACTTAATAGGTGTCCCACTAAAGCATTGCAATCTATCACTCTATACGAGGCTTGGCATGGCCATAAGCCATCTATCACTCACTTGTGTGTTTTTTATTGTCTATCATATGCATTAGTGCCTAAACAACAATGTAGGAAATTCGATGATAAAGCAGTGAAATGTATTTTTGTTGGGTATAGTACTAAAAGCAAAGGCTATCATTTGTATCATCCACAAACTAAATGCATTTTGGTTAGTGGCAATGTTGTTTTCATGGAAGATGTTATTCAACCATTACTTTTATGTACGAAGGAGACATTTGTTAGCTCCAAAGACATGTATGATACTTTGCTACCTCATTTTATAGGTGGACACTCTAGTGCTAGCCTAATGAGGCAACTTTTCAGCCTTTACAGGTTTCATGGGATGATCCAGATCATTCCATTTTTTATGCAGTTTTACATGATGCACTCATTGATGAGAGAACTGATATTAAGGAGGCAAAAACTATGCCAAAATTGCTGGTGTAGAATTTTTGTGATAGGAAATTGGATGCACCTCTGTCATATCATACTTGTTATAGCTCTCATAGTGCTTTCTGTGCATCAAATTCCTATGCTACGACTGCGTCTAGTCTGTGTGATAAGAATGAGCCTATTTCGATTGATAAAGCACAAAATTCGAAAAATTGGATGGGTGCTATGCAATGAGAATATGAGACTATCATGAAAAATGGTACCTAGTCTTTATGTGAATTGCCTCCTTGCAAGAAGGCCATTGGCATTAAGTGGGTATACAAGTTGAAACATAAGCCTGATTGAATAGTTGACAGGTATAAGGCTAGGCGGCTGTTGCAAAGGGTTATGTGTAGTAAAAAGCCATTGGTTTTAGCGAGACCTTTGTACCTACATGTTGAATGACTGTTTTCCATAGCATATATGCACTTGCAACTCATCATGGTTGGAATGTACATCAATTGGACATTAAAAAATCATTTTTGAATAGTGACTTTCATAAAGAAGTGTATGTTTTTCAGCCCTGAGGCTTTGTGTAGGAAGGGCATGAAAACCAAGTGTGCAAGTTGAAGAAGTCATTATATGGTTTAAAGAAAGCACCACATGCTTGGTATGAAAAGATACATGCATATCTGATTGCACATAGTTTGGAGAACAGTCCAACTGAAAGCACCTTATATGTTAAGCATGCTAATGATGTGCTTCTGATCATTGTTGTGTATGTTGATGACATGTTGTTGAGTGGTCCTCATGAGAGACATATTGCTAATTTTAAGGCTGATCTACATGCCTCATTTGAGAAGTCAGATTTGGGGCATTTGCATCATTATTTGGGCATTCAATTTATGCAAGTTGATGGTGTAATAGCTTTGTGTCAAACAAAATATATTGACACATTATTGAAGTGTTTTGGCCTTGAAGACTGCAAACCTATTGCCATTCCTATGGAGACATGTTTAAGATTGAGTCTTTATGATGCTAGAGATGCATTTGATTTTGTTCTCTATCAGTAGGTTGTTGGATGCTTGATTTACTTATGCATTACTCGACTAAATATTCAGTTTGTTGTCTCAGAGATGAGCAGGTTTATGCATTGCCCAGGTGTCAAGCATTGGTAGGCGGCTAAGTGCATCTTTCGCTATTTGAGTGGTACTTGGCTACTTGGATTGTTTTAACCCAAGGGAGGATCACACTACCAGATTTACATTATTTTTCTAGCTTTGCTTGGGTTGATTGCTATGACACTTGTGTGTCAAGTAGTGGCTTTTTCTTCATGCTTGGTACCTCATGTATATGTTGATTGAGAAAGAAGCATCCTATTAATTGTGAGGCTGAGTGTAGGGCAACTTTCACATCAATTGTTGAGTGCGTGTGGCTTAGATGCCTTATGGCTGATTTGGGTTTCGGTCACTCTTCTGCCATCACCATCTTCACTGACAATCAGTGCGCATTTGAAGTTGCGAGGAACCCTATGTTCCATGCTCCCACTAAGCATATTGACATGCATTATCATTATGTCAGGGAGAGATTCTCTACTGGAGAGATCAACTTGGCATATGTGCCCATGTAGGAGAACATTGCAGACCTTTTCACGAAGGCTCTGCCTAGGGAGAATTTCGAAGCTTTCTACAAAGCTTTGGGCTTACTTCCTTGTGTGGATCGATTCCACATAGGTTGGCACTTTCTTATACATGAGTCCCAACTCCTTGTTCATTGCATCACTGCGAGGGGGGATTTGTTGATATATTTGGGTAGTGATGGGTGTGAACACACTAGGACTACTGGGGCACTTTTTCCCTCTTTAGGAGGTTTTTTCCCTTAGCTTGTATATATGCCTTTTGCCCTAACACCTTACTTATCTTTGTACATTCTAATGGTAATACATTCAATATTGTGTGTTGTGCTCCAAGCTTCTTGTTCTTCTTCTTCGTTGTGTTGTTTGTGTGCTTCTGCATACCTCAAATCCCAATAAGTACTACAATGAAAATAGCTATTTTATAGATTCTTGTAGATAACCTTTTGTTGTAGGTTGTTCATTGTTGTGCTGATAGAGGATGTGAGAACTTTGTTTAAATATGCATCTACACATATATCTCTCTCTCTCATATATATATATATATATATATATATATATATATATATATATATATATATATATATATATATATATATATATATATATATATATATATATATATATGAGGAAGTTGAGGTTAAAGCCTAGCCTTTTTTTCTTGAATTAATTAAAAAAAAAATCATATAGTGAATGGGCATAGTGCCCTTGGGATCCCTCATATGCCAAAAAAGTAGGAGTATGACTACTTGAAGGTGCAGTAGAGGTGACATCCATGATCTGGTAGGGAAACTAAGTATTAGTAGGAGTTACATAGAAAGTCAATTTAGAAAGTCAATTAACTTTTTGTTGCCCTCATGGGTGGTCCATTTAGTTTTGATCTTGTTATTTTCCAAGAAAACAATCATATGGTGTTTGAAGGGAGGGAATTCTCATAGTTACATATTTTTTTACTTAACTGACCAAGTGATTTTTCAATGGATCATTCCTTTAGATGGTCATTAAAGTCAACCTCACATCTTTTTTTCCATATATTTCAAAGCACTTCCCCTTGATAGCATTCCATAAGGTAGAAGAACAAGCAATTGCTGTTCAAAGTAGTGCTTGATTCTAGCTGATTTGATTCTATAAGCTTAAAATCTTGGTCAGAGCCTTTGTGACTAAGAGACTCTTACGACACGAGAAGAAGAGGTGACCAATGTCCTCCCAACAATGAAGGCAGTGCTTACACCACTAAGGGGACTTGCAGATTCTATAGCTTTGACATTAATTCCCCTTTGGAGGATTTTCCACATAAGAATGAACTTTTTATTCTCAATGAGAGGATACCACGTCCACAAACTTAAATAACCATTTGATATAGGTCTATTCATGGCACCATCTTTTGTTAAGGGAGATAAGCGAGTCTAGGGGCTTCTTGACACTTATCACCTTATCCAATTTGTTGCTATTGATCCATCATAACCCTTCAATTTGTGGGGCATCATGCCTTAGAGGGAGGTGAGTCTTTGGCTCTCCTAGGAATTGATTCTTTGTCTCTATAGGCAGTAGTCTTCATAATCAACTTTCCTCGCCACGTCTATTTTCTTAAATCTCGTCCAATGTCTTCTCTCTTGATTCAAGAGATATTTCCACCTACAAAACCCTTTGTAGTTTCCTTTGGAGGTCTTCCAAGTTCTTTTCTTTGATTCCTCCAATAGGAAGTCAAATAGAATCATTTTGTTTAATCCCTATAGGCCACTTCCAATCCTCATTGACCTTGATGAATGGTTTCATCTTGTTCCAACTCTTACATAAAGAGAAGACAAGGTCCAAACCCTTGGGGGTCACAAGAGAAGAGAAACATAGATAAGTGAGCAGATCAAGCTCCTTCCACCTAGGAAGAACCAAGAGCATAAGGTGAGATTTTTTTTTGAGGATTAATTTTTTGGAGGAAGTTTTTTATTTGCACCATGTTTTGATCATAAACTTGAAAACCATCTTATCTACCATCCCCCCACATCCATAATGCCAAGGCCACTTGCATCTTTTTTTCATAGATAACTAATGAAAGAAGGAAGGTGTTGATCACCATGACCCACCTTGCCAGGTTGATTTGCATGTCATTCAAGTAATTATATTTGTTATCAAGCTTGGTGAGAGCAAAGTTCCATCGGTAACTCATGGGAACATAAAAACCCATTCGAATGCTGAGTAGGGGGAAGCTATGACCATTGGAGAGCTCTTGGCATCCCAACTCAACCAATAAATATAGAGGGGATCCCAAAGCTTTATCCCATCAAGTGCTTTTTTCATCATGTCTACTATTTGCTTCTCAGTAGGAACAAATGAAATGTCAATTTCCTTTGCCGTAAGTCTCTCTCTTCGAAAGTGGTAATGGGCTTCTATGTGCTTTTTCCTTGCAGGAAAAAATGGATTTGTAACTATATGCATGGAACTTACATTATCTCCAAGTAAGTGAGGTTTGGAACTTACAAGTCCCAAATCTGAGTACAACTCCTTGATCCATACTGCTTCTTTAGTTGAAATAGTTAGATCTCTATATTCTGCTTCATTTGAAGATAAAGAAACTATTCGTTGCTTCTTGGAACTCCATGACACCAATTTTGAACTTGCAAATGCTAAGTATCCAGAGGTACTTCTTCCATCATCCTTTGTTCCTATCCAATCTACATCTGAATAGATTTTGATATCCAAATTTGAAGAGTAAGGATAGTAGATACCTTCATTAAGTGTCCCTTTGAGGTACGTGAGTACTCTCTTTGCAGCATCCATGTGTGGCCTTCTAGGTGAGTGCATGAATCGATTACGCACTCCCACACTATATGATATGTCTAGTCTTGTGTGAGTAGCATATATCAAGCTACCAACTAAGCTTAGATACTCTTTAGGATCATCAATTTGCTCACCTTCATAAACACTTAGTTTATGGTTCAATTCCAAAGGTGTACCTTCAAGCTTTGTGTTCTTTATTCTGAACTTGACAAGTAGGACTTGAATGTATCTTCTCTAAGTTAGATACATCACGTCATCTGTATAAATAACTTGCATACCTAAGAAATATGTGAGCGCACCTAAGTCACTAATTTTGAACTCCTCTTGCATGTGTCTCTTGATCCTTTGAATGCCATTCGAATCATCACCTGTCAAAATGATATCATCTACATATACACATAGATAGACAACCTCATTTTGATCCCTTCTGATGAATAGAGAAGGATCTGAGTTGCTAGGTTTGAACCCTTGATCTTGAAGGTATGTAACCAATCTATAATTCCAAGCTCAAGGAGATTGTTTCAATCCATACAATGTTTTCTTAAGTCTGCAAACATAAGATGTGGAATCATATCCATACGTTTCTGGTTGCCTTTTCTCCCTTATTGACATTTTAGGTGCTTGCTTGGAGCATTCTCCACACTCTTGCATCTTTGCTATGCCTCTTGACTTCCATAGCTTGTAATCATTTTTCCTTTTCATCTTGGTCATCATCTATATCACTTCTTGGATCTTGGACCTTTGTATCATGCTTGCTTCCTAATTGATGAGAATCAGAATCAAGATCATATGGTAGAGCTACATTTTGTTTGTCTTCATCATACCAAGACCTATGTTCTTCAAACACAACATCCCTACTTGTAATGAATTGCTTGAGTGAAGGAATATAGAACTTGTAACCCATATGAGTTGATTCATACCCAATAGACATTGTGTTTGTTACCCTTTCATCTAGCTTACCTCTTATTTGTGATGGTAAATGAACATAAGCTAAACAAAAAAACAGCTTGCAATGTCCAAGAGTAGGTTTTCTTCCATACCATGCTTCATAAGGAGTCATACCTTGAAGTGATTTGGATGGTAGTCTATTGACAAGGTACACAATAGATGAAATAGCCTCTACGCATAGATAATGTGGCAACCTCTTCTCTTCAAGCATTGTTATGGTTGATCCAACCATAACAATTCTATTCATTTGAGGAGAGTACCTAGTAGTCACTTCCCTTTTGATACCTTTATCCTGCAAGAACTTATTAAACTCTTTGGAGAAGTATTTTCCCCCTCCATTAGATCTGAGCTTCTTAAGTGATCTACTTGTATGGTTCTCCACATGTTCTAGATACTCTTTGAAGCGATCAAACACTTCATTCTTACTCTTGATAAAGTACAGAATAGTCCATCTACTATGATCATCAATAAACAATACATAATACCTTGATCCTACCAATGAAGGTTCTTGGCTTGGTCCCCATACATCTGTGTGTACTAGGTTCAATAAGTTGTTGTGGATGTAGCCTTTGTGGTTGAATGGTTATCTTTGTGTCTTCCAAATCTGAGATGCATCACATTTGTTGATCTTGTGTTGCTTTGATATGTTTGGAAATCCAAGAACACTTTGATCACTGTATATATCCTTTAAGGTTCTTTCATTCACATGAGCTAGCCTCTTATGATACACTTCAAGCTCACTTAGGGTTTGGGACCCAAAGTTGAATAGAGCTATGTTTTTGGATTCTCCTACTTTCAAAATTAAAGAGCCTACCATGCTTCTCACCTTTGGCTATCTTCTTGAAGCCTTGACATGGATCTTCCACAAAAGCTCCATGTTGGGCGCATCTAACTTGCAAGCCTTTTTCAACTATTTGGTCTACACTTGTTCGGTTCTTTGTAATAGTGGAACATAGAGTATCTTGCTCATAATATTTTTCCTACCATTGGGAGCTTTGTCATTACCAATCTTCTCCACACTATGCGTTGAGCCATACCTTGTCTGAACTTCATGTCTATGCTTTGGACTTCTCAAATTAGATAAGAGAGCTATGTTGCCTGCAACATGATTCAAACATCCTAAATCTATGTAGAATAAATGATCATCTTCTTTACCTTCCTTGTGGTTTAGATTCATTAAGAGCAATGAGTCTTTAGGTTGATTATCTTTAGAATAATTAGAGTATTCCCTTCTATTATGGCCTCTATTATTATTGTTGAAGTTGTGTCCACCTCTACCTCTATTGCTACCATATCCATCTTTGCCACTTCCTTTTGGGGTCTTCCCATTGAACGAGAAATTTTGAGTGGTGTGGTTGGTCTTATCACAGATGACACAAGGTTGAACATTTTGAACTTTGTTTTTGTCATGCTTTGGTACTTTCTTCTTCCTTTTCCACTTGGTCTTGCCTGCAAAGTTGGCTTGGGAAGTCTCCTCTTCTTCTTCTTGCCTTTAAATTTCTTTTTTTTCTTATATACATATAGAGCACTAGTTGAATTACCATTGTAGGAGTTACCTTCCTTTATGCGATTGTTGGCCTCTTGATTCAAGAGTTGTCCAAGAAAGATGTTGAAGTGTGGAGTTTGCACATCCATGATGAGATCATAGGTTGTGGTGAAATATTGCCATTGCTTGTCACCTCTAATCCCATTGAGAATTTGCCACATGATGGCTTCTTCTTCAATCAGCTCTCCAATGGATGCCAATTGATCAACAACCTCCTTGAGCTTTGTAACAAACTCAGTGATAGTTTGTTTTGGATCCTTCTTCGTCTAGTTGAACTCATTCCAAAGATGGTTCTTCCTTGCCTTTGTACTAGCAGAAAAGAAATCCTCTAGGACATCCAGGTCTCTTGAAATGTCTAGCATCCTCTAATATGTGGTAATAGAAAATTAGAGATAGAGTTAATGTAATAAAGTGATAGGAAGGAGATGATTGAACCACACCCTTGACAGATAGGAGATGGTTGAACTACACCCTAAGAGAGAGGATTAGGAAGTAATCCTCAACTATGGCATTTGGGGCAAGTGGTTATCCCATCACATTCCTAAACAAGAGGTTGTGAGTTCAATTCCTTACATTGGTATCAGAGCTTTTAGCAGAGGAAGAATGATCAAACGGAGACATATGCCACAAAGTGAACCGATTTCTCATTGACAATTTTGCCTCTAAATAGCTTTGTCTTTTGAGCTCTTTGCTTCATTTCAAGCACCATTCAAAGACAAAGTGAAATAACCTCTGGGCTAAGAGGAAGCGATGGTCTTCAAGAAGGAGTATGTAGTTTTTCTCATTAACCAAAAGATGGAGAATCGCTCTTCCAAAGGATCAGAGGATGGACAAAGCTATGATCAAAGCTAAGTATTTTCCAGTTTCTACCTGGCCTTAATGCTTGATTTATCATGTTTTCATTATTCTACACTTAATCCTAGATGCACATTGAAATAGCCAAGATTTCAATCGATTAAGTCTAGATTAGGATAATGAAACAATCCACTTCTCATTCCAAGCATTAGTTTGCATTAAGGAAAGACTTGGTTTTAAAGAAAAAAGGATCCTTGTGCATCAAAAAATGTATTTTGGTAGTTTAATTTCATATTTCCTTTCCATTGAGTAAGCTTTTTATTGCAACTCAAGGATATGTTTTTATATCATAGTGCATTAAGACAAAGGAAAGGATATACATGCATCAAAGAATGTATTTTGGTAGTTTAATTTCACATTTCCTTTCCATTGAGTAAGCTTTTTATTGCAACTCAAGGATATATTTTTTTATCATAGTGCATTAGGACAAAGGAAAGGATATACATGCATCAAGATTGCATGATATACATTCTTAGCACAAGGAAAAGTCATGCATCAAGCTCATGCATGATTGTTGCATTATTTTTTGGGCATGCAAAGAACATGCATTCATACGCATGTGAGCACATGTATTTGCATGATAGAACGAGATGTTGTTTGCAAGTAGATATGGTATTGTACTCTCTTATTATTTAGCTTACTTTATAAAGATCACGGTTTGACATTAGTGAAAACATAGGACTAGTTGGTTGCAAAGACATGCTAGTTCTAGTTTGCAGCTCAAGTATAAGTAAGCACTAGGAGAGAGTTAGGTACTAAATTTTCTTGATGACCAAGAAAATTTAGTTACTTGCAAACCTTTTGCGATGTATGATGACTCTAAGTCCAGGATGTACTTAGGGAGTCATGAAGATAAGCTTATAATGATTACTCTAAGTATTGGTGATTTTATAAAGTCATGCGGATAAGCTTTAGTTGATTAGTTACCTAATTTATGTAACTTCTCAAGCATCCCAAGATTGGATGATAACTTCAGCTATATTTCCAAGTTCCATGAGCACTCTTTGATCATAAAATTCAATAAACAAATTGATGAACTTAAATACAAATTGAACTTTGAAGTTCAATAGACTTTTGTTTTGTTCATGTTTTGCATCTCTGGTAATGATGCATAGGGCCATGAAAACATGGAAACTTTGGAAGCACTCTTCTATTTAGAAAAATTCAAAGTACTAAGAAGTTTCTTTGAGGTTTCAAGATTCAAAGAAACCTCGGTAAGTGACTTTTAGGAATTGAGATATTTCCTAAAAGAGAAACACTAAAATGAAATAGTCAAGCCTTCTATTCCACACGTAAGATCATTCTCCTACCATGTTCGAGATGAATTTATTTTAGGGAAGGTAGACGTTCCAAGTAGAGGATCTTAGTTGATTCATGAACTCTTCCCAAAATACACATAAATTCATAATATATGATAGGAACAAGGAATGAGCAAAGGTGTATAAAGAAATAAAAGCAAAACATCTATTGTTTATGGATGTTTTGACGAAAGATGAAGAAAGCAAAACCTCTTTAGGATATAGATGTTTGCATTGCTTCATCACTTAATACAATCTGTATAAAGAAATAAAAGCAAAACATCTATTGTTTATGGATGTTTTGACGAAAGATGAAGAAAGCAAAACCTCTTTAGGATATAGATGTTTGCATTGCTTCATCACTTAACTCACAATCCCAGATAGGTTTCTTCCTTCCAAATAAGCCTCCATTATGATTTGCCAAGTAGCATAATTGTTTCTATCAAGCTTCTCAATCATTGATGGAAAGAAAGCTGGAGAAGCTTGGAGAGGCTTGGAAAGTTGATTTGTCAAGTGGTGACGTTGGTCCAACAAACAAGCATAGGACCAGCCCTAGCTCTTTGGATATGTAAAATAGACCTTGTAGGATTGTGGTCTGTGTGATAAAACCCAATAGGTTTTTCGGAACACCAACAAGAAACAAGTTGATGCAAAACAATTAAGTTGCACCTTGACTAACTCACAAAAACCTTCTAAAAGTGGATGGAAGTTATACTTCAAACACTGAGAGCAGCCATCACAGAAACAATTGGAAAATTTCCTCTTAAAGGAGTATCATACATACGGTTGGCTTGCTAAAATGAATAAAAACCCTAATTCATAACAACTATAGAAGGAGCAATCACCTGAACACTGAACTTGTGTCATCTCGATTTTTTAGAGATGTGTAGATAATGGCCCCCAAACTATAAAACTCGAACTTCTCTAAACCTAGTGAACCAAATGACTTAATAACTTCTGTAAATAAACTAGATAGTTTTATCTTTCCAATGAATGCTTAAACCGTGGATTTGGAGCTCTATAGATAGAGTAGAAATCTCTACAAGTTGAATGATATATGAGGAAGAAGGAGTAGAGAACAAAAATGGCACCAAATAATGATCAAAGAGTATATGTATTGCTTCAAATCAGAAATCTCCTTAATGTAAAAATGTATTGGGGTCTTTATATAGACTTTTGAGGATATGATCACACCTTTTGTTCATGGATTTGAATTCCAAACTAGGCAACTTTGATAGTTTAGATTGATTGGAATTTTTCCTATAATCTAGGAAAAGAGAAAGTTGAAGTCATATCAACCTTTTGATTGATTGATTGAGAATCAATCCAAACCACTTTTATCTCATGGATTTTAGGACTTTTCCTCTTTCCTTTTACAAGGATAAATACTTTGAATATCACGTAAGAAGGTGATCCTACGATCAAAAACTCTCAATACAACAAATGAATGTAAACAAAACTCTACGAGTATATGTTGCATCATTCAAATGATGAATTTGATGAAGATCATGTCCATCTTAGCATAATGAAAGCTTGATGTTCTAACAATGCCAAACTAGAAATAAAGAGCAACCAACATAGTATTGAATGTCTTGAAGAACCCATGGGTGAGGTTGTCCAGATGCTGACTTTCACCATTGGGTGGAGAATCAATAGCCTTAGTGATCATGGTGTCATTGATTGGTATCAAGAACATGCACCAAATTTTGGGAATTTTTTTGGTTCTAACTCTGGAGATCGCAGCCATGTAATCACACCTTTCAAAAGAGTGCAGAGTGGACTCCCCTAGGATTTGAGTGCAATGGTTGGAAATGAATTCAATATCTCTTTATCACTCATGCATTCTACCTTGTGATATACGGGACTTTTTCCTTGTACTTCTTCTTCTTCTTCTTCTTCTTCAGGAGTTTACACATTTCTTTAGATCTTTTATCTTCTTTTTCCACCCACCAATCTTTCAAGTACATGTTTAGATTCCTTCTTTGAATTTGCTCTTCACATCTAAGCTTGCTCCTAATTTTTTGGAGCCCAAACTACAGGTTGGAGTTTCCATTATTGAATTTTACCTCAAGATGCTAGAGCCAACAATAAAGCTTCTCCCTCCTCACACAATGAATTCTTTTAATCTCCTTTTGAGCCTATATGTGAATATGTGTGTATGTGCAAATACATGTGAATGTGCATGTATGTAAATAATCATATTATTAATATATAGTATCCTTTTTTCCTACATAATCAGATTTTGATCAATCACAGGGAACTCCATCATCATCTCCTAACTCTAAAACGATTAATTACTATAAGTATATCAAACTTTTAATTCCAATATTTGGTAGATCGTTATATTATAATCAAATTGTGATCAATCAGAGAGTATTCCACCACCTCCTACCCATGCAACAAGTTCACATGTGTCATCGGATAGGAATTATGATGATTTTAAATTCAAGAGCATATTATATGTTGGTGTAATATTTGCTATGGCACGTATTGAAGATCATGATTGGAATGTATTGAACATGAGATAGATTATGGTATTTTTAAGCATTCACCGCCACTTGATCGACATGATAATGTTTGGGTATGTATTGATTTCATAAGTTAATGTCATTAATTTTTTTGAAATCATATAAAATCAAGATTATACTTAATATACATGAATATTTGGTTGATGATCCTGATGATGATTCTCCCACTAATAATGCTAATATTCCTTGTACACATCATGAACATGTCGTTTATCAATTACAATTCGAGGTTTATAAAAATCCTTTATCTCTTAGTTTAGAAATTGTTGCATTATGCATGCTAATAGTGCTTAAGGTAGGCATAAGCATGAATGAGAGAGTACAATAAATGTTGAAGATTCAAGAATCTAGTCGAGAATCAACTTTTATGTCACATTGTTAGTTGAAGTTGAAGTTGAAGTTTAGGCAATGGAACTTCGAACCTAGTTTAGGATCAATTTTGAATAAGATTTTAAGGTTGGTACACACACGAAGACGGAACAAATTAACATTAAAAAACCAATTATTCAAGGTGGAATATTATGTGTCATCGCACTATTGACAAATTAACTTGCTCATATTGAGAGGTGGAATATTATGTGTCATCGCACTATGTGATCATTCAAAGATGACTGAACAAAAAAATCAGCACTATTTAATTGGTTGAAGCATCTAACTTTTATTGATAAAAAATAAGGAAAAAAGTGTGTGTACACACACACACATACATATATATATATATAAACACACACATAAATATAATAAATAAAAGCAATGTGCATTGTGCACTGTCATGAAACTGTGACATAAGTATCCGCATCTCTTTCATGCACCACTTGTGAGACCACCCACTACTAAATTTTGTCTCTAGTGAACTAAGTATGTACTTTTTGTCTCTCTCATCAAACTCACTGCAAAAAGAACATCATATAAGTAAAACATAAAATACATATTTAAATTTATATGCAAATTTTATATGTATGCCCATTTTAAGTGAACAAAATGCAAGTAAGAGTCACATAAAGATCTCATTCCTTTTTAAACTCCAAACCATGCATGATGTATATTATATTGCCATGAGGTGTGTCACACTCCAGCCCTAGGCTACCTATGCATGTCTTCATAGGTACCTCCACTATCCTCTCACGATCTGCAGGTGGTGTATGTGTCTTGAAAATAGAGAAATAAAAATGAATAGACATTTGTGTTGTAATATCATTAAAAAAATATTAAATTATAATATTAAGACAAACCTATGTGTCGATAGCTCTCTTCTTGCAAATGGAGCAGCAAAGGAGCATGCCTCTAGCCACTGGGTAAGCATCTGGATTGTGTAGTCTAATTCCTCATTAGGCATGTCTACATACTCATGCATGACAACCCTAAGGAATCATGCATAACTTTCCTCTCATAAGATTCCTTATGAGAGTAAGTTTTGCCTTTCACTCTCTACTATGATCAATAATATTTGTACATTTAAAACAAAATGGATAAGAAATAAATAAATAAATATACACATACATACACACACACACACACATATATATATATATATATATATATATATGTGTGTGTGTGTGTGTGTGTGTATGTGTGTGTGTGTACATGTGTGTGTATGTGTATACATGTGTATGTATGTGTATGTGTGTATGCATGTGTATTTGTGTATACATGTGTTTGTGTATGTGAATGTATGTATATGTGTGTATGTGTATGTATGTACATGTGTGTATATGCATGTGTGTTTGTGTGCATGTATGTGTGTGTACATGCATGTATGCATGTGTGGACATATGCAGGTATGTGTGTGTATATGCATGTATGTATATGTGTGTATCTGTGTGTATGTGTGTTTCGATGTGTGTGTAGGTACATGTGTGTGTATGTGTATATGTGTATGTGTATGTGTCTATATGTCTTTGTATGTATGTGTATGTATGTATATATATGTGTATGTGTGTTTGTGTGTTAATGCATGTGTATGTATATGTGTATGTGAGTGTATGTGTGTGCGTGTATATGTCTATGTAGCTAGGTGTTTGTGTGTGTATGCATGTGCATATGTATGTATGTATGCATATGCATATGTATGCATATGCATGTGTATGCATATGCATGTGTATGCATATGCATGTGTATGCATATGCATGTGTATGCATATGCATGTGTATGCATATGCATGTGTATGCATATGCATGTGTATGCATATGCATGTGTATGCATATGCATGTGTATGCATGTGTGTGTATGTGTGTATATGTGTATGTTTGTGTCTCTATGTGTGTGCATGCATATGTGTGTATATGTGCATGTGTGTATGTGTATATGTGTGAATGCATGTATGTACGCATGTGTATGCATATGTGTGTGTATGTGTATATGCATGCATATGCATGTGTATGCGAGTTTCTTGAGACTATGAATTCGCACTTATTTCCGATAATGGTAGCGAGCATACGGGAATGGAATTTTTGGAGTCCTGCGGGGTTTTCAGCATACCGAAATGGATCACTATGACCTGCATTCTTTCTCCGTCATCATGGATTGGGTGACCTAATGAAAATATAACTTAATGTGGAGCCTACTCTATACTTTTTAGATATGGACGCCCAATTTAAGTATTTATATCACGTTTCTTGCTATGGAAAGATCCCCCAATGAACATAATCCTGAGAATTAAATGTTATGGGACTTCAAATGTGAACAAAGTTTAGACTAAGTTTGTTTATCAAGTTTGGGTTGATATTGCAGTTTGATTAACATATTGGCTCTCAAAAAACTTTAGTTAGGGGGCAGCAGGAAGATGATGAAGATGAGAAGAATAATGAATCATGTAATCCTGTAATATTTTTTTTCCAAAAAGCTCTCTAAATTATAAACAAGAGAAAGATAAAAGAATGTTAAAGAGAGGTACAAAAAAGTTTCATAAGCTTTTCATCTCCTTCTTGGAGGACTCATTTGTTCTTGAACTTGTTTGTTTTTTAGCATCAACACCCTATGGTACCTCGCGGGTGGTGGGTTCTTACAATCACAAATCCTTCTAGTAAAAAAAACTAGGTATTTCTGATTTGACCATATCTTTTCTTCCATATCTTTCAGAACATAGTGGTCACAAATAAGGAATGTATTACAAGTGTCGTTGGGATCAGATTTTCGTGCTTAATGAAGTAAATTTGTCTTCATAAGTTTATAGACGAGCATTCAAAATCTTAACGTTAATGTTTCATGAGGATCTGAGTAAGAAATATAATTCTTATAACACATTTAACTATTCTGTATTTTATTTTATTTTATTTTGTTGGTATAGTTCTAACATTATTGCATGACGTACATCATCGATTTGAAGTACTCAATTATTCAAATGAAAGTATCATAAGAACTTGCTTCTGTGATGAATTAGAACTTCATGAAAGTCTTTAGGTTAAATTTTTATTTTTCTGTAACACAAAGGAGGTGAAATTCTCTTTAATGACTAAGACACCCTTTTTTTCATCAAAATGTTTTCATTAATATAAGTCATTTAGAAGAATATTTTGGTAAACTCGTTCGTTGAACACACGTTATTGCAGATTTTGGAAGCCTACAACTCCATTGAATGATAAAATCCTAATTCTTTATTAATAAAAAGAGTTGGAATCTGTCCTCACTTAAAGAAAATTCTCTGTCATAGCTTAGTATAAGTTTGATAACGGATCTTAAATTCACTTTAAATTTCAAAGCTTGGAAGAAGCATATTTCAAGAGTTTGGATCACGAGAAGCGTATGGATGGGAATATGTTAGAAGAATACTCCAATAGTAAAGAGGACAATCCAAAAATTTAGAGTTCCATTATTGGTTCCACTAATGGAGACTCCTATGCCAAGGAGTTTTTTAAAAAAGGAAGTTCAGTAGAGCCTACTCTTCCAAACTTTAATTAATAGAAATTACAGTTATACAAATGAACGGGCCTAGCACCCATGGGACCCCTCGTATCCCACAAAGTAGGGGTTGCTTATAGACTACTAGAGAAGGTTGATAAACCTCTCGTCCCCCTCATGTGGGGCCCACTTTGTTTTGATCTTGTTGCTCTCTAGGAAGAACACTCTATGATGTCTAAAGGGTGGGGGCTTCTTACAATTGGAAATTCTTTTGCCCAAAAGTACAAGAGATTTCTCATTGACAATTCTTTAGGAGGGCTTCCAAAGTTGGTTACACACCTCTCTTTCCATATTTTCCATAGAGTCTTTCCTCTTATAGCATTCCATAGTGTTGAGGAACATCTGGTTGCTTCACCCATCAAAGCTTGCATCCAATTGATTTGTCCCTATAACAACATGATTCTCTCAAGGGCCTCCTAGATCACTATTGATTTGGGGCACAAATAGAAGAGGAGTCCCAGGTCTTCCATGCCACGAAGGCATCATTTGCACCATGGGGGACCCTGTAAAATTATGTGGCTTTTACATTGGTCCAAATTCCATAGTGTAGGATTTGCCACATAAGCAAAGACTTTTTCATCTCGATGAGGGGGTGACAAAGGGATTGGAACTTAAAGTCCGACCTCCGGCCTAACCAATCTAGACACCACTTCCTATTGAGTGTGACATGAAACTCCACATCCTTCTTCAATCTTGGAATTTTCTCAGGGTTATTGCCAGTGTGCCATCTCATACCCTTAGGGTGAGAAGACTCCTAACCAATGAGGAGGCAAGACTTCAATCGTTCCCAAGCATTGAATTTGATCTATTATAGACACCATTCTTCATAGTCCACTCTCTTGTCCGGATGAATGTCCTCGAATCTAATCCACTAACAAGTTTCTTGGTTCTAGAGGTGTTTCCATAAACGAAATCCTTTGGTCCAAAGCTTCCTAGCTTTTGGAGGTTCCAAGACTCCACACCTCTAATGCCCTTGATAGGAAACAAAATCAAATCATTTTGTCTCATACCAGCTACCTATTTCCAATCTTCATTTATTATGATAAACTGTTTAACCTTGTTTCAACTCTTCCATAAAGAACAAACTAAGCTCAAGCCTTTGGGATTCATTGGAAATGGGGAGAACAATACGGTGAGAAGGTCAAGAGCCCCAGGGCCCACAAGCTTAAGAGCACTCCTTTTTCTAAAAAAAAGCTTGGCCCAAGAGGCATCACTATTTCTCCATGCTTGAATTAACCATTTTGCCGCTAACGTATTGGCTCCTTGATGTCAAGAATGCCCAAACCACCTTGATCCTTTTGGCCGATGCAAGTAGTCCATTTAATTTTGGGGATACCCCTTCTGTTGGGGTCACTTATCCAGAGGAAGTTCCTCCAAATTCTCTCTAGTTTGAAGATCTCTTGGTCTTTTGGTCTCAAGGAGGAGAGAAAGTAAAGTATCGAAGGGAGAAGGAATGTGTTAATCATCATAGCATGTCGAACCAAATTAATCTACATACCTTTCTAGTACGTCAGCTTGCTCTTGAGCTTAGAGAGAACCTAGTTCCATCACTACTCCATCGAAACATTGACTCCACCAGAATACCTAAGAAGCAAAAGATTTGACTATTAGGATTAATTGACCACCATGGTCAATAGCAATTGTGGAGGATGCCCAACAACTACCCTTAAAGTAGTTTTAGTATGATTTATTTTGAACCTTGATGCCTCCCAAAAAGTATTCAAAAAACTCCACAAATTGGCAATGCTTAACGTGTCATTATGCACAAAGACATTAGTATCATTGGCAAAAAAGTCTCATGATCATCTAATCTTGATTGAGAGGTATATTGAGGCCATGAATATGACCTAAGTGAGCTTGATGGTTTATAAGGCAGCTAAGACCATCGACCGCAATAGGAAAGAGAAGAGGGTCCAATGGGCACCCTTGTCTAATATAACGTTTTAACTTAATCTCTTGAGAGAGTTGAGCATTGATGTTTATCTGAGCAGTTGCATTTCCCAATAGAATCGAGATCATATTAATGAGTTTTAGGCCATAATCCAAGTCTTTCAATGATTGCAGAATAAAGTCCCACTCAATTCTATCATAAGCTTTGTTGAAGTTCACATTAAAGAAGAGGACATCTTGCACTAATTCCTCAACAAAAACCAGACCTTCCCAAACATTAATGATAGCCTCGAGGATGGACCTCCCCTTAATGAACCCTTTTTTATCTTCACTAATCTAGTATCAAAGGTGACAAGAAATATAGTTTGCAATCGTGTTTGCTAAGGTCTTGTACCCAGTTTGTAGCATTCTAATTGGTCGCCAATTTTCATTTCTATTTTTGCTTCCTTTTTTGTGAATGATGTTGGCAGTGCCTTCATTGAGGGAATTGAGAAGCAAGCCAAAAGAAATATCCTCTTGCCACACCATACGTAAAGGAGTGGCCACCACATGCTTGAAGGTCTTGAAGAACTCATCTGTAAGGTCATCCAACCCTGGGCTCTTGCCATTAGGAAGGGAATCAATTACCTCCAAAATCTCAGCCTCTAAGATGGAAGCTTTGCAAAGAGCTTTCAAATTTTTTGGTTTCTAATGCACGAGATGGCAGCCATGCAATCATGTTTGTAAGGAGAAAGAAGCATGGAAACCCCCAAGAGCTGGGTAAAGGCGGTTGATAATTAGTGTACTATTTTCTTCATCCATTTTTAAATTCAACCTCATTAGCATCCACCATGAATAGAATTGCTTCCGTGGATTGCTTCTTCTAGAGAAGGTTGCACATCTCTTTAGTAGGCTTGTCCACCCTACCTACCCACCAATCTTTAAAGTATATTTGTAGATCCTTTCTTTGAATTTATTCTTTGTATCTCATCATGGTTCTAATTTTTTGGAGTCCATTCTTGTATTGTGAGTGGCCTTTGTTAACTTCTACCTCCAAACGCCACAGACTCCGATAAAGATTTTCTCTTCTGGCACGATGAATGGGTTGAAGATTCTTATGAGCCCTAGCCAAAATGTAATGAGTTTGTGGGACCGCCCTCCTCCAACACTTGGATGGCAAGGAGAAGGAGGCAAAGGCCATGCTCCAAGCCTCCATAATTTTGTGTTGGACCGAGGGATGAGAGAGAGTGGTCAGATTGGCATGAAACCAGGGGGTTTCCTGAGACTCACGATTGGCATGATGATAATCACAATCGGGTAGTGATTAGAGATGACCAAGTCCACACTTTGGGAGAGTGAAAAAGAGGCCCATTTGTTGATGATATTCTACAAGATATAGCTTCTATCGAGTCTCACTTTCTGCAAGTTAGCACAATCTTTGAGGTTTGACCAAGAGAAACAAACAACATCCTTGATCCCCACCACATTTAGGTGTAGCTTGACTTGGTCCCAAACTTCCTTCTATTGCCCATCAATCACCCATCCCTTCCTCCTTTGTCAAAAAGGACCTCCACCATATTAAATTCCCCACAAAGAACCACGTTGAGTGTGCAAGGAGATGATAGAAAACTATAGATGACCCGCAAAAGAACAGCAAACCAATAATGGTTTTGGTTAGTAAGGGAATCCACAATTCTATTATGCCAACTTATACTGATCCCAATAGACACTCCACCATTTGCCCTGGGGTGTGTGGTGGAGATCGAGACATGGGATGGGGAAATACTATCGAGTCTCTTTTGTAGTTCCTCCCCATCGATTTTGATCTCTTGAAGACAAATGAAGTTTGAGCTTATGATTTTATCATGGATCCTGTGGTCGATCACGACCGCTCTTGACAAGTCCAATAGCCCTCTAACATTGAAAAACATGATAATCATTATCGGAGGTTGAGATCTCTGTAGAGAAGGGCCTTGTCCCTCTTCTTCTTGTTTTTAGCCTCCACTTTTTTTCTTCAAGGTAGAGGGATCATGACATAGGATTTTCCCCTTAAGGGGGCTCTTCCACAGTATCTCGGTCGGTTGTTTTAATTTTGATGAGCACTATTTGAAAACGAGTTTGTTATCGTTTCCAAGATTGTAGAAGGAATTATCGATCTTGCATTGTCCTAGCTAGCATCGTTGTTGGTGGTGAGCATTACCTCTTTGCTAATGGTGTTTCCTTCTTGGTTGCTTTCCTTGCAATTCGGACCTTCAAGAGTTTCCCCCTCACCACGATAGTCTTTGTGATTCATTTTGACTGGGTAATCTAGGCCATTGACCTCGTTTTCCAAGTTGCAAAAGGATTTTGTTTCTTGAGCTATACGAGAGCGGCTCTTGAGTGTGTCTATCGTGCTCTTGGGTGGTTCAGTTTGCAAGAAATGAAGAGCCTTCTCTTGCAAGCATCTATCGCATGAGTTCAGACTCTAACACAAGAACATGCAACTACTATCAACACTGAGTGAATAACTACTCTCGGGAAAGATCAAGAAACATTGTGCGATAGACACACTTGCACAATAGACAACACTCCATGTATGATAGACATACACACTACATGATAGACCAATACAAAACACAATAGAGCGGCCCCAGGTGTGCAAGATAGGCATGGAAGGATGTTCAAATTCTTAGCATCCATTTTTGGCAGTAGGGGGATTTGAACATTCTCCCACGGATGGGTGCAGCAAGGACCTCTGCCATCGTTTTGTTTTTGTTGTCATCGGTCTTCTTCACTGCATCATGATCCTTTCAACTATTTTTCAATTCTCCGAAGCATATGAATAATCACTCCATTCATCATCTGCACTTGTTCATCATCCCTGGTCTTGGTCCTCTGTCATCAACCCATGCCAAGGAATTATTTGACCCAAATGGATCGGTAGCAAATGCTCTTTTCCTCCCTTGGAAGTGCCTTATTAAAGGACAACTATGTCAAAATTGTAGCCCATCACATAAGAAAAATGCTCAAGAATGCTGCAAAAGAAAATAAAGATAAGATCTTCATTTCAGAACCCCCTTATGGTCGTCAATGATTATTCTCTATTTCAATGTTTGTGGGATCTCAAACTTGCTCATGCATCTATTATTGGATAGTGGTTGAAGGACAATCCTATTAACCTAGACCTTATCTGCCTCCAAGAAGTCAAATTTGACACGGAGGATCTATGGACACACTCAAGACTAATTTTACTCATCACTGCTCGATTTACACATATCACCCCCTAAGGCAATGGTGGTGTGTTTGTGTGTATAAATGTTCCTAATATTCTTCCCTTGTGGGTTTAGATTGTGATAAAAATCATAGGGGGTTTGTGATCAGGATCATGGGCCCACTCCCCTTCTTGGTGTTCTTGGTGTATGCTTTGAATGCAACCTAAGTGGGACTCTCTAGATTCCGTTCTAACAAACATGATCCTCTCGGGTGATTTCAACATGCTGAAATCTATTTCTAACCATTGGTAGCAAAATGGTCAGTCTATTGGTGGTATTCATAAAGCCATTTGATATGATTTTGACGTCCACCAAGACCTGTTTGAATTCAAATGTTACCAAGTATCTCCTACTCTAATGTGCAAAATAGTAACAAGCTCCACAAAGCTAAACTAAACAGATGTTATGTCTCATAAAATATTATTGACCTCTTGGGCCCTCCTTCCTTGTCTCTTTGCATGGACATAGTGGTTTTGGATAGATTTTAGTTTTATGAGTTATTACTTATATGTGGCACGAAGTGTTACAAACTCATGCCTCTCCTACAAAGTCCTTGATCACTATGGTTAAAATATCTAAATGTGTCACGCATAATGTCAATATGAAAATTCAAATAGTTAAAAAGGAAAGAAGACAAAGACTATAAAAAGGCTGAAGCATCTAGAAGTCGAAGTTAGAAATGGGAAATTGCGCCTCCAAAAAGGTGTTATCTATTATACTTGTGTGTCCCTCGAGTGCCTTTATGTGAATTGTTTCCTTGTACATCGGAACTCTTCACTCTAGAGCTAGCTAGAGTTTTTTTTTGTGTTTTACATAACCACATATACATGGTATACTTATATGTGGTGGTGCTTAGTACTTACTGATTAACTTGTAGCTCTTACTTCACTCATTCTCATATTAATACTCATCCTTCATCATCTATCAATAGGGAGCTCTTCCAATCAGCATCTATCTTGGTGTTTTAATTTCCTTTTTTGATGTTGTGTCTACTTCTATTGATGATTCCTCACTCTCTCATCAACCCAGCAGTGATAGGTATCAGAGCAAGCTAAGCTCCTTCACAACTTGTTATTTTTTGTTTCCTTCAATGCATGCATTTTTAACAATGCAAATCAATTTCAAAGCATAGAAGTACAAGGTTCAAGAGAACAATTCCACAAGTTGCACTTGAGTTTACCCCCTTTCAAATCCATTCAAGCCATTAGATTTTCCATTAGATTTATTTATTATGAACTTCAATTTAGCTTGCATTTTAGCTTTTTTTTAAGTTCACATCTTTGTACTTTTGAGCTCTTTGGCATAAAAGCAATAATGACTTGTTTGGCATGCTTCAAGATAAGGATATGCTTGATAGGATCAAATAATCGATGTGTTCTTGCATGATGAAGCATGTTCTGATTCAAAGATGTTAGGTTTGCTCAATACTCCACACTCAAGAGACCACAAATTATCCAGGGTGCTCTAAGTTGTAAGGCCCCGATTATGAGGAGAAGCCATTGTGAGAGCCTAGAAATTTGTGGCACCCTAACTTCCATGTTAGATGAGTTCTATGTGTGATCGTTATGTTGTCTGTTCACATCATCTAATGAAGCATCTTGTGCTGAACCTTCACAAAGAATCGCTAGATTTCCTTCATATCTTTCATTTTTAATCCCTATTTGATCCCCTTGAAACCTTGTAGATATCTTTAACTCTTGATTAGTATCATTTCTTGTTTTTGGGTTTTTTTTATTTCCCTCTATGGGATGTGAGGAGTTTTTTAGAGTAGGGGAAGTTACTTCTTGTTCTCGTGTTGGCTTTTTCTGAATTTTGTTTTGTTTTATATTGGATGTTATGCATCTCTTATCATGCTCGAAAATTTCTTCAAATTGTTGATTGAAATCCTTTTCTCTAGAATTGATTGGTCCTTAGGCATATGGACCCACTTTAGGAAGGATTTCCATGTCCTCTAGCATGAACCACTAGAGGAGCCCCACTTTATAAAGAGTCCACGTCCTTTGTTTTATTTTGATGAGTTGATCATGCATATTAAATTCATTCAGGTAGACAAACTTCTCACATAGTTCATGGTCCATCATACACATGATGCTAGCACCTAGTTAATTTGCCTCAAGTTCATATTTTTTGCATGATGTACCTCCTTTCCATTGAAAAATCCACATCACCTCGTCAATCGCTCATGAAGAGAGTGGATAGCTGTCTTTCATCTATCTTCTTGTTGTAATTTTAGAAATTGAGCTAGAAGAGTATTCATATTTATTGCATTAGAATCTACGCCATCGGCTTCATGTTTTACTCATACCCTCCTTTTCCATCGAGTTCACGAAGCATGTCAAGGTGTTTTTTGAAAGGAGGGTGCAAGCAAGCAAAGAGCTTGACTTAGGAAAACCAAAGAACACCTTTACAAGAGGAAAATCCAATATTTTTTTTTAATTGAGTATGCAAGCATCAAAGAAGCATATGAGAATTCCCCAAGTTTTCAATTGATGCCATACTTTTATATGTATAAGCATAACATCATAAAACAATTTATAGTCATTCAGCATCACAAATTATTCTCCATATGTCCATACCATCGATTAAGCCTTATGAAGTAATCACTACCATTGATGCTTTAAATGAATAAAAAGATCCAACATGCCTTAAAGCAGTTGTATACTTTGTTCATAATTAGTGATGTTTTTTACACTTTGGGTAAGCTCTTTCTTAAGATTCCTCCTCAAGTTACGCTCAATATTTAGGGAAAAGTTTCTCTTTTTTCATGCATAATCATGCATTAGATAAATTACCCTAGCCCTAAGGGAGGACATGTCCCATTTATAAGTTGGCCTCATATTCTCCAAAATGGCTTCTATAGTTCCATTAAACTTCAACTCTAATAATTACTAATGGTTCTATCAAACAAGGGATTCAAAAACAATGTATCAATTGCTGTGACATTGGAAAATGGGCTCATCAAAGTATCAACGTTAGAGCAAGGCTCAAACTCTCAAATAACACTTTTCTTTCATTGAGAAACTCATCAAGTGCTCAAAAAACTAACTTTTGGGCTGTGAAGATAGAAATATGTTGAAAGCTCATTAATGAAGAGTGTCCATGATTACTACATAAATGGAAATTTTGGAACGTTGTGTCTCATAAATGAGGCTTAGGAATTTTAAACATTCTACTACAATACAAGCCTCATAAAAGAGCAGAAAACAAGAAATCTAACTAGCGAGTTGCATTTGAGGAACCACCTCTCCCTTTATGTAGCTAAAGCTTCATAGTTTTTGTCCAATACCTACGATAGAATTCTCCACTTCCTTCACTTTATTGCAATCCAAAGCTTATGCTCTTTCACACTTGTTACTTCTATGAGTTTACTTTGTTTCGTTCTTTCTCAACGCCTTGATTCTTTTCTTTCTAAAAAAGAATACAACATCTTGGATCAGGAGTTGAACCTCTATGATCTTGCTTCTTTTTTGTTTCAACAATTTTGATTGCATGGATGATAGCACGGGGGAGATCAATATACTTCTTAGGTCGTTTTCCTGGGATACTTGAGCATATTGAGCACTCAAAGAGCATCATTTCCACATGACAAGCATGTTATTGAGAATGTACTATAAGTAGTACATACAGATGTTTGGGGTCCAGCAAAGACCACATCTATGGGTGGTTTCAGGTTTTATGTTACTTTCATTGATAACCATACATGCAAAGTATGGGTATATTTCATGAAAGAGAAGAGCAAAGTGTTCATCCACTTCCAGAATTTTAAAGCTATGGTGGAAAAGCAGACAAGGAAGTACATTCAAACATTAAGATCTGATGGAGGAGGTGAATACATGTCAAATGAGTTCAGCAATTTTCTAAAAAATCATGGGATTCGGCATCAGTTTCCATGCAGGTACACACCATATTGCAGAAATAGCAAGAGCCTTGATGGCTGAGAAGAATATGCATCATTGTTATATGGGTAGAAGTTGTGCATACTATTGTATACATCATGAACAGAACTCTGACTGCTGTTGTACATCAAGTTACACCTGAAGAGAAGTTTACAGGTAAAAAGCCAAACTTATCACATCTGAAAGTTTTTGGCTATATTGCATATGTACATGTCCCATATGAATTGAGGATGAAGCTCGATCCAAAAGCAGAAAAGTGTGTCTTCATTGGATACTCCCTTGAGCAAAAGGGATATAAATGTTGTAACCCACTCACACGACAGGTAAAGGTGAGCAGAGATGTGGGATTTGATGAAATCTCAAGCTTCTATGCAGATGCCAAAGAAGGACTGAATCTTGAACCAAATGACAAAGAAAATCTTGAAAAATCAAGTGCAGAATCTCAAGTTTTGAGTGGATAGGATGCATCACCAAGCAATAGTTCCAACTCAAATCCACGGAGTGGAAGATTGCGTGGAAATTTCAGTCCAGCAAATTCATGGTAGGTCATAAAACATGTGCAAGTTTTGAAGACGTTGATGGAGATTCAAGCGATTCAAAAAAGAGTCTTGATGAGGAACTTGGACTGCCCTTTGTGAAGACTCCAGGAGTAAGAAGGGCACATGCAGATGATACAAGGAGAAGTGACCCAGGACCAAGAAGATCTGGGAGGATGTGGATTGAGTGCAACGATTGACGTATGACAATTATATGGCTCGTCATTGTGCCTACATGAAAAAGGTAATACAAGATGTTGAACCTTCTTGCTTTGAAGATGCAATTGGAATTGCAGATTGGGAAAAAGCTATGGATGAGGAGATGGATGCACTTTATGGAAATGATACATGGAAGTTGATTCCATTGTTGCAAGGAAAGAAACCCATAGGCTGCAAATGGGTTTACAAGGTAAAGCATAATGCTGATGGTAGCATAAGCAAGTTGGTAGCTAAAGTATATGCACAGACATATGGCATTGATTATGAGGAAACATTCAGCCATGTAGCTAAAATGTCTACTATCAGAACACCTCTTGCATTAGCTACATCAAAAGGATTGACTTTGCATCAGATGGATGTGAAAAATGCTTTCCTACATGGTGAGTTATAGGAAGAAGTATATATGGACCAGCCACAAGGATATGAAGATTCAAAGCATCCAAAATATGTTTGCAAGTTGCAAAAGGCTTTGTAGGGGCTAAAGCAAGCCCCTCGTGCATGGTATGCAAGGATTGTTGATTACTTAACCAACATTGGGTTTTCTATGTGTGATGCAGATCACTCACTATATGCATGGAAGGCTGATGATGGCATCACTATTGTGGCTATTTATGTCGATGACCTGATTGTAGGTGGTGATAACTTAACCAGCATCAAAGAGGTAAAGCAACTTCTTATGTAGGAATTTGACATGAAAGATCTTGGTGTGCTGCACTATTTCTTGGGCATTGAGTTTATACATACAGAAACAGGTATATGGATGTCGCAAAGGCAATATGCCTAGAATATGCTGCAAAAGTATGGTATGGCTGATTGTAAGCTAATTTCTATGCCATTAGATCAGAATTTGGAAAATGCTACTATGTACAGGAAAATTATGGGAAGTCTTATATATCTCACAATTACAAGGCCTGGTCTAAGTTATATTGTTGGACTTGAAAGTCAATTTATGTAGGTTCCTAGGAAGCCACATTTGGATGCTCTGAGGCACACTCTACGTTATGTGAGTGCCACTTTGGATTATGCATTGTTTTATGAGGCTGGTGTAGATTTGCAGGTTTATGGATACACCGATGCAGATTGGGCTGGTAGCATTCCAGATAGAAGATCTACTAGTGGTTTTCTATTTTCACTTGGGAGTGCAGCTATTATATGGAGCAACAAGAAGCAACCCATTGTTGCTTTGTCGAGTACAAAGGTTGAGTATAGAGGTGCTACAATGGAAGCATGAGAGGCATCATGGTTAGAAATGCTACTTGTAGATTTAGGTGTGGATGTGAGAAATCATATCATTATTTACTGTGATAATCTTCGCAGCATACAGTTAGCACAGAATCCTGTTTTCCATGCTAGAACAAAGCATATCAAGGTACATTATCACTTCATGAGAGAGAAGGTATTAGGAATGTGAGAATAGATGAGCAGGTTGCTGATATTTTCACCAAAGCACTTGGAGCTGAGAAGTTGAAGAAGTTTCGGGAGATGCTTGGATTACAGGATATGGCATTGAGCTTGAGGGGGAGTGTTGAGATATCAAGCTCAACATGTGATGATCCAAGATGACACGTACCAATTTTTTGTTTCTCTGACATGTATAGTGGTCACACCGGTATATGTCAGGGATACTTCATTGAGCTTTATTAGATTTATCTACCGAGAGTGGTGGCACATTTGTTCCTTGCCAGCTCACTCACTCGCGGACATTAGGTTTTTTCCTTATGTATTGATCTTTATATATTGCACTTGTTGTATCCTTGTTTTTAGGTCATTCTTGTACATTCCTTTTTATGTAATAGAAGAAGAAGAAGAAGAAGATCCTTCTTCCTTGCCTCAATCTGTGTGTGTGCTTCTCCTTGAGAGTGAGGGTGTGTGTGTGAGCTCTCTTCCTTATCTCCTTCCTCGTGTCATGTCATGGGCCTATCAAGCCCTATGTTGTTGGATGGCCTGTGTGCCATTGAGTTTATAGTTAAAATTTTTTGGGATTCCATTTCCTAGGGAAATGTTGTCAAAATTTTTCCCACCTCATGGCATTATATACGCACTTGCCTTTAGGTAAGAATGTTATGGCATGGTAACATGTTGCAAGAAACTCATGATTATGACCACCACATACTAGAGAGATGACTCTCCTCCCAACCAAATGCCTCTATATATAGCTCTCTCTAGGGGACTGCCTTCTTGGGCAGGTGGATACTAGCCAGCCATGTGTCGGCCATGTAACTAGATGTGCATCAAGTGTCCCAATCAACTTGATTTAACTCAAGTGGATGCTTCTAGAAGGCTCTAGATCTCTTTGGGCAAAATACACTCCCCATGTTTCCCATGGGGATTGAACCCAAGACCTCCTCCTTCACATCCTTGAGACTTAACCACTAAGCTAAGTGGATCACTTGTTCATCAAGACCTCCTAGTAAGTCTAAACTCGTGATCTTTGGTCATACATACGAATGACCAAATGGTGTCCCATATCATATCTGTATAAACCGACCAGACCCTTCAATCATAGAGTTACTTTATTACATTCTTCCTCCCTTGAATAATATTTTCATCCTCAAAAATAGAGCTATATACATACTATAGGCAACCCTCGAGCCTCATGTTCTAAAACGGAGATGGTTGAACTCTAAAACGGAGATGCTTGAACCACACCCTTGACAGATAGGAGATGGTTGAACTACACCCTAAGAGGGAGGATTAGGAAGTAATCCTCAACCATGGCTTTTGGAGCAAGTGTTTAGCCCATCACATTCCTAACCAAGAGGTTGTGAGTTCAATTCCTTACATTTGAAGAATGTAATAAAGTAAGTCTATGATCCAAGGGTCTGGCCGGTTCAGATAGATCTGATATCGGACACCGTTTGGTCATCTGTATGTATGACCAAAGATCACGAGTTTAGACTTACTAGGAGGTTGTGAACAAGTGATCCACTTATCTTAGTGGTTAAGTCTCAAGGATATGAAGGAGGAGGTCTTGGGTTCAATCCCCATGGGGAACATGGGGAGTGTATTTTGCCCAAAGAGATCTAGAGCCTTCTAGAAGCATCCACTTGAGTTAACTCGAGTTGACTGGGAGACTTGGCGCACACGCAGTTACATGGCTGGCTAGTATCCACCTTCCCAAGAAGGTAGTCCCCTGGAGAGAGCTATATATAGAGGCATTTGGTTGGGAGGAGATTCATCTCTCTAGTATGTGGTGGTCGTAGTCATGAGATAAATGCAAGAATCTCATGATTACGACCACCACATACTAGAGAGATGACTCTCCTCCCAACCAAATGCCTCTATATATAGCTCTCTCCAGGGGACTGCCTTCTTGGGCAGGTGGATACTAGCCAGCCATGTGTCGGCCATGTAACTGCATGTGCGCCAAGTCTCCCAGTCAACTCGAGTTAACTCAAGTGGATGCTTCTGGAAGGCTCTAGATCTCTTTGGGCAAAATACACTCCCCATGTTCCCCATGGGGATTGAACCCAAGACCTCCTCCTTCACATCCTTGAGACTTAACCACTAAGCCATGTGGATCACTTGTTCACAAGAGCACAAGACCTCCTAGTAAGTCTAAACTCATCATCTTTGGTCATACATACAAATGACCAAACGGTGTCCGATATCAGATCTATCTGAACCGGCCAAACCCTTGGATCATAGACTTACTTTATTATACATGCCCTTTTTGCAAACTTCAATAAGGTGTAGGCATGCTTCTAAGCATGTATTTGATGGACTATGTACCATTACAGTATTATAGATAAGGCAACTTCATTAGAAACAGGATCCCTACACATAATCCTTATGGATTTAGAACATAGGATTGCTAAGGGGAGGGACATGTACCTTCACCATTAGGAATGTGCACAAGCAATCCCATAGGTTTCAAGAAGTTTTCAATAAAGGAAGTTCTGCCTTAGCCTACTCTCCGCGACTTGAATTAAATAAAGAAAAAGAAGGGGACTAGTGCCCACGCGATCCCCCGAATCCCACAAAGCAGGGGAAGCTTTTACAGAGTGTAGGTGGCTTTACAAGAATAGGGTTAATTGCCTACTCATCACCCTCATGCGGGGCCCACATGGGTAAAGTGTGTTCTTGATCAAAAGGAAAACTTGATGACTCCTAAAAAGAAAAGGGGGATTTCTTACAATTAGCAATCCTTTGCCGCGGAGGAATAGTGAATACTCAAATGACCAGAGTTTCGAGCATTCCGGAGAGTCACAGCGCGACCACTCACTTCTCCCAGTAGAGCTGGCTTCCAACTAATATATTTGTGATGACTAATTTTCATTTCGATGATCTGCCATAGCCTTTGAGTTAGGCCTTGCAAGGCTTACATGGAGTTATAGAGGAGGTTGATAAACCTCATATCCCCATCATGTGGAGCCCACTTGGTTTTAAGCTTATTGTTGACATACTGTAGCTCTTTGTGATGTCTGAAGGGGGAGTTTTCTTACAATTATCAATTCTTTTGCCGAGAAGGAAAAGGGACTTCTTGATCGACCACTCCTTGGGGGTATTGCCAAAGTTTTGAGCACATCTTTCTCGCCAAATCTTCCAAAGAATCTCTCCCCTAATCGCATTCCACAATGCCGCAAAGCAACCGATCGCTTCACCAATGAGGGTTTGCTTCCAATTTGTTTGTTCTTAGAATCCCAAAGAACGACCAAGGACCCTCCATAACCGAAGGGATTTAGGGAAAGCAAAGAACAGGTGATCAATATCGTCTTTGCTACGGCAACATCTCTTGCACCAGGGCGGAACCCCACAGATCTTGTTAGCTTTTGCATTGGTCCATATTCCACGGTGTAGGATTTGCCATAGGAGAACCGAATTTTTGTTTTCAATGAGAGGATGCCAGGTTGACATAAATTTCATATCCCATCGAAGTCGCATCCAATTAAGACACCATTTCTTGTTGAGACTGATGTGAATGTCATTGCAAGCTTCGACATATGGAAGCTTGGAGAGGCGATTACCATTATACCATTTAAGGCCCATTGGGTTCGGAGAGTCCTGTCCCATAAGTAGTCGGATTTTAGATCGGTCCCAAGCGTGGCGTCTGCTCAGTAAAACATTCCAATCCTTGTATGTGACCGTAGTAGTAGGGTCAAGGTCCTCAAAGTCCACCCATCTATTCCTATCCTGTTTCGAGAGGTGCTTCCATTGTTTGAATCCCCTATTCCAGAGTCTCTTGGCACTCAAGACATTCCAAGGCTCCACGTTTCTCATGCCTTGGATCGGGAGCCAAATAGATTTGTTTTGTCTTATACATGCAGCCCACTTCCAATCTTCATTGATTCTGATGTGTGGTTTGAATGTGTTCTAACTCAACCACAAGGATCTAACCAGGATCGATCCTTTGGGTGAGACTGAAATCGGAGAGAATAGGAGGGTGAGGGTAGCCTACCAAAGTAATTGCATTTGTGTTTCTGAAAATTAACGTGGCCCAAGAGGAATCTCTATTGCACCATGCCTTAATCATCCATTTAGCCGCGATTTTATTGGCCATGCTACCTATGTCCATAATACCCAGACCTCCATTCTCTTTTCGGCTAGTGCATATGGACCATTTGGTCTTAGGCACCCCCCTCTTGTTATGGTCCCCGTTCCAAAGAAAGTTCCTACAAGTACTTTCTAATTTGGCTAAATCTTGATTCTTCGGTCTCCAGCAAGAGAGAAAGTATATGATTGAGGATCGATGCTTTGGGTGAGACTGAAATCGGAGAGAATAGGAGGGTGAGGGTAGCCTACCAAAGTAATTGCATTTGTGTTTCTGAAAATTAACGTGGCCCAAGAGGAATCTCTATTGCACCATGCCTTAATCATCCATTTAGCCTCGATTTTATTGGCCATGCTGCCTATGTCCATAATACCCAGACCTCCATTCTCTTTTCGGCTAGTGCATATGGACCATTTGGTCTTAGGCACCCCCCTCTTGTTATGGTCCCCGTTCCAAAGAAAGTTCCTACAAGTACTTTCTAATTTGGCTAAATCTTGATTCTTCGGTCTCCAGCAAGAGAGAAAGTAAATGATTGAGGATATGAGGAACGTGTTGATCACCATGGCGTGGCCAGCAAGATTAATTTGCAAACCCCTCCAGTAGTTAAGTTTATCATTAAGTCTAGCGAGGACCCAAGCCCACCTTTGTTCCAGAGTAACACCAAAACCCAAGGGGATACCAAGAATATGAATGACCTGACCTGATTGAATGCTTTGGACAGGCACGGGTGATACATTTATGATAATCTCCAAAGTAGTGAAGATTTACTTATCTTCACAAGAGTCTCACACTATGGTTAGGAGATTATGGGGTATTGTCAAGAATACCCAAAGAGTGACTAGTTTCACTCATGAGCAAGTAGTGAAGCATTTCTGCTACACTCCTAAGGAAACCAATTAGATGGGTTCAGAGAGATGGGTTTCATGAGACAGCATCGACGGGTGCTTATGTGATTTGAGTGATGGTTAGGAAGGCCAGAGGTATGGTACTAGCTCTATGATTTAGAGCATAGATCCCTTAGTTAAGAAATAGTTGGTGTACCCGATACATATATGTATATCGAGATCTACAGAGAGGTACTTAGACCTAGTCTTGGTACCTAGGAACAAGTTGGTTTGGAACAGAAAGGGATATCCAGTGTCACTTGTTGACTAGAACCAAACTATACTAGTTCAAGGATATGGGACTCATTTGAATCCACCTACATGATTTTAGGATATGGGATTCATTAGATTCCACCTATATATTCCATTACATATGTATGGAATATATATTCAGTTTAATGTAGGTATAACATCGTGAATTGGAAGAAGGTTCCACTGGTATAGGACGGTGGAAACGACTTCCCTTTGAGCACTCTTCTTCTATGGCCATGAAGAAAAGGACTCATCATTCATGGTGTCATGTCTCACTAGATCAAAGGAGAGCTCTTAGTAGACATCTCCTTAGGATTGGGAGTTATCCTTCATAGTTTAGGGAAGATTTATTCTTCCAATAGAGAATGTGATAGGTGATTTTATCACCATTGGTATCACATACTCATTTTCAGGTTTTCAGGAAGCATAATTCCATTACTTCGATTGGATCATATAGATCCATGCACAGAGGATGGTTGACAGAGATAGCTCTTTAGTATGGATACACGTGTTTATGGTATCATGTCATATTATGGTTGACCATTTTAGCAAAGGTCTTTGACCCTTATAAGGAATTTATTTTCTCGACTCTTCACTTCATACACATTCATTAGCTAGAGGAGATTTGTTCTCCGTCTTCATAGAAATGAATGTAATGGGCATTATGCATTAGTTATGGAAGAGGGGAGCAAATGAATTCATAAGTTTCTCTTTTATGGAAAGGAGAAAGAGAGAATTAGCTTGGAGATCTCCAAGTGATCTCACTCTAGCTTAGAGAACCCATTTTAGCTCCTCTTTCATGAAGGTGAAAAGAGAAGTAAAATATGATTTCTTCTTTGGAGAGATTAGAGTATGTTTTCCTTTAGAGAGAAGAGATGTTTAGAAAACATCTTTCAGTTTATTTTAGAAGGAATTCATTTAATCTACTTTTCAATGTAATTTTTCTTCACATGGGACTTTTATTCTCCACTATTTTGGAAGGAAAAATATGGAGAACTTATATACATCTTCTCAATTACAGATGACTAGAGCAAACAGATTTGATAGAATCTCTTTCAACGGGAAAGGGAAACTGGAATAGATTCCACTACTAGAGCTCTTTTCCTTAGAGGAGATTACATAGAGAGACAGAGAGAGAGAGAGAGAGAGTTTCACTTTCTCATTTTGATTGTCTTGTTAGGAGTGGCACTCTTCTATCAAGGCAAAAGGGAGATCAGTTAATCATGATGGTTAGATTGAGTCTCACCTGGAGACTCTAGAGAGAATCAGTTATGATGTTCCATTGATGGTCCTTGACTAGATGAGATAATCTAGTTTTTTATAGTAGTAAGACTGGGAGTAGAGTTATGACTCTTCTCTTTAGGGTTTCTAGGAGCAGGGAGATATCTAACCTATTGGGGTACCAAACTCTTAGTTGGTGTTACATCATGAGCATGATGTGTAAATAATAGTTAGGAGGATGGGTACTTAGGGATTATTTGGATCCCAAAGCGTATGCTTTCTGCATTCATATGGCAAACTACAGGGAAGAGAATATTTTAGAGTTTGCATTAGTGGCAATAGATGCTCTTCCAATAGAACTTAGTCCAATGGCAAAGGATGAAAAATCATAGACTTCTTGGTTGGTGAAATGTAGAGATTGCATTGTACTACTAAGAAATTCTTATATATGAGCTAATTGGATGGATTGGCATAGTCACAAGGTAGTTTAGAGTAAACTATTACTTGTGAGCACACTCAAGGTTAGGAAGTCCTGGAGTATTATGAGGACAATCTATCATTTAATCTTAGATGGGTTTGGAGTCACTTGTTATGGGACTTTGTTCTATATTTGCTAGGATTGTATGGTCTATTATCTCCACTTTGGTATGGTCAAGCTTATAAGCTTGGCCCTTTACACTTTCTTTTCATATTATTACTCCATAGAGGATACATCATATGGACTTAGGTCATTTGGATGATGGTGTACGTCATGGGAGTGATAGTTTGGAAGTGGCAAGTATATGAGAGATAGTGGCACCACTTAGACACTTTCCCACCTTTGAGATAATCTCACAAGAGACCCCTTAAGGGGAAGGATACGGGAAACAACACACAGAGATAACCATGTACAATGAGTACATGGGGTTCAGGGGATTTCGAGCACTTTCTTCTACTATGATGGACATTTCATTTACATTTTTTAGGACGAAAATGTTTTTAAGGGGAAGGAAATGTCACATGATACTTCTATTGGGTGTGAATCTTCTTTGGGAAGCATGCCACATGGCATGACATGGGATTATACAACATATATTGGTAGAAGAGTAAGAAGTTTCTCTTATGTGAGACTAACTTAGGATAGGAGCTCGGCGGTTGGGTGGTTCGAAGATATACATCTCTATGTGTGTGTGGATTCGGTGGCTCGCGATTGTAGACGGTAGCAAAAGGAAGCTCGCAATCTAATACATGTCTAAGTCTTTAGGGATGGGATCTATGAGTACTCAATGAGACTAAGGTACGGGTGGGGTCTTTGTTGGTATATGAGATGTGAGTTCTATTAACTAGATTCTAATTCCACTAGTTTAATGGGCCATTTTCTCTTCACTCTTTAGCTAGACTCTTTCCATGTTTTGGTTTTCCTTTTACTAGGAGCTCCTCTTTCACTAGACTCTGATTCCTTCTCTTGGTCTCCCTACTTGTCTTGCTATAAAGCTCATGCTCTGGTCATTGTTTCAATGGGAACAAACTTGGGTGAGGTTCCACTTAAGTTTAGTTCTATCCCTCTCATGTTAATTAGGGTAATTTTTGAATCATTAGCAAGGTTCTTGATATGCACTCATGGAATATATGTTCCTTACCACAATCACAACAAGATCCTTGAATCTTGAGATATTGTAGTTACCCTATAGGTGGGGGAAGTGCCATTCGTGTATGAAATGACCCTTGGCATCTATAACAAGGTCCTCTAAGGGCATGTCCCTAAATTTGTCTCATCTAGGGTCTAGGGTCAAGATTGGGTTGCTTATATGATTGTTGATAGTTTTGTCTAACCACTTTCTTATAATAAGGAAACTCTTGTTCCAAATGATTAGTGTACGTCCTCTCTATTGTACAATAGTATGAGCCTTGGATTAAAGAATTCCCGATTTGCATAGTGCATAGATTTGCCATGTGATCACCTCCACAAGTATAGCAATGCTCGCTTGTGGTCACCTTGTGTTTTTGCCTATTCTAAAAGTTTCCTCCTAGCTTTTGTGGGACTAACTCAACTAGATCCTCAACTAATGATGAGGGTTTCAATGTGATAATAATAGAGAATTCAATACTATTTTAGAGTTTTGATAGTTCTACCTCCTCTCCTAGGTCATCTACTATGTCTATGCACATTCTCATGCACTAACTAGAGTGTGTGGCTCTTTTAGGTATACATAAGATCATATTTTTTTGCTCAAATTTGGACTCATGGACACCTAATTTCCTAACCATAACTTGGTATTGTCATTGGTACTAGCTTCAAGAGATTGTAAGATTTGTCGGACCACCTTGCCAATGTGCTTCCTTGATCTAAAGTCGATTAATTTAGTCCTATCCTTGGATTTTATGGTGATCCTTTTGTCTCAATCACTTTTTCATTGATTATCCAATTATTTGATTTTTTCTTATCTTATTACTTTACTATCTCATTGTCAAGAATAATTTAAGCATCTCAACTTTTACTTTTTTCGTGCATTTATGTTCTTTTATGTTTAGGTGCTTTGAGTATCATAATCACATTTAAAGGTCTAGAACTTGATGTTCTTTAATGTTTCTTGAACTTTCAGGTTCCTAACGATGTCCCAAATATTAATCCTAAGGCTACGCACTTAAGCTAAGCTAAAATTGACAAGGGGGGTTAAGTTTTTTCCAACCTTAGGTTTAAGCTCTATGATGAGTTCCAATGCCTAGGATAACATCCCAAAGTGAACTCTGGAATTCAAGCATTATCGCGCATAGCCCCAACCTTACTAGAATCCTTGGAGAATATATCACACCTTGGAAAACCACCAAAAATCAATGATTTTGACCAAAAAATCACCCAAACTTAAACCCTAAAACTTTTTTGAATAGGTAATATATCGTGAAACATGAGTTCTATTGCAATATGAGAGGTTTTTAATGTTTTGTTCTATTGAAAAATTGTTCTATCACAATAGAGAGGCCTTTTCACGATAGAATTGTCTATCATGATAAAGGGTGGTATGTCGTGTCTTTGATCTATCATGACAGACGAGGGTTTGTCATGATGGAGTGGTCTGTCATGACAGATGGTAGTTTGTTGTGATAGATGGGGTATTTATCAGAGTGGTCTATCATGACACCCCCTTGTCAAATGGAAAGGTGTATGATGAACCATTGAGTCCCTTGGCTTCATGATCTTTTAATTTTTTTTGTGGTTGGTTCTTTATAGCTCTTAGACTCTATAGAGCTCCTATTATTTGGTACTAGAGCATGATTATAATGGATAATAATGGTGAAATTGGAAAGGGTTTATAGTGTATCTAAGTAAAAAAATCAAGTGCATGATTTCCATGATGGAATGTATTTCTCTTTTGAATTTGATGATGATTCTTTTGATGTGTAATGGTGATTGTGAAAATATTGAATCCAACTTTCTTTTTTTAGGAATTTCAATACCATATGATCATGCTCTCCACAATAACAACATAATCTATTTCCTTTTCAATGTTTTCTTTCCTTTGTTATAAGTTGCTTGACCAGAACGTTACTGACGTGCATGGTTCTTGGTTGGAATACTTCCAAATTATGTTTGTGAGGAACTAAGGTAAACTTGTGTTCCTGCTCTTGAATATGAATCATCTTCTCTAGCTTTCTCTCAGACAACCTAATTTCATGCTCAATTTCTTGATTCATGACTTCATTCAAAGTACTTGGGCATGGTTAACATGACGTTCTTGACATATTCCCCTAATCTCCATTGAAATTTGATGATAAAATAAGTCTCATGCCATATGAGATAATTTATGATTTTTCTAAATTTTGATGCATAAATAGAAGCAAATATCTTTCCTTGATGTAGCTTCCTTAACTTTGTTTTCGCAACATGAGAACAATTGGTATCTCCAAAAGAAGATGTGAACCCTACAACAAAGGCTTCAAATTATACAAAATATATGTATCATTCTCAAGGAAAGGTGCAAATCATGAAAGAGTAGGGCTACATAATAAAGTTCCTATGGGTCCTACTTGAGAAGCATCATCTCGAACATGTCTGCATTGCTATTAATGATTCACCTATTGGAGATATCCTCATAACTTTGATCTTGTCCCATTGAATTTCTCAGGCGTGCTCAGCCTTGTACATCTCTTCATATTAGTTTACATGGGGGTACTTGAAGAAGATTGAGTTACTATGATCTACAAATCTTGGATTTGACTTAAAAGCTCTCTTGTTACATCTTAAGTATTTTGGTCTTGGATCCTTTCTTGGTTTTCTCATTTCTCTTAGACTTCTGATTTCTTGATATATTTAGGTAATGATGTGTGTAAACACTCTAGGACCGTCGGGGCACTTTTTTCCCTCTTTAGGAGGTTTTCTCCCCCCACTTGTGTATATGCCTATTGCCCTAATGGGCTACTAATCTTTGTACATTCTAGTGGTAATACACTCAGTATTGTGTGTTGTGCTCCAAGCTTATTCTTCTTCCTTGGGCTATTCGCGTGCTTCCACAGACGTCTAACTCCAACAATTGGTATCAGAACAGGTCACCGCATCATCTAGGGTGTTGTTTACACCTCTCCGATTGCAGTCTCAAAATCGCATGAAACTTGGTAAGCATACTCAAGGTGTTTCAGAGATCAAAATTGCTTCGCTTTATGGTGCCAAAATCGCGATCTGAGCTCATTTTGGCCTCCGAACACACTATCACAGTGCTTGTGCAGGCTATTTCATTTTTTTGTGCCAAAGGTATATACCAATTTTGTTTTGCCAATATAAGCATCTCGAAGTCTGCTATAGGTTTAGTAGAATTCGTATGGGCAGTTCTGATCAACTTTTTGAGATATAGTCAACTTTCTGCATCAAGGAATTTTAGTCATCGGCCATGGCTGAAAGTAGTGATGTATTCCGTATATTGGTTGTTGAGGATAAGTTGGATGGTACCAACTACCCATTATGGGCTTACGTGATGCATCATGTATTGGTCGCAAAAGGACTATGGAATATTGTGCAGGGTGTTGAAAGACGTCCTATTACACCTGCGAATACAAGTACTGCAAATACAAGTGTTGGAGCTGATGGAGATGGTGTCGAAGATGATGATATTCTATAGATTCATGTTCGTGATGTTGCTTCTGTTGCACCTACTGTAGAGCAAATTCATTGGGATGGCAAAGAGGCACATGCATTTATAGCTTTGTCTGTCAAACGTGTTATTATTCTTGCATTTGCTCTTGTCGATACACTTACCGCATTGTACCCGGCTAGAATGAGGCTCGTGTTGCTTACCTCCAAAAACAATTGGAGAGTGAGCACATGGATGAAGCTGATTCTATGGACAGTTTTCTCACAAAGATCAAGGATTTGAAAGAATAGCTAATTTCTGTTGATGAAGTTATACCAGATAGCTCACTTGTGCAGACCATTCTAAATGGTCTTCTTGACTCATATCAGAGTTTTGTTTCTACTCATTGTTTGATGGTGAAAGGCAATCCAAATGTCTTGTCATTTGAGGAGTTAGTCTTTGTTCTGTTTTAGGAAGACCAGTCTAGGCAGAACATGTCTATTATGTGTGTTGCAGATCAAGCTTTCTTGACTAGTCAAAAGGGCAAAGGTAAATGGAGCTCTTCTACTAGTAAGCAGAAATTTGCAAATGCTACACATTCGAAGAAGGAAGACAAAGATGAGAAGAAATCAGAAAAGCAGAAATTGTTTTGCAAATATTGTAAAGCAAATAATCATGTCATCAAGAGTTGTCCAAAACTGGGTGCTAAAGAGGCAAAGAAGAAAGAGGCCAGAATGGTTGTTGCAGAGGCCTCTACACCGAAAACAAAGTCTGCTAATCTTGTGCAGGAAGAAGAATGGGCATTTACTACTGTTTGCAATTTTGACCCATCTTCTCATGAGCAGTGCATGTCTACAGTAGACTCAGATGTTTGGTACTTTGATAGTGGGGCAACCAAACATATTTCCTCGTAGCATAGTTTCTTCTCTTAACTCGAGCCTACCCCTACATGGAATACTGTTACATGCACCAACAACTCCTTCTATCCTGTTATGGGAGTTGGTAAGATCATTTTGACTACTGCTGATGGTAGTTCTTTCACTTTGTTAGATGCTTTGTTTGTGCTAGGGATCAAGAAATATTTGTTATCATTTTTTGCATTAGCCAAGATTGGCTTGGTTGTGAAACTTGTTGATGACAGATGCACAGTTCATGATCTATCAAATGGCGATGTCATTATTGCTTCTGGCATTTTATGTCATGGGTTGTATAAGCTCATAGACGATGAAAGATCTATAAATGATTTGGCATGTGTAGTACATGATTCTCAGGCTATGTCAGATGCAAAGCCAATAACTTTCAAAGGAAAGAAGATTTCTTCACAAATAATCTCCATGGTGCCTGGTCTTGAGGAAGGGAGTGTGCCAAAATGCCAAGAGCACTAGATTGTGCTTTCTAATTAGATAGGAAAATATTTATGAGATATACTTATAATTTCAATATCACCCACATAGGGGAAATGATACAAAAATTCATTACCAATATCAAGAGTCTCATTATCAAGGACTGATAGGTATGGATTTGTTTTGATAGGTATGGATTTGTTTGAAAGAGTTGAATGCAAGTGATAGCTTTCTTTGTGATGATTTTTGTGCTTTTGTTTGATATTTTTATGGGTCCACGGGTATAATTAGCTACTAATTGGAAATGTCACGCACTCCTTTCTTCTCCCGAGTTCCTTCTTTGCTCTTGGTCACATTCCTATAATAGTGTTCTTCCTTTTCCTCTATTAAACCCTTCATGGAGGGAAGAGTAACAAGGTTCATCCAAAGACTTTGAAGTTTATTCCAAGAGATCGTATGTTCAAGTCCCTTTGGCGACGAGAGTGCAAACTAAGGCACTTGCTTCACTCATGTGCGTCGCACAAGTTCTCATCGGGAGGGTCGTTGTTGGTTGTACATTTGACGTGATGTACATTCATCTCTCCCTTTGGTTCCACGTTGAGGAGTGCGACAAATAGAAAGCACCAAGCGGATCGCGTTACATGTTTTGCGTGGGAACTACGGCTTCACTGTACGTCCGACAATAGGACGACGAATGAATGAAGACATATGTCTCTCCCCATCATCATCATCACGAGACGTGCTTTGGACACATTATGGCAAACACCAATCGAGTTCCACACTCCTGGCATGGGCATGAGTTCCCCACGTAGTTGTCCCTTCGACCATGCATGTGCATGCCCACAAGTTACTTACCTTTGGGCAACATGCAAAACAAAAAAAAAAAAAAAAAGAGCGGGCCTTTGCTTAGGTTTGGCTATTCCACCTTCTCTCTGAATAGGGGGAGGGTGAGACTCCTTTATGTTCTTATATGAACCTAAGTTTTAAATGGAGACTCAGTTGAAGCTTACTCTTTCGAGCTTTAATTTTTAAATTGTAACTGTACAAGTGAACGGGCATAATATCTATGGGACCCCCTGTATCCCATAAAGCAGAGGTTAAATTGCTCGAAGGTGACTTAAGAGAGGGCTGCCCAAAATCAACTGGTTTCATCTGAATACAACATGGTTACACTGACCTTAGACTCACAAGATGTTTTGTTGTCGATCGAGATCAAACCTTCGCCCCCCCCCCCCATCAAAAAGCAGAAGACCCATCTAGCCAAATTAATGTGCACAGAGAAGTGGAACTTCAGTTTCTTTGCCTTTCGTTCCATTGCGCTCATGTGAAGAGGACTTAAATATGTTGTTGAGAGTATCACATTTTGAATAACGTTGGTCCGATAGATGAAGATTGTTCGTACGAGGGCTTCCACGTTCCAACGTGTAATCCCTATCTTGTCTTTCTCAAAAAACAAAAAGTCATCCCTCCTCCTTGGCCCTCGTATGTACTCAAATTTCAACATTGCTTCTTTTCTTAGGGTGAGTCTTCATTATTTTTTGGTTACTATGCAATGTATTGAGTTTTTTTCTTTTATTCAATGTCTTCTTTTAGTCGCCTCTTGAACCCAAGTAAATGCCTACTAATGAAAATTTTTCTCCAGTCTCTTCAAGAGTTCTTGGATATTGGATATGGCCTCCTCTCTATAAGGATAGGATCTATGACACAAAACTTGAAAAATGATGATCAAGTCTACCACTCACTATGGGAGCTATGTTTTTGGAAGGCTTTTGGTTTGCATATAAGGGTCTTTTCAGATAGCATGGAGGAAGCATGATTTCTCCCTGAACTTCAACTCTATGTCTGCTATGTGGACCTTGTGATTCACATAAAGGCATAGCCCTTCCTTTCTCTTACAGGGGGGCACATGCATACTCCGGCCACCTGAAACACGGTGAAAGAGGCACTTTTTGCCACATCATCTGCATACGTGTAATTTCTCTATCCTACATGTAAGGTTAACCATTGGGTGACTCAAACGGACTCTATCCTACATGTAGGGCGCCAGTCCGTTCGGGTCACCCAACAGCTAAAAAATTTGATTATATAATAAACAATGCAATGACAGCCACCTTTTCATGTAAACCAAGGTACATTCCAATCATTTGTTTTGTACTTTCAATGACTACTGTTCGTGAATAACTTGAATCTTGCGGAGGTGTTTCAATCATCTATTATGTACATTCAATCGCTATTGCTCATTATTAACTTTAATGGTGCGCAGGTGAAGTACGTGAAGCAAGGGACTTTGCGCAAGTCAAATACGTGGAGTGAAGCTCAACCGCTGCGTGATCGAAGGTAGTCAATGGCATTGTTCGAAGTTCATTCTATTTAGTAGTTGATGCACATCCGCCTCAAATCAATAGGATATGATAGATAGTTGTTAATGGTTGACGCATTTCTGTGTCAAATGAATAGCATAGATTGCACTTCTCTAGAACTTGCAGAACGTACACATCTGAATAGGATAGCGTCGATTGCACTTCTGCAGGACTTTCTGATTAAGATCGAGTGTACTATTATACCAGATATGGATGTGCATCCGCCTCAAATGAATAGGATATGATACATAATGCTTAATAGTTGATGCGCTTCTGCGTCAAATGAATAGGATAGCATAGATTGCACTTCCGCAAGACTTTCCAGATGAAGATCGAGTCTACTATTAGACCGGATATGGATGCACATCTGCCTCAAATGAATAGGTATGATAGTTGATGCATTTCTGCGTCATATGAATAGGATAGCATAGATTGCACTTCTACGGGACTTTCTGAATGAAAATTGAGTTTTCTATTAGACCGGATATGGACTGTTTAGCTAGCAGTTTTATGGACAACATTAATTAGATATGGTGCATCAACATAGTGAAAAGACATCTTCAGTGTTTCAATGGACTTTTTGAGCATTATGCATTTTTAACGCAGAACAGGAAAATACGATTTGTGTGCATCACTGTGACTATGATAACATTTTTTTCCCCTGTTTACAGAAGTAGTGATGGAAAAATAAATTGCACTTGTGCACATTTTTCAATAATGTGTAATTGTTTCATTACATCTTAAACAAATTCTGTAGCTCATCCTTTCACATTCCACGTGTTGTCAAAAGAACAACATGATTGACCTGAGAGTTATGCAACTCGTCCTTTCACATTCCACTTTTGTCAAAAGAATCACATGGTTGCCCTGAGAGTGTTATAGATATGCGGTAGTAAAAGATGTACATAATTACTACATGTTATGTGCAGAAACATGATATACATTATATATTGGGATCTGAGAAATATGAGGTTAGGAGCTTATTGAACTTGCACATGTCTGCAGTTCGTATATTCCGTTAATCAGTGTTAGCATGGTACTGATTTGAAAAGTACTTTTTTGCATGTGGGCTTACTTCTTACAATGTTACCTCTTGCACGAACTAAGTAACTTGTATCTATGTGATTGTTTGGGGGACATATGTGTTGGGCTGATGTTTGATTGTTTGACTGTGAAAGCTGATCTATTTCGTTAATAAGCGTTAACATGGTATTTTTTTGAAAAGTACTTCATTGCATGTGCGCTTAAACTCTTGCACGAGCTAATTAAAACACACACACACACATAACATATATATATATATATATATATATATATATATATATATATATATATATATATATATATATATATATATAATTGTTTGAGGGACATATGTGTTGGGCTGATATTTGATTTTTTCACAGTGGACATGAGTATGTATTCCTCATCTTCTTTAATATATGGTATGTATGGCAAGTGATAAATGATTGTACTCATATGAGCATTAGTAGAATACGGTTATGTTGAAGAACTGACTGATAATAGGCTCCTAGCTAGAATGTTCGAACATTGGGATCATCTATAGTAATATCAAATAATCTGAAGTAATAACAGCCTTTGTTTTTAAAGAAATACATTTAGTTTCTCACTTATGTATACAATAACGGGCTCATAAAAAGTTAAGGACGTGTTGCTTTCTTTAGTAAGAGGATTTGTCTAGTTTTTGCGTAAATTTAACAAAGTGATGTGGTTAAGTTATTATATGTTTGGGGTTATATGTGGGTTCTTGAAATTAGAATATGTATTATATTGAAGCATATGCGTTGTTGACAATGCTTTTACACTTTTTTTTTTTTTTTGCGCACATATATGTTTCTATTGGAAGTACCAAAGTTGTAACTTCAAAGAGAAAGTGAGCCCACAGAAGAAGAAGATCCTTACCCAAATAATAATCAAGAACCATACCATTCAGGAAATCCAAGGCGTCATAAAGAGGCTTCACGGCTACGAAATGCTCTATTTAGAGACTTCATTGAGATACATCATAAAAAGGTGATTTGTAATGTATTTAAATAACAAAATTGTGTTGTGTATTTTTATATGACTCACACTCTTCTTTTTTTAGGTTGGACATGAAGGACAGAGAAATTTGTTAAAGATTGAAGAATCTCATTGATCTTGACAAGAATGTAATTTTTATTTTGGAAAATGATCATGATCATTATGAAATGTAACTACTTCATACATTATTTTCCTAGCAATTTTCAACTTATATTCCTTGCAATTCTCAATTTATGTTTGTGCTCGATTTATGTTATTTTCGTTGATGTATCCATGAATATCTTTAGAATTGTCTTTAAAAGATGGCCCTTAGTTATAAAAATAATTTTTGCATATTCATAAGATATCTTGTATATTTAACTAAATTAATCATGAAATTTTACTAAAAAACACTAGTGAAAACAGCCCATGTGCCCCTAATTCCGGTCGTCGGAAGTTGGGTGACCATCATGCATGTGCCTCTAATTCCGATCGTCGGAAGTTGGGTGACCGTCATGCATGTGCCCTTAATTCTGATGATCGGAGGTCATCGGATCTATCATGCATGTGCCCCTAATTCCATCTGGTGACCCAAAAAGTGTAATCCGGCCACCTGAAACATTTTGCATGTGCCCTCCCTATCTCCCTGCCACATCAAGGCACTATTCTCTCACGAATGTACTGGCCCTCCTTTGCCGCCCCCTTGCAAGATTTGAGAGAGCTCCAAGCCACGTGGAAAATTGTCAATTGTCTTGTAAGAAATATAAATTTTAAAATTTTATAGAAGGAATACTTTTGTTCCATTTTGTAGCTCTTTTTACATTCATATAGAGTGGAGGCACCAAAATAACTGCATGTTGTTCCACCCATATATGTGAATACATAGGTGTGGAACAATGCAAGCAGTTCTATTTCTAGATCAAAATTCAAGTTTTTTCCTATTTGTTCCAGTGCCCCTATGTGGAACGGGCCTAACACTTGTCGACAAGAGCCATGGATCACTTCTGATAGTGGGTTCACAGTGTCCGATGGCACAATGAGCACTTCCATATGGCACAAAAGTTGATTTGCTTTCAAAAAAGAAAAGAATTTTTGACCCAGCATTTCTTGAGCCAACCTCGCCCCTCCAAACAAATATATGTTGCTCTAACAATACCTTTTGATTGGTTCTCTAAAGTGTTCAACCAATAAAATAACTTAAAAATTTCAAAACCCAAAATCTACCGTCACTCTTTGTGAACTAAAACCGGCGACACATGATGTAACTCACCGATGACACATAATATGACTCAGCAAATTTGTGTTGCCCTCCTTGAACCCACCCTAAATGTTTCTTGATGCCTCTGCATATACTTGCATATACTCAAAAGACCTCATCTCGTCAAAATACTTTCATTTACACTCTTATTGATACGATCGATTAGAGTATCCTCCGGGCGCGCTTCATAACAGCTTTCCCCTCTACAAAGATTTCTATAAATTTTGATTTCTGATACAAATTCGTTGAAAATTCGGATCAGTTGACTGTTAATACATTTCGTGCGGTTTTGGGTTCTAATTTGAAAAACAATGTCGTTTTTTATTTCAGCGCATGTCCTCTTCTAATGGAAAACTTGAGATGCTCTTCTTCTACTTCACATGGGATTGCAGACTTCGGTTTTTGTCGCATTCGAAGCTGGCATTGGTCATTTCTGTGTAGGCGATGCAATTGTGAGTTGTCTCACATTAGATAAGCGGCGTCGGCCACTCGCGGGCCACCATCGTCCCTGGTTCTGGCATTAGTTCGCAGAAGGTGCTTGCTGTAAAGTGTGATCTCGGTGGCGTGGGGCACGACAAGGGCGGGCTCCTTATCTCCATTCCAGTTTCATGGATGCCGCAATTCGCTGTTATGAACGATTCAAGATGCATGGTCATACATAAAGTGGCATACACGACATGTTTCGTTGTCTCGCTCATCTCTTCATCTTTCCAGCTGTTTTCTGCTTATTTACGGATTTGATCACAACACCATTAACGCCTGTCGAAGTTCTCCCTTGCAAAATAGTTGTCTGCTGTAGAAGATCGTATCCGCAGAAAGGTGTCTGCTGCTTTGTGCTGTGAGGCTACAATTCTCTCTGTAGCGTTGTTAGAACCCATACATTGTGTTCGTACAGGCTCATTAGTTCTGTATTAGGTGTCCTCACGGCTAGCATATTTGTGCTTGTCTCTCGTATAGCTTCTTCTGGACTTTGCACGTCCAAGGATGTTCAGAAAATCTGCCTTCTCAACCTCTTCCGAACAAAACAATCGCGATCGCCACCCGTATGTCGATCCAGCGAAACCGACCTCTTCTATCTCGGGCCTGATTTATTACACCGCCGTCGCTCATTCTACGTCCATATTATCAGAATATGCAGCAGATGGAAACGCAGATCTTCCTGCTAAAGCTGCTGTCTGTTTGGAACATGCTCCAAAGTTGCACGCAAGGTTTAGCCATACTACGAATCAACGCAGATTCATTTGCCTCTTTGATGCTGCTGCCACTTATTGTGCGATCACGGATGAAGCGCTCAGCAAGAAAGACGGCTATTTGTTCTTGGAAAAGGTCCGTGATGCATTCAAAGCCTTCGGCAAAGGACGTGGCATGTCGCTCACACTTGGTGCCCATTTTCTGGACGATGCCATGGCCTTTGTCATGAAGGATCTGGCTGCATCCTTTGTCGGCATCCCTCAACGAGAAATAGACCGAGGTCGAGTGCAGGATGCGACGGCCCAAAGTAATGCAGGAATTGACTTTGCTATAAATTCTCGATCTGCAGTAGCTCCTCTACATGATCTCAATTTTCGGAATTTAGACGAGAATGCCGCCGATCCGGCCACTGCTTCTAAACTTCCACCGCAAGAAGCGAGAAACAAAGGAAAGAAGGGAAAGAAAACCACGAAGCAGCAGATGAACGAAGACTCAGAGACGAGTAAAGAGAAACTCATCGGCGGACACACTAACCTCCAGGCTGGCGAAGCTAAAGATCGGAAAGCTGCTGCACCTGAGATGACTCACACGGAAGCACAAAAAAGATGGCGTCGCACAGTCTCATCTGTTTCGCATTGGATATCGTCCCTCGCCTAACCTTGTCTACCTTCCGGATCGGTGTGATGGCAATCCATGAGAAGCTTTACGCTAAGGACACTGCTTCTTGGGGTTTGGAAAGAGGACACCGATTTCTTCGATTAAGCACCCATGTGCTCAGAGCGCGCGCCTTTGATCATCTAATGAGGGCAATGTATGCCTCTATAGCGGTTTCCGGATTCGCTCTGCTATGCGGGTGTTCCACTTTGTCCTTCATTGTCAAGTCGAAGCTGGATTCCTGCATAACCTATTACTACAGAATCAGTGTCGCCTCTCCACATCTACATCTAGTTACCTTATAAAGTTTTTATCATAGATAATGCATCACGAGTCCTTGCGATTCTCAGCACGTGAATCTTCATCTTCACTGCCGGGCTATGAATTCAACACAGTTTATAGACCCTTTGTATGATTATAAGCATTTCTATGGGATCTAGAGTGCTAAAGATGTATTTGATCCTGATACTTGCGTCGACTTCCGGACCAGCTACTACTGGGTAATACAGGTGAAAGCCGATGCAGCTATTGTAGTTTTTAGTGATATTGTGTGCAGCTACTTTGGCTTTCTCCCTCAGCCTTGTAAGAGCCATACCGTGCAACATCAATTTCAGCTCAAGGCTTTCTACTGTTAAAGGGTGAAACACAAGAAAAACTTGATAGAGCGGAGCGCAGTGTGTGAATGAAGCAGAAGCTATGGCGATGGCGCTGGTCCTTATTGGACATATATTAGATGAGATTGTCCTTAGTGGACGCATATATCAAATAGTTTATTAGTCCACATTTCAGGATAGTATAAATTTGGGTTGTTTCTCTGGAAATTCTCGACTCTTCAGCGGATACCTGTTATGATCCTTAATCGGATCCAATGAGATCCTCATAATACTTAATCGCACCATTGTTCATGTATTTCTCGTGCACTGAAATTCCAAGTATGAGTTGCCTTTCCTGTGATCAAATCTACAGCATTTTATAACGGTAAGCGAATTTAACATTTACTTGCGACAGAATCCAAGCAGAAAAATAAGTCCTGTAGGACAGTTGGTTGAGCTTTGGCCTCTTGAGGCGAAGGTCCAGGGTTCAAGTCTCAGGCTGGACATGTTATGGCTTAGGCCAGTTAAACCCAGTTGTAACCATGTCTCATTCAGTTGTAACCTTGTCTAACCCCTGCTTTGTGGGATACGGGGGGTCCCGCGGGTACTATGCCCATTCACTTGTACAGTTGCAATTTCAAAGTTAAAGTCCGGGGGAGTAGGCTTCGGCTGAACCTCCATTTTTTAAAAAAAAAAAAGCAGAAAAATAAGAACATGAACATTCTCAGTAGTTCTATAAGTATGATTACTGTTTTTATTATTGTTCTTATTTACGCGGCTGCTGTTTCCTTATACCTTGTTTTTGCGATCGTTATTATCATTCATATTGTTATTGATCATTGTCGCCATTGTTACCGTGATTGTGAAACTCATGATCTAAAGATTAAAACAGAAAATTGAAGTTTAAAAACAGCTATCCTGGTTATCACTTCTGGCAGTGCCGATGTTTCCGTCGGTCTTGTGGAAGAAATCGCTCATAAGCAATCAATGCCCCTCTAAAGATTAAAGTCTTTTTCCATATTTTTTTCTATTATCTGGGTACGCATTGTAGACTTCAAGGAAATTTCTTCATTAAAGCATTAGAAGTGCTTTTTACTTTGACAATTGAGACGATAATATATGACTTGATTAACCAGGGCATCTCAGACTTTACAGGCGGGTCGTGTTGTTGATCTGAACTTCTATTTTTTTATTTTTTTTTTAATGGAGGTTCGGCTGAGGCTTACTTTCCCGGGCTTTAACTTTGAAATTGCAATTGTACAAGGAAGGGCATAGTATCCATGGGACCTTTCTTATCCCACAAGAACAAGGGTTTACAAGGCTGGGTTAAATGGTGGACACAACTACCGCGAAACTAGACAAACGGTAGCACATCAACCACATACAACATCTTTCCAAGATACACATGTCCCTTACATGCTCCTACCAGAGATTTAACCCTCGCCCCCACCTCAAGAGGCGAAAGGCCCAACCATCAAAACAGCGGACTGGGACCTCAAGAGAGTATATATATATGTATGTATATATATATATATATATATATATATATATATATATATATATATATATATATATATATATATATATATATATATATATATATATATATATATATATATATATATATATATATATATATATATATATATATATATATATATATATATATATATATATATATATATATATATATTTTTTTTTTTATTTTATTTTATTTATTTTTTTTAATAAAAGGAAGTTCGGTCTTAGCGTATTCTCCCCGGCTTTAATTAAAATAAAGAAGAAAAGTTACAAGTGAATGGGACTAGTGCCCTTGGGACCCCCAAATCCCAAAATGCAAGGGAGGAGTGTGGCAAGCTAGAGGGCATTACAAATGAGGTGGATAAATCTATCATCACCCTTATGTGGGACCCACTTGGGTTTTAACTTGTTGTTTTCAAGGAGATAAATACAGCGATGTCTAAACGGTGGAGATCTCTTATCTCGGGAGATTCTATTACCTATAAGAAACAAGGATTTCTCGATCGACCATTTCTTAGGAGTTTGGTCAAAATTGATAGCATATCGCTCTCTCCAAATCTTCCAAAATTGACAGCATATCGCTCCCTCCAAACAAGGAGTTTGGCCAAAATTTACAACATATCGCTCCCTTCAAATCTTCCAAAGAGTCTCACCGCTGATGGCATTGCACAGCCTCGATGAGCAGCCGACCGCCTCACCCAACAGCACCTGTTGCCAATTGATTTGGTTCGTGAGTCTCAATACCCGGGTCACGTGACGATAGATAATTGGGGACTTGGGGCAATCGAAGAACATATGAGCTAAATCTTTGATGCATCCATCGCAACGCTTGCACCATGGCGACACACCACAGATTTGTTGAAATTTATGGAACGTGTGCAAACTTCAATTGTGAGGCTTGGCACATCTCACCTCTCACTTATTACCTCTTCATCATTTATGTATTTGTTGTAAGCTCAAAAAGAAGCTAGGCCCTAAAAATGTAAAGCCTACACTCTTAACCGTAGAGTAGAGTGTTGAATTAAAAAGGGACAATGTATTTATGGCTTAGGTAAAAGCCAAAATATAAAAAGAGAGATGGAATACTAGAAAAAGTCATGAACTTATCCATATAGAGTGATATGGAGCACCAAAAGCCATCCAAGGCAATGGAAGGACAAAGGCCAAGAAGTGGAAACTCAAGAGGTGAGAGAAGATGCAAGGGTAGGTGAAAAGTCCCATGCCCATAGCTCTATATAAAGAGCTCATTTGAACGTGAAATTTTGTGGAGATGACAAGGAGATGGTGTAGAAGCATATGCGGGTCATTCTCTCACCAATGGATATCAGAAGGTACCTCATTTGGATGCTAGAAGGCACAAAGGTATTCCAGCCACATACCTTGTCTATACATAGTCACCTTGTGAAGGTCATATCTCTCTATGTACTTATCCAATTAATGCATATAATATCTTGTTGGAAAGCTCATCTCTTCTAATCTTTATATCTCAAATATATCTATGAGATCATTCTCCAGTAGTTACTGGGATCATTTCTTGTGAACCTCAGTTTTCTGCATAACCTGAGATGATAGGTAGTCTAACTTTGTGCAGTCAGTTACCTGATCAAATGAACTCCAAATGGAGTGTTCTATAGCTTGTTAGAAAGATAAGAGAGACTACTATGTGTGGACAAAATTTCAGAGCCATTGGATCTCTGAGCTGTGACTGAATCAGGTTTTAGTAAGCATGTGTCTTATAGGGCAGATTCTAGAAGAGGTTCTCTAACTTCCCCTGTGTGTATTGAGTTGTATTGGAGTGAAATTTCTCCACATTTTGGTATCAGAGATTTTTTTTCAGAGCATTGGGAGTGAAGCCCATGAATGCACAAAGAGATCTTGAAGAGGATGCAGAGATGTCAAAGGAAAGCTTGGAGCTATCATGCTCATTGGAAAGCTATGGAGATAAAGCTTGAGTATGTAAGAAATTTTGTTGCTTTATGATACTATAAGTGATACACTCTCTTGTCCTACTCTCTACTGAAGATGTTTGTTCATTGAGGCATGCTATAAGTGATGCTAATCACTTTGTTGAAGATTTTTGAGCAGCCAATAGAGGAAGATGAAGATTCAAGCAAAGAATCTTGGATGATCAACTACCTATAGTTGCATGTGAAGATTGTATGCATGTTTGAGATGTTGCACTCAATTGAATGAAGTGCAAGTTCTGATTATGTACATGGCTGAAGGTTTAAGCTTTTATGTAAGCTTGATAATAGCATTACACGCTTATGCATTTGGAGATGTCTATGTATGCATGGTTGTGTAAGTTATGCTCAAAATGTATGATGATTTTGGACAGCCATGTGTAGGCTGAATATAAGTTGAATTTGAGGTTGATGATTGATGTCAAAAATGAAAGAATGTATGCACATGTGGTCAAGGAGTTTATATACACATGTTTGATAAGGTTTGGATGAGTATGAGGTTGTTTTATAAAGCCTATACAAGTTGAAAATTGCAGGTATATGTAGCCATATGAATTGGCACAAAGTGAGTTGAATATAAGCTCAATTGATTATTGATTTGCATGCATGATTATATGTGGTTGCTAGTGTGATATTGAAGCACTAAAGGTTGGTCATGTTCAGCCATAGATGAGCTGAAAGTAAATGTATTTGGATGCCATGAAGATTGATAAGATGCAAGGTTGCCATGTATTAAATTTGTGGATGTATCTTGTTGTGGATAAAACCCATTGAGGTGATTTTGCAAAAGCATATATGTATGCTTATGTTATGATAATTAAAAGCATTTGTTTCTTGAGTTTAGATACATCAAGTTAATGCAAAGCTTCTATTGGACAAGCCAAAGCAAAGTTGGCAAAGCTTGGATGATGCAAGGATGCAAAGCTTGGAGCCAAAGCGAATGAAAGAGCCCAAGCTAAAAGGTTTTCAAACACTTAAAGATTTGAAGATTAGAACCCAAGCTGAAGGTGGCCAAGGCAAGGATGCCCATTTGAAGACTCTTGAAGAGTGAAAGAAGTAGAAGACTCCAAAGGAGGGCTGCCATGAAGTGTTGAAGGCTCAACAAGGACTTGAAGTCATTTGCCAAGTGCCAAGGTAGAAGGTAGAGTCACTCATGCAAAGTGTGACATGTTGGCTGAAGAAAATGAAGGTAAAGAAGACCATTTGCAAAGGTAAGGGCTGATGTAAAGGGTAAGAAAAATCCACATTGTGTGTGGTGGTAAGTTCCAAGCTTATACCATGTGAATGTATGTAAGTGTGAGGCGAGTAAGACCACCAAAAGAGAGTGGCAAGCCAAATGTAAAGGCAAGTAAGACCACCAAAGAGAGTGGCAAGCCTATGGCAAGTAAGACCATTCAAAGTGGAATGGCAAGTCATATGTAAAGGCAAGTAAGACCACCCAAGAGGAGTGGCAAACCTATGTCAAGTAATACCATTCAAAGAGGAATGGCAAGCCTATGTGAGGTAAAGTAAGACCATCCCAAGAGGAGTGGCAACCCTTGTTAGGTGCAAGAGGCACCATTGATCACATTCACAATTTCTTGTGTTGTTTTGTAGGTGATGAAGAAAGCTTGGAAGATGTGGAAGCTATGAATGCTTCACATGAAAGGAACTCATGAAAGAGTTCATATATGATCAGTCCATTGATGATTTTGCAGGTCTAAAATCAGCCATGAAGAATGAACAAAAGATTATGAAGCAAGGGGGAGTTAGCTTGCAAGGATTGGAAGATCCAAAAGAAGTCCAAAGAAGAGAAAAGTACCCAAGAAAAGTAGGTATGCTCAAAGAAAGAGCAAGAGCAGCCATCAAAGGTAAATTGAAAGCATGAGGAGGAGCCACCACTATGGAAGGAGTGTTAAGAAAGCAAGGAGCATCCATGATGCATAAAAGAAGGCATAAAGAGAAAGGAAGCATGACGACGTCAAAAGGAGATGCAAAGATTGCATCCAAAGACAAAGGCAAAGATGATCCAAAGAAAAAGGAGGATCAAAGAGAAGCATGCAAGAAGAGAGAAGCCATAAAGTTACAAAGAGAGGACAACAAACAAAGAAGAGAGTGAAGCAACAAAGGTACACGAAGCCAAGGTGATCTCATATTCTAAACGTATGTATAAAGCATGTTTATGCTAGGGATTGAAGAAGAGCTCTTGCAAAGAGCCAAAGAAGCAAGGATGAAGCTGAAGAGTGCCAAAGGAGCTTCAAAGCAAAGAAGGAAGATCACCAACAAATCAAAGGAAGAGATATAAGGGCAAAAGAAATGAAAGGCGAAGAGGAGGAGAATTGGAGAGTGGCATGGACTCCCAATTGTAGCTTGAGGGGGAGTGTTGAAATTTATGGAACATGTGCAAACTTCAATTATGAGGCTTGGCACATCTCACCTCTCACTTATTACCTCTTCATCATTTATGTATTTGTTGTAAGCTCAAAAAGAAGCTAGGCCCTAAAAATGTAAAGCCTACACTCTTAACCTTAGAGTAGAGTGTTGAATTAAAAAGGGACAATGTATTTATGGCTTAGGTAAAAGCCAAAATATAAAAAGAGAGATGGAATACTAGAAAAAGTCGTGACCTTATCCATATAGAGTGATATGGAGCACCAAAATCCATCCAAGGCAATGGAAGGACAAAGGCCAAGAAGTGGAAAGTCAAGAGGTGAGAGAAGATGCAAGGGTAGGTGAAAAGTCCCATGCCAATAGCTCTATATAAAGAGCTCATTTGAACGTGAAATTTTGTGGAGATGACAAGGAGATGGTGTAGAAGCATATGCTGGTCATTCTCTCACCAATGGATATCAGAAGGTACCTCATTTGGATGCTAGAAGGCACAAAGGTATTCCAGCCACATACCTTGTCTATACATAGTCACCTTGTGAAGGTCATATCTCTCTATGTACTTATCCAATTAATGCACATAATATCTTGTTGGAAATCTTATCTCTTCTACTCTCTGTATCTCAAATATATCTGTCATATCATTCTCCAATAGTTACTGGGAACATTTCTTGTGAACCTCAGTTTTCTGCATAACCTGAGATGATAGGTAGTCTAACTTTGTGCAGTCGGTTACCTAATCAATGAACTCCAAATGGAGTGTTCTATAGCTTGTTATAAAGGTAAGAGAGTCTACTATGTGTGAACAAAATTTTCAGAGCCATTGGATCTCTGAGCTGTGATTGAATCAGGTTTTAGTAAGCATGTGTCTTACAGGGCAGATTCTAGAAGAGGTTCTCTAACTTCCGTTGCGTGTATTGAGTTGTATTGGAGTGAAATTTCTCCACAAGATTTTGTTAGCGCTTGCTATATATATATATATATATATATATATATATATATATATATATATATATATATATATATATATATATATATATATTATATTGACTGTTATACTGAATTAAATGAATCTTCCGTGGTTTATGAAGAAGTAGCAACTGAATATTGTACCTTGCACGCAATATATGGCTGTTCATGCTTTCCCATAGTATTCTTTTTAAATGGCGGCATTGTTTTGGAAAAAAAACAGTAATCGGTTGAAAAGTGAATGTCAACATTCAGAACACTTTTCAACCAACTGCTGTTTTGTTTCCAAAACATAGTTTGAATGGGCGCCTTCGGATGCAACCATTCCTTGAATTCAACGATTTAGCGTTACGAGGAACGTGTGACAGAAGTCTACTTGAGTGCACTCGAAGCGAATTTTTATTTTTTTTCGTGGGGCATGGGCTGTGGGTGTGGAGCCATATATTTGGTAGATGTCGTCATGGTCGCCTCTCCGTCGGAAATTTATGTTGGTGAGTCGTAGGTCACGGACACGGGCGAGACATTCGATAGGTGTCAGAATCGAGATAGCCCTTTACACTCAGAAATTTACTACGCCATTGGGCAACAAATCGATTGTTTTGCTGTCCAAGCTTTCTTTAGCCTAGTGGCCGATGCTTTGAATCTTTCGGAGGTTGATCGATGCTTTGAATCTTTCAGAGAAAGTCCTGAGTTCAAATCTTGATTGGGTATATCTATGAGTTCCCCAAGATGAGTGCCTCTATCTTACTAGATACAAGGTAGGGTGTGTGTCTTTCCAATTCATTGTACTCTAAAAAGAAAAAGGATTGCTGTGTTGCCTTCTTAGAATGCGATAAAGAGAGGCGATGCGCTTTGGAAAGTCTAGAAGGAAAAATGTGTGGCAAACTTTGGAAGTACACCAACCTGAATGTCCATAGACACATCTCTACATTACCTAAGGTGAAGGGCGATAAAAAGAGGTAATGCGCTTTGGAAAGTCTAGAAGGAAAGATGTGTGGCAAACTTTGGAAGTTCCCCGACCGGAATGTCCATAAACACATCTCTACATTACCTAAGGTGAAGGATTAAGAACTACAAAAACAATCTCCTGTTTAGAAATAATAAGAGCGTCTAGAAGGAAAGATGTGTCAAACTTTGGAAGTACCCCGGTCGGAATGTCCATAGACACATCTCTACATTACCTAAGGTGAAGGATTAAGAATTACAACAAGAATCTCCCGTTTAGAAATAATAAGATCTTTGCAAGCATATCCCTACATTACCCAAGTTGAAGGATTAAGAACTGCAACAAGCAAGTCCCGTTTGGATCTCTGTAATGCAAGGCAAGGAAATGAAAATGAGATGGATCCCTCATGAAGAGAATGCTATGCTCTTCATTGATGTGAATGAGTATGTGTAATTGTCAATAACATTTGTTGATAACATTTTCTAAGTTGTGATCATGAAGTACATTCATAGGTTTCTTTGAGGAAATCGGTGAAATCTGCTACCTTGAAAATCTAATCAAGCTTCTCTTTTCTGAATTATATCCATCAGGATTTTTCTTTTACTAAGTGGGCTTATTGAGAACATGAAAGAGCTTGATGGGATCTTCTCGCAATTATAAGTATCTCCGAACATATTTGGAACTAGATTTTTGAGAGAGATTTCCTTGCTAAAAGGTATGTGTTCTTCCTCAAACATCTAGTATGTTCATTATTTGCTAGGTGTCTCCTCTTGGGATGATATCATTATCTTATCTTAAGGGGTGATCATCATTTCTTAATTCTTTGAATTTGGATTAGAGTGTGATTTATACCTAACTGTCATTGACATGTAATGGAAAATCTAAAGCCGCTTCTTCCTAGTCAAGCAATAACATAGGCAATCCTTCTTCTTACTCTCATGTTGCTATGAAGAGTTAGATGGAGCTAAAAGTCCTATTCTAGGGCTGGTATTGGTTATCGATCTTCAGTATCTTTTACTATAGACAAGGGTCTGATGTTCTATACTAGAGCATTGTGCAACTAGAGATTTTTTGTTTAATTTATCATGTTAGAGAATGAAGGGTACAGGACATACTGTCCTTGCTTGGGTGTGAGATGCATCATAAATCATAATAAGTGTTGTATTATGTCTCACATATGCATGATCTATAGTAATAAAAATTGCGTTTATGTAGTTCAAAGATTTCTTACATTCACCATGCTGTCGTAGGTGTGGTCCAATCTTTTTAGTGTTCATATGCATATACTTAGACGCTCAAATTAAAATCCTTTTGTACTACCTTGTGAGTTCTAAGGAACGTATATGTGGTGCAAGGTAAGTGAAAATAGAATAGAATTTATTTATATGAAACATATGGTATTGTCTAATTATTGCATATTATCTAAAGTGACTCCGTGCTGATCTTAAAGAACATAATCATGATTGGATTATCTAACCTGTTAAATACGATTGACTCTATTATTATGTAAGAAGGAAAATCTCAAATGATCACTATTTTGTATAATCATTCACGTAAACTACTATACTATGAGTATAGGTAGACTCTGTTAATTTCAATGAAAAATGGGATGTTGGAATTTGGAGGATTTTATTGCATTTCTCAAAGTTATCTGACGGTTATACAAGAAAGATGTCAATGAATTTTTCTTTTGGAAGATAGCAACAAAAATATGAATAAAAATGACGAAGGTCACGTAGAAGCATGAGTTTTAACTTGGAGATGTTAACTCATATTAAACTTCACGTTCATGACTCGATTTTTTAATCCATGTTCTCTTTTGAAGATTCTCTAAACTAAGAAAACTAAGAACAGAGTTGTGTGTTCACTACAACATATGAGACGAAATTATCGGAGAAAATATACATGGTTAATATGGCTACACTATTGATATAAGCATCGGAATTATATGCATCAGTACAATAATGTCGGTATATGTGCCGGTAAGGGACATCAGTATATACATTGGTAAAAAGCACCGATATAAGTGCCGATATTTTACCATCAATATAAGCATCAATATTGACTGGGTAGAAACACCGGTATATGTGCCAGCAACGAACATCGGTATTGCATTGGTATAAATTTAAGTGCCGATATAAGTGCCAGTATTTTACCATCCATATACGTGTATAAGCATCGTAATTCTCTAGGAATGCTGACACCTATACTGATGATCATATCTGCAAATTTGTTTTTAGGCAGAGTGTAGTGTCCTGCAAGAGAACAAGAATTACGACCACCACGTGCTTGAGAGATGACTCTCCTCCCAACTTTATGCCTGTATATATAGTTGCTTGAATCAATGAGGACCACAAATGTAACTAGAGTCCACAAGTGCATGTGCGATCTCCACCACTCCTTTAGTACCTTCCACTAGAGTCCACTAGTGGTTGTTGTACTCACCTCTTGAGTTAAGTCCACTGGACTCAAGTTAACGTGAGTTAACTTGAGTTAGAAGGCTCTAAAGCTCTTTGGGCAAAACTCTCTCCCCATGTCCCCATGGGGATTGAACCCAAGACCTCCTCCTTCACAACCATGAGACTTAACCACTAAGCTAAGTGGATTACTTGAATATGAGAGCACATGAACTTATGCTTGAGTCTATTCTTGAGATCTTTGGTCCTACAGACAAGTGACCAAACGGTATCCGATTTTAGATCTGTCTGAAGCCATCGGATCCCTAGATCATAGACTTACTTTATTACATGTCCCTTGGTGCAACAACAAGACAATGATGTTGTGTAGCAAATGTCAATACACTATGCCCAAGAAAAAAATGAGTATATTCATACTCTAGTGGTTTTCGATTTAGGGTTTAGATGATCGACAACCAAAAGAAGATTCGATAAAGCAAAAACACATTGTCAAACACAAAAAGAGATATGTAGGAGCACAACGAACCATGAAGCGTGTACAAAAGAGATTCTATAAATTAACCATATACAAAAGAAATATTTCATAAATGAACCATATACAAAATTGTGAAAAACCTATATATAAGCCTAGAGTTTTCATTGATGTGAATGATAATATGTGTAACTGTCAATAACATTTGTTGATAACATTTTCTAAGTTGTGATCATGAAGTAGTAGATTCATAGGTTTCTTTCAGAAAATCGGTGAAATGTGCTATCTTGAAAATCTAATCAAGCTTCTCTTTTCTGAACTACATGCATCAGGTTTTTCTTTTACTAAGTGGGCTTATTGGGAACATGAAAAAAAATGATGGGATTTTCTCGCAATTATAAGTATCCCCGAACATATTTGGAACTGGAATAACTCCACGAGAGGGGGTGCATAAGAATTATGACATGATTCTCTCTTATAGATTTTAGAAAACGTTTGTAAGTGCATCTAATTGATTCACCTATTAGATTTAATCAACTCCTTAACTACACGTGATCAATCGTTTGACTTTCAAGAATCATAGTAAAAACCAAAATTTCAGGTCTTCTTCAATTATAATGAATATACCATGTGATATCAAAATACACTAGAAAATTAATAGACATATAAATGTTGAAACCTAAGATTAAAACACATACTCAATACAACAATGGAACAAAAACATTAAAGAAGAAAATATCATGATTTTAGATATGGTTACAAAATATAATATCCTTGTATAAAATCGCCCCAACGATTTCCGATTAGCATAGTAACAGCTGATATAATTTAATTTCTCCCCTCAAAGCGTTATCTAACTCGTTTAATCTCCACATCCTCATCTTTTCATTTCTTGACTAGGCCTTCTTCCATATCATCAAGCTCTATCGGACCATTAGCAAGTGGAACCATTCATTCGCATGAGGTGGATTGGAATACCTTAATATCATCAGTATACTTTTTCTTGATCCCTTGATCCTCATATAGACATTCATTTAGTCTATGAATTCTCATCTTGTTGAAGCTTATTTGAACCTCGACCGTTTCCAAAAAGATGTACTGGCATAATGAATTCAAGACACATGCTAATGTAGTACCAAAAAAAATTATAGGATATCTTAAACACAAGAATATATGATGAATCTATTATAACCTTTCATACAAAATGTAATACATGCTTCAAACCCAAGATCCAGTTATCATCATTTAAAAATTATTTAATCTATCTAATTATCAACTTATATGGCATTCGGTAGGGGTTTACCAATTTTTTATCCCCATACACATGTTTAAGCTTACTGGTAACAACCAATAGCCTATTGCAAGATAGTGGGGATTCCATGCCCATGGAAACGTTCTTTGAATTTTCTTTTGTTAATTTTGCCAAAATAGACTATGTTGAAGAATTCAATGGAATTCACAAACCTTCAGCTAGGAGTATGATTCATGTTTGATATTATCCTTAAAAAAGTGAATAATTTCATCAAAAGGACCCACGTTTTAGAATCCATTGCCATTCACAAGAATTGGTCTAGGATTATGATTCATGTTTTTGTTATTCTACATGAGTGAAAATGATACATAAATTTGAATATGATTTATGAATTTATTCAATAAAAGCATATGAAATTCAAAAATATCATGTCAAACTCTCAATAATATGACATGTAGTGGTCAAATATTCTGATAGCAAGAAAACTATTATCGTGGAAACAAAGGGAACCATCTTGCATCCTAAGTTTTATGTGACCTTTCATATCTTATAATTGGTAAAGAATTTGGTAAATCTAACATCATCGTCAAATTTGGAGCATGCAAACAGTCTAAGAATAGTTTTCTACTTGTCTTGTTTAGACATCAAGATCCTATTTTGATTGATGGCATCATCAAATCACAACCAACCTTGGCAAACTACCCTTCAAAACCTATAAAAGGAGGCCTGGCCACATATATCCTCAGTCTTGCCAAGCTTAGTCTTGGGATCTCAGGAAGTTACGATCTTCAAGTACATACTTTCCAAGTTCTAGTTGTTTTTCTTCTTATTCTAGTCTTTTCTAGTCTAGTTTTTGGGCATCTAGTCTTATCCTCTTGTAATTTCATAGTGTGAAAACCGTTCCCATTATTTCTTATTTCTAGTACATCTCCCTCAAGGGATTTCTTGTAATTCACAGTTCTTCTTTCATACCTATGATCCCAAGTTATGGGATCTCTTGTATCTTTTCTACTCTAGTTATCCATACCTACTAGTCCCGGTTGTGGGACTTCTTAAAATAGTTATATATTCTTATAAAATTTTCCCTATGTGGGTGAGCTTGTAATCCAAAATATATTTCCGAAACCTTTTCCAATATAGTCAGAGGGTACAATCTAGTTTTCCATTGACATTTTGGCAAGACTAGCTTCTAACTAAGATTAGGCACCATGGAGGACATATTTGCACAAATTTTCACATCACTTTATCATCAACAACAAATCAAGGATCTAACTCATTGTCAAACACAAGTTGAGATGGGGCATCCCTTGCATCTAGATGTAGTTGTTGATATATTAGGTAGTGATGTGTGTGAACACCTAGGACCGCCGGGGCACTTTTTTCCTTCTTTAGGAGGTTTTTTTCCCTCGGCTTGTATATACGCCTATTGCCCTAATGGGCTACTTATCTTTGTACATTCTCTAGTAATACATTCAGTATTGTGTGTTTGTGCTCCAAGCTTCTTCTTCTTCCTTGTGCTGTTTGCGTGCTTCCGCAGACGTCTATCTCCAACAATTGGTATCAGAGCAGGTCGTCGCTTCTTCTAGGGCGCCGTCAACACTCCTCCGTTTGCAGTCTCAGATTCGCATGAAATTTGGTGAGCATACTCAGGGTGTTTCCGAGATCAAAACTGCTTTGCTCTGTGGTGCCGAAATCGCGATCTGAGCTCGTTTCGGCCTCCGAACGCACTATCGTAGCGCTTGTGCAGGCTATTTCGTCCTTTTGTGCCAAAGGTATATACCAGTTTCTGTTCGCCAGTTTAAGCGTCTCGAAGTTTGCTACAGGTCTAGCAGAACTCGTCTGGGCAGTTCCGTTCAACTTTTTGAGATACAGTCAATTTTCTGCATCAAGGTATTTTAGTCACCGGCCATGGCTGAAAGCAGTGATGTATTCCGTATGTTGGCTGTTGAGGATAAGTTGGATGGTACCAACTACCCATTATGGGCTTATATGATGCGACATGTACTGGTTGCAAAAGGATTGTGGAACATTGTGCAGGGTGTTGAAAGACGTCCTGTTACACCTACGACTACAGGTACTACAAATACAGGTGCTGGAGGTACTGGAGCTGATGAAGATGGTGTCGAAGATGATATTCCGCAGATTCCTGTTCGTGCTGCTGTTTCTGTTGCACCTACTGCAGAGCAGATTCGTTGGGATGGCAGAGATGCCCAGGCACATGCATTGATAGCCTTGTCTGTCAAACGTGCCATTATTCCTCACATTCGCTCTTGCAGAACAGCAAAGGATGCTTGGGATACACTTACCACTTTGTACCAGGCTAGGAATGAGGCTCGTGTTGCTTACCTCCGAAAACAGTTGGAGAGTGAGCACATGAATGAAGATGATTCTATGGATAGTTTTCTTACAAAGATCAAAGACCTGAAGGAACAATTGATTTCTGCTGATGAGGTTATACCAGATAGCTCACTTGTGCAGACCGTTCTAAATGGTCTTCCTGATTCATATCAGAGTTTTGCCTCTACTCTTCGGTTGATGATGAAAGGCAATCCGAATGCCTTGTCATTTGAAGAATTAGTCTCTGTTCTGTTGCAGGAAGATCAGTCCAGGCAGAACAGGTCCATTATGCGTGTTGCAGATCAAGCTTTCCTGGCTAGTCAAAAGGGCAAAGGAAAATGGAGCTCTTCTACTAGTAAGCAAAAATCTGCAAATGCTGCACAATCGAAGAACCAAGATAAAGATGAAAAGAAATCAGAAAAGCAAAAATTGTTCTGCAAGTACTGTAAAGGAAATGATCATATTATAAAGAACTGTCCAAAACTGGCTGCTAAAGAGGCAAAGAAGAAAGAGGCTCGAATGGTTGTTGCAGAGGCCTCTACACCAAAAACAGAGTCTGCAAATCTTGTGCAGGAAGAAGAATGGGCGTTTACTTCTGTCTGCAGTTTTGACCCATCTTCTCATGATCAGTGCATGTCTGCAGTAGACTCAGATGTTTGGTACTTTGACAGTGGGGCGACCAAACATATTACCTCACAGCGTAGTTTCTTCTCTTCACTCGAGCCTGTCCCTACAGGGAATACTGTCACATGCGCCAATAACTCCTTATCCTGTTATGGGAGTTGGTAAGATCATTCTGACTACTGCTGATGGTAGTTCTTTCACTTTGTGAGATGCTTTATTTGTGCCAGGGATCAAAAAGAACCTGTTATCAGTTTCTGCATTAGCCAAGATTGGCTTGGTTGTGAAATTCGTTGATGACAGGTGTACAGTCCATGATCTCTCAAATGGTGATGTGATTATTGCTTCTGGCATCTTATGTCGTGGGTTGTATAAGCTCATAGACTATGAAAGATCTGTGAATGATTCGGCATGTGCAGTTCATGATTCTCAGGCTATGTCAGATGCAAAGCTTTGGCATGCACGCTTTGGTCATCTGAATTTTGCTAGTTTGTTACGCCTGCAGAAATCTGAAATGGTGTCCTCTTTGCCCAAACTTGAGGCACCTAGAAAACATGTTTGTGAAGGCTGTATTTTGGGCAAAATGCAGCGTTCTTCCTTTCCAAAAGATGGTTCAGTTCGGGCTACGCAGAAATTGAAGCTTGTACATAGTGATGTCTGTGGTCCTATGCAGACACCCTCTTTTGGAAATTACCTTTACTTCGTGACTTTCATTGATGATTTTTCCAGGCATGCATGGGTATATCCACTCAAAGCAAAGTCCGAAGTGTTCATGTGCTTCAAACAGTTTTTGGTTTTGGCTGAAAATCTGTCAGCATGTAAAATGGGCACCCTCCGTTCTGATCGAGGGGGGGAATATATGTCTTCAGATTTTAATGCATTTCTGGTTGAACGTGGGATAAAACACTAGTGTACAGTACCGTATACACCTCAACAGAATGGAGTTGTTGAACGAAAGAACAGGTCACTCATGGAGATGGCGAGGTGCATGGTCAAAAGTCAGGCTTTACCACATAGTTTCTGGCTTGAGGCTGTCATGTGTGCAGCATATGTACTGAACAGGTGTCCCACTAAAGCGTTGCAGTCTATCACTCCATATGAGGCTTGGCATGACCGCAAGCCATCTGTTGCTCATCTGCGTGTTTTTGGTTGTTTGGCATATGCATTAGTGCCTGAACAACATCGCAGAAAATTGGATGATAAGGCAGTAAAATGTATTTTTGTTGGGTACAATTCTGAAAGTAAAGGCTATCGTCTGTATCATCCACAGACTAAACGCATTCTGGTTAGCCGTGATGTTGTCTTTGTGGAAGATGCTATTCAACCATTGCTTTCATGTACTAAGGAGACATCTGTTAGCTCCAAAGACATGTATGATACTTTGATGCCTCTTTTTACAGGTGGACAGGCTAGTGCTGGTCCTAATGAGGCAACTTCTCAGCCTTTGCAAGTTTCATATGATGATGCAGATCATTCCATTTCTGATGCAGATTTACATGATGCACTTGCTGATGAGAGAGCTGATATTGAGCAGGCAAAAACTATGCCAAAATGGCTGGTGCAGACTTTGCGTGACAACAAATTAGATGCACCTTTGTCATATCGTACTCGTTCAGGCTCTCATAGTGCCTCCTTTGCATCAGATTGCTATGCTATGGCTGCATCTAGTCTCTGTGATGAGAATGAGCCTGTTTCTTTTGATGAAGCATAAAATTCAGAAAATTGGATGGCTGCTATGCAATCTGAATATGATGCTATAATGAAGAATGGTACATGGTCCTTATGTGACTTGCCTCCTGGCAAGAAGGCCATTGGCACTAAGTGGGTATACAAGCTGAAGTGTAAACCTGATGGTACCGTTGACAAGTATAAGGCTAGGCTTGTTGCAAAGGGTTATGCGCAGGAAAGAGGCATTGATTTTGATGAGACCTTTGCACCTACATGCCGTATGACTACTGTTCGGAGCATTTGTGCACTTGCAGCCCATCATGGTTGGAATGTACATCAGTTGGACATTAAAACAGCATTTTTGAATGGTGACTTGCATGAAGAAGTGTATGTTTTTCAGCCCCATGGCTTTGTGCAGAAAGGGCATGAAAACCAGGTTTGCAGGTTAAAGAAGGCATTATATGGTTTAAAGCAAGCACCACGTGCTTGGTATGAGAAGATACATGCCTATCTGATTGCACATGGTTTTGAGAACAGTCCAACTGAAAGCACCTTATATGTTAAACGTGCTAATGATGTGCTTCTGATCATTGTTGTCTATGTTGATGACATGCTGCTCACTGGTCCTATTGAGACACATATTGCTGATTTTAAGGCTGATTTGCATGCCTCATTTGAGATGTCTGATTTGGGGCATTTGCATCACTATTTGGGCATTCAGTTTATGCACGTTGATGGTGGAATGGCTTTGTGTCAAACGAAATATATTGACACATTATTGCAGCGTTTTGGCCTTGAAGACTGTAAGCCTATTGCCACTCCTATGGAGACAGGTTTACGATTGAGTCTTCATGATGCTGGAGATGCATTTGATGATGTTCTCTATCAGCAGGCTGTTGGATGCTTGATTTACTTATGCATTACTTGGCCAGATATTCAGTTTGCTGTCTCACAGATGAGCAGGTTTATGCATTGCCCAGGAGTCATGCCTTGGAAAGCGGTTAAGCGCATCTTTCGCTACTTGAGTGGTACTCGGCTACTTGGGTTGTTTTATCCCAAGGGGGGATCACTACCGCCAGATTTGCATGCTTTTTCTGACTCAGATTGGGCTGGTTGCTATGACACTCGTGTGTCCACCAGTGGTTTTTGCTTCATGCTTGGTAGCTCATGTATATCTTGGTTGAGCAAGAAGCAGCCTACTGTGGCCACTTCCAGTTGTGAGGCTGAGTATAGGGCAGCTTTCACAGCGACTATTGAGTGTGTGTGGCTCAGACGCCTTATGGCTGATTTGGGTGTTGGCCAGTCTTCTGCCACCACCATCTTCACTGACAGTCAGAGCGCATTGGCAGTTGCGAGGAACCCTGTGTTCCATGCTCGCACTAAGCACATTGAGGTGCATTATCACTATGTCAGGGAGAGGTTCTCTGCTGGGGAGATCAGCTTGGCATATGTGCCCACGCAGGAGAACATTGCAGACCTTTTCACGAAGGCTCTGCCTAGGGAGAAGTTTGAAGCTTTTCGCAAAGCTTTGGGCTTACTTCCTTTTGTGGAGTGATTTCCACATAGCTTGGCACTTCCTTATACATGAGTGCCAGCTCCTTGTTCACCGCATCACTCCCAGGGGGGATTTGTTGATATATTAGGTAGTGATGTGTGTGAACACTCTAGGACCGCCGGGGCACTTTTTTCCCTCTTTAGGAGGTTTTTTTCCCCCGGCTTGTATATACGCCTATTGCCCTAATGGGCTACTTATCTTTGTACATTCTCTAGTAATACATTCAGTATTGTGTGTTTGTGCTCCAAGCTTCTTCTTCTTCCTTGTGCTGTTTGCGTGCTTCCGCAGACGTCTATCTCCAACAGTAGTAATATGAGAAAGAATGAATTGCCAATATTCAAACAAATCAAGGAAGCAATCAAGTCAAATGAAACAAGCTCATTCTCATCATAGAGACTAGACGTAGCCATAGCATAGCAATTTGATGCAAAAGAGGCACTACGAGAACCTGAATGAGTACGGTATGATAGAGTTGTATCTAATTTGTTGTCACACAAAGTCTGCACCAACCATTGTGGCATAGTTTTTGCTGCCTCAATATCAGCTCTCTCATCAACAAGTGCATCATGTAAATCTGCATCAGAAATGGAATGATCTACATCATCACATGAAACCTCCAAAGGTTGAGAAGTTTCCTCATTAGGACTAGCACTAGATTGTCCACCTATAAAAAGAGGCAGCAAAGTATCATACATGTCTTTGGAGCTAACAAGTGTCTCCTTCGTACATGAAAGTAAAGGCTAGATTGCAATCTTCCACAAAAACAACATCATGGCTAACCAAAATGCATTTATTCGATGGATGATACAGAAGATAGTCTTTGCTTTCAAAATTGTACCCAACAAAAATACATTTTATTGCTTTGTCATCCGATTTCTTGTTATGTTGTTCAGGCACTAATGCATACGCCAGACAACCAAAGACACGCACGTGAGCAACAGATGGCTTACGACCATGACAAGTCTCATATGGAGTGATAGACTGCAATGCTTTAGTGGGACATCTGTTAAGTACATATATTGTACACATAATGGCCTCAAGCCAAAACTATGTGGTAAAGCTTGACTCTTGACCATACACCTCGCCATCTCCATGAGTGACCTGTTCTTTCGTTCAGCAACTCCATTCTGTTGAGGTGTATATGGCACTATACACTGATGCTTTATCCCATGTTCAGCTAGAAATGCATTAAAGTCAGAAGACATATATTCCCCCCTCAATCAGAATGGAGGGTGCCCATTTTACATGTTGACAAATTCTCAACCAAAATCAGAAACTGTTTGAAGCACATAAACACTTTGTACTTTGCTTTCAATGGATATACCCATGCATGCCCGAAAAAATCATCAATGAAAGTCATGAAGTAAAGATAATTTCCAAAAGAAGGTGTCTATATAGGACCATAGACATCACTATGTACAAGTTGCAATTTTTCAGTAGCTCGAATTGAACCATCTTTTGCGAAGGATGAACACAAAAATTTGCCCAAAATATAGCCTTCACAAACATGTTTACCAGGTGCCTCAAGTTTGGGCAAATAGGACACCATTTTAGATTTCTACAAGCGTAGCAAACTAGCAAATTTTAGATCACCAAAGCATGCATGCCAAAGCTTTGCATCTGACATAGACTGAGAATCATGTACTGCACATGTTGAATCATTCACAGATTTTTCATAGTCTATGAGCTTATACAACCCACGACATAAAATGCCAGAAGCAATAATCACGTCGTCATTTGAGAGATCATGAACTGTACATCTATCATCAACAAATTTCACAACAAGCCAATCTTGGCTAAAGCTGAAACTGATAACAGGTTCTTCTTGATCCCTGGCACAAATAAAGCAGAATGATGTTACCAACTACCATGACAGGATAAGAGGAGTTGTTGGCACATGTGACAGTATTCCTTGTAGGGGCAAGCTCAAGTGAAGTGAAGAAACTGCATTTCAAGGTAATATGTTTGGTTGCCCCACTATCAAAGTACAAAACATCTGAGTCTACTATAGACATACACTATTCAGGAGAAGATGGGTCAAAACTACAAATAGTGGTAAACACCCATTCTTCATTCTACACTAGTTTAGCAGACTCTGTTTTTGGTGGAGGCCCCTACAACAACCATTCTAGCCTCTTTTTTCTTTACTTCTTTTGAAGCCAATTTTGGACAATTCTTTTTAACATGATCATTTGCTTTACAATACTTGCAAAACAATTTTTGCTTTTCTGATTTCTTCTCTTCTCTGTCTTCCTTCTTTGATTGTGTAGAATTAGCAGATTTTTGCTTACTAATAGAAGAGCTCCATTTACCTTTGCCCTTCTGACTAGCCAGGAAAGCTTGATATGCAACATGAATAATGGACCTGTTCTACCTAGATTGATCTTCCTGCAATACAACCAAGACTAACTCCTCAAATCTTAAGGCATTTGGATTGCCTTTCATCATCAAACAAAGAGTAGAAGTAAAAATCTGGTATGAATCGGGAAGACCTTTCAAAACATTTTGCACAAGTGAACTATCAGGCAAGACTTCATCAACAAAAATTAATTGTTCCTTCAAATCTTTGATCTTTGTTAGAAAATTGTCCATAGAATCACCTTCATTCATATGCTCACTCTCCAATTGTTTTTAGAGGTAAGCAACACGAGCCTCATTCCTAGCCTGGTACAATGTGGTAAGTGTATCCCAACATCCTTAGTTGTTCTACAAGAGCGAATGTGAGGAATAATGGCATGTTTGACAAAAAAGGCTATCAATGCATGTGTTTGAGCATCTATGCCATCCCAAAGAATTTTCTTTGCAGTAGATGCAATAAAAATTCTAGCACGAACAGGAACATGAAGAATATCATCTACATCAGCTTCAGTACCTATATTTGCAAGTGTAATAGGATGTTTTCCAACACCCTGCACAATATTCAACAGTCCTTTTGCAACCAATACATGTTGCATCATATAAGCCCACAATGGGTAATTCATACCATCCAACTTATCCTCAACAACCAACATATGAAATACATCACTGCTTTCAGCCATGGCCACTGACTAAAATACCTTGATGTTGAAAAATGATTGAACCTTGATTGAACCCTGACAAGTTCTGCTAAACATGTAGCAAACTTTGAGATGCTTATACTTGTGAACCAAAACCTGTATATATCTTTGGCATAAAAAGACAAAATAACCTACACAAGTGCTACGATAGTGCATTCGGAGCCCAAAACGAGCTTAGATCGTGATTTCGACACGATAGAGAGAGCGATTTCAATCTCCTAATCACCCTGAGTATGCTTACCAAATTTCATGCGATTCTAAGACTGTGATCAGAGGGGTGTCGACGATGCCCTAGATGAAGCGACGACCTGCTCTGATACCAATTGTTGGAGTTTGAGGTCTGTGGAAGCATGCAAACAGCAAATGGAAGAAAAAGAAGCTTGGAGCACAACATACAGTACTGAATGTATTACCACTAGAATGTACAAAGATAAGTATCCCATTAGATCAATAGGTGTATATGCAAGTAGGGGGAAAAACCTCCTAAAGAGGGAAAAAAGTGCCTTGGCAGTTGTTGTAGAGCGAAGAAGAGCAAAAGGTAGAGAAAAAGATAGGCCCCAAAATTTTTCCGATTTGGACACCTTATCTTTTGTATCATAATCATTTTGTAATATATTTTCCGATGTAAATGCACTAGAGGAGTCGTCTAGATGCATCCCCGTAGAAGTTTAGTAGCTTACCCATGTAAATTAGTAGGAAATTAACCTTTTAGTGAATAAAGTGCCGGTCTCTTGTGTGAAAGGACCATTTTTAGGGCACATATATATAAGTCAATTTGTGACTCTTTGTGAGGACTTTTGGCCATTGTGAGAATCAACAGCATAGAATTTCGAATTTGTGTCTTCTCCTCTCTGTATCACCTTCTTTGTGAGCTTGTATGCATGTGCGTTGCTTGAAAAGAGTGTTAGGGAGTGTTGTATATCCATGAAATTGTTTGTTTGCTATGGTTAAGGTGTGTGTGAAGTGCTGAAGTGTAGTAAGGTCATTCTCGTGACTCCATATTTTGCTCATAACTTGAAGTAGAAGTGTCAGAATTGAGTGAAAATACCACTATTGGATGCGTCTTCTCGAGAGCTTCGAAATGCATATGCTATTTGCTATATTCGGATTTTGAAGCTGAGAGAAAAGCTCAATTTACTGTTGGCTGCTGCTCCAAGTATCGCGACACCATATCTGACAGTTGAAGCTTGTTTGGATTGGACTTAGACTTATTTGCACTCTTTGAGGAAGCTCATTTGCATTGATCATCATTTGAATGCATGTCTTCATATACTCGACTAGATTTTGATACTCTCTGTATTGATAAATAAAGCGAATCCCCACTATATGCACTTGAGGGGGATCGAGGTATAGTCTCTTTCTCCACAAGTCCCTAAGTTGGTGCTTAGGTACATACGTTTTTGGCACCGTTTCCGGGGAGTGTCGAATCCAATCGAGGCATCCGTGTGATGGTAAGTAGCTCTAGCATTGAAGCGAGTAGAGGAGTTGTGAATTTCACACTCATCCGCACTTACTACTTCTCACTCTTGAAGTGTGTGTAGTGAGTTATTAGTCTAGAGAAGTGAGTGGAGTGAGTAGAGTAGGAGGAAGAAGGGAGTAGTTAGGGAGTTAGAGTAGCCATTAACTCTAGTCTTGTGAGTCTTTTTAGTTAGGAAGAACTTTTCAAAAAGTATAAAACCCAAAAAAATTGTCCCTTTTCAAATCACTTGTCTCTAGAACAAGTATCGTGAAAATCTGCAGTCGGGTATCGTGAGTTGAGAGCTGGGTATTTGAGCTGCACAGAGCGAGTGGAGGAGAGTGAAGAGCTGGAGGCTAGTGTCCAAGGTGAGCACATTGATCTATCATTCATCTTTGCCAATTAAATCAAGTAACTCGATAGAACGATCGGCGGCAAGTATCGTGAAAGACTGAACTGGGGTAACGAGAGTTTATTTTGTGATACATACTGAGGGAAAAGGGTAGATGAACACTAGGAACTTGTGTGTGTACTTAGGATTCAAACTCACTTGCAAAAAAATTGAAAAAGTGTCAAGTATCGTGTTCTCTCGCAGTTGAGGTATCGCGATACCTGAGTATCGTGATCTCCTGTGGTCGAGTATCGCGATACCTAGACTGAGTATCGTGTATCGTGGAACTCTTTTCACGATACCTGTCAAGTATTGGGTATCCTTGAATTGGGTCTGGCGATACTTGTCACATATCGTGTATCGTTGAGAAGTCCTCACGATACTCGTCGGATATCGCATATCGTGTATCGTGAAATTCAGATCGCGATACTCCTTGGGTATCGTGTATCGTGAGTCTCTGATCGTGATACTTGTTTGATATCATGTATCGCGGAGGCGGCTTTCTCGATACCTGACAAGTATCAAGTATCGTGGTAAGGCCCAGCCTGTCAAATATCGAGTATCGTCGGGAATTTTCTCGCGATACTTGTGGACTATGGTGTATCGTGATAGACACAGCAAGGTCAAGTATCGAGTATGGTGGAATTTTTGTGGTGCATTATCGTGTATCGCGTATCACAGATTTCTGATCGCGATACATGTGAAGTATCGAGTATCGTGATTGGCACGCGATATTGGGCAAATATCGTGTATCGCATTTCTTGAGTATCGTGTATCGTCTTGTATCGTGTATCGTGACCTTTTGCAATGAGTCAAGTATCGACTATCGTGGATTTCTTAGGCGATACTTCTCGAGTATCGAGTATCGTGGTAAGGCCCAGCCCGTTGAATATCGAGTATCGTGGATTTTTGTTGGGTTCAAGTATCATGTGTTCTGACTTCTTGGTCAGTCTTATTTCAACCAAATTTCCCCTAGAATTCAGACCCTCAGTAAAGAACTCTAGGAGCTAGAGGTTGGCTAAGGTTAATCAGAGCTTTGAAGTGAATGAACCTAAGGTTTGGGAGAACCCTAGGAAGCCGAAGAAGCGTAATCTCTTTAGTGGGAAGTGTAGCCGAACCCAGTAATTGTTCACATTATTCTGAAACCTCTAGTGAGTCAGAGGAAGAAATTCCCATGGCTTCAGAGGATATGCAGAACACTGTACCAATGATTGGCATGATGTCAATTATTGAGGGAGAATATCGGACATCTTTGGAATATGTGAACACCAACCAAAATGAGATACCTATCTACCTAGATGGTCTAAACCGATCAGTGGCCAGGCTGAAGAAAGCTACAGAAGCTTACATAGTACTTAGGCCAGTAGTTAAATATACAGGAGGATTCTACATGGATAAGAGAGACATTCAGTATGTAGTCACGGAGTACCCTGAAAATATCAATGAACAAGGGGAAGAGGGTAACGTCCATCACCCTAATGAAGGAGGACATGAAGAACAGGTAACCACCCCTAGAGGGAGATCTACTGTTGTTAGGGTTTGGAGAGGAGACCTAGTTCCCCAAGATGACTCCCTAATGGATGTATATTTGATCAACGGAATGGAGCATCTCCTCAGAGCCCACTCTTCACTATGGGAAGTAGCCCTTAACCCAATTATTGTCTACGAGTTACAAGATCCTGAATTCTCCAGCATCATCACATATTTGGACAAAAACCAAAGGAGGTACTGGCCCCTAACAGAGTTAGAAAGAGCTGGATTGAAATATCAGAACATCCCAGTGTTCCCTCCTCGAGATCAAGCCACTACTTCACAAAACCCCCAAGGAACTTATCAAGATGACTCTATCAGCAGTCTGCACAGACACAACAAACCCATATTCCAGTCAGACCTCATGTGCAGTTTGCTATGCCGGCAAATAACCCTAAATATCGGCCTCAGCCCCATGTTGACCCAAGGAATAGACTCCCTATTCCAGATAGACCACCTGTGGTAAGAGGACCTGGCATACCCATAGGAAGACCAGTTTTCCCGGTGATGCCTAGACCACCTGAAGCAGGAAGAAGATTAAGGCCTATTCAAGTCGCTAAATGCATGAGAAACCATTATGATGGCTCTAGTGAACCTTACAATCATATGGCTGAATTCAAGCAAGTAATCAGAGCCAAACAAGTGGAAGATTTCTTGATCCAATATGAATCTTTTGGTCTAACTTTGACAGACACAGCTTTAGCTTGGTTCCAGCCGTTAGATCCTAAAAATTTTCAAAACATGGAACAAGTCTATCAAAAATTAATTGAAGAATTCACTAAATCTAGGATTAAAAACAACTCCTCCTCATTGAGCCATAGTTTTTAGCAAGCTCCTACGGAATGAGTAAGATTGGCAGCAAGGAGATTTAAGCAGTATGTGGATGGATGCTCAGTTGAAGAGAGACCCACTCAAAACAAAATGGTGTCATTGTTTTTGGAAGGGTTAGTGAATGGATCATTAAGATCACTAGTATATGTGAAAAGAGTTCAAACTTTGCAAGAGTGTATGAAAGAATGTATTGATCTAGAGGAAAACCTAGCGTAAGATCTGAAAATACCTCAAGGTAGTGTAAAAAGTGAAGATTCCGCCAGTAGCACATCAAACCCTAAAAACAATGTAGAGGAAATAGCCGACTTAGTAGCAAAGAAACTGAACGTTCAAGGACAGAGGAACTACCCCAACAACCCCATGAGAGTACCCATGCTTAGAAGATGTATGCATTGTGGAGGTGATCATCCCTCTCATTTGTGCACTAGGAGAGTATTCCCACCACCTGCTTATGCTTACAGTAGACCACCCATCCCGGGCCCTCTACAATATTGCAGCATAGAACAAAAATACACAAATCACAGCACAGAAAATTGTCCTTACAATAGGCAATCAAGACTGGTACAACCTCTCATGAGACCTTATGGATACCCTCAAAGAGATCAAGGAGGAGAAGCCTTTAGATATCCCACATATCAGCAGCAGGGACCAGTACCACGACCGTATGCTTATCAAGGGTACGCTCAACCACAACCGGTGTTAGGAGAACAACCACCCCATCCTCAAAATGTTGTCTCAGTGAAAGTAGCTCGACAGGAAGAGAATCCGGAGAGAGCAATAGTTCCAGCCACACCTTTGACTAGTAACGAATCATACGACCCCCCTTATGACCATAATCAAGGAAATTATTCCGCATATGAGAGCTCCATGATAGAATATGGACAAACATACGAACCTTACGCATATGGCATGGAAGCACCAGATAGTTCTTATGGATATGAGCAGGATTACGTGTCATTAATGTACACTGCTCTCAGAGCACCCATACCCCCCCGACCTATGAATAGACCGCATGTACCAAGAGGACCATGTTATAGATGTGGAGGTGATCACTATATAGAGAATGTACACTACCAAACCCACTACCACCACAAAGAGTTTGGGAAGGATACTGTAGTGATTGTGGCAAAGAACACCTTTTTAGAGATTGCCCCAAAAACCCCAATAAAGTTAACTCTAACGTGCAGATTAATGTGATAGAGGTGGTAGAGTCATGGGAGTGATAAGGAGTACACTGTGCCATTGAAAGCAATAACAAGAGCTAAAGCTAGAGAGACACCAGAAAAAACTGGGGAGAATGACCAAAGTGACAGAGAGGTGAATACACCCACACCTCAAGGAGTTGAAGACTTGGAAGAACCTGGGAAAAGTGTTACAAGTAAACGAACACAGAGATGGAAGAATCATAGAGATAGGATAAAGGAAAAGAAACTACAGCAACAGATGGAGAAGGAAAAAAATGAACAAGATCAAAAGGAAAAACAGAAACTTGAAGAAGAAAATAATGAAGGAAAGCATAAAAAAAAAGAGGTAGGATCAGTTTTAGCAGATCCCATGCCAGAAGAGTTAGCCATGTGGATTCAGGCGTACCAGGCGTGAATCAGAGCAGGACCAACCATTGAACAACACGAAAAAGAATATCTTAGAGATGGCTTAGAGAAAGAAAGGTTGGAGATATGCAAAAAGTTAATTGAAGTAGCTCAACAAACCTTAGAAAAACCTGTTCTTCAACTACCCAATTCACGAATTCCCGAAAAGGAATTCCAAGAGTGTGTCATCCTTAATGACCCTGAGACCCCCAAAGACGCAACCGGCAGATACAGGGAAATTAGACCACCCTATAGCCTATGCCAGTAGACAATTGAATCAAGCGGAACGCAATTATACCACGACCGAGAGAGAAGGCCTAGGGATGGTGTACGCACTAAAACATTTTAGACACTACTTATTGGCAAACAAATTCAAATTCTTCATTGATCATCAAGCCCTACTGTACTTAGTCAATAAGCCTTGTAATACAAGACGGCTAGTACGATGGTTTCTATTGTTGATGGAATTTGATTTTGAAGTAGTCGTCAAGGAAAGGGAATACCCACATTAGAGCAAACCACTTATCAAGAATGACACATGGAGAACCACCCACGATAGTACCTGATGATCTGCCAGACACTTACCTTTTTAACCTCAAAGCATGTCCCCAATGGGCAGAAAAGTTGATCCCTATACTCACATATGGACCTAAACATGGGATCACACCGAATCGAAACCAAGACCTATGGAAGATTAAAAACCTTCATATCATTGCTGGAAGCCTATATCACCAAGACTCAAATGCCGCTGAAACCCATGATGAGTGCCAGAGCCTTTACTAAATGGGGAATAGATTTTATAGGACCTATTAGCCCACCAGCTAAAGGATCCCATGCCGAGTACATAATTGTAGCCACCGACTATTTGACCAAATGGGTTGAAGCCAAAGCAAGCAAGAAAAATGATGCAAGGACTATGGCCAAGTTTCTCTTTGAGAACGTTTTCACTAGATTTGGACTGACGATAGAAATTGTGAGCGATAGAGGCACGCACTTTGTGAATGAAGTAATAGAAGCCCTACTGAATGAATTCTTAGTAATTCATAAGAAATCAACCCCATATCACCCACAAGCCAATGGACAGGCCAAAAGTTCAAACAAAATCTTGTGCACAATTCTCACAAAAATTGTGAACAATGGTAGGTCGGATTGGGATAAACAATTACATCATGCTTTATGGGCATTCCGAGTAGCCTACAAGACCGCCATAGGAACTACTCCTTTTAACTTGGTGTACGGACAGAATGCTATTTTGCCAATTGATTTCTTAATACCCACTCTCAAAGTAGCAACAACTTACGAGTGGACTGGACATGAACTATCAGCTCAATTGGAGCAAATAGAAAAGTTACATGAAACTAGATTACAAGCGGTAGCAGGAATTTACGCTACGAAAAGGCGACAGAAAGCCTATTTTGATGCTCATATTAAAGATAAAAACTTGAAGGAAGGCGATTTAGTTTTGGTATATACTCTGAAACAACATGCTAAGAAACTGCAAAAAAGGGGATATGGCCCATTGATCATCAATCGCATATCCACCAACGGAGCCATCAGTTTAGCAACCCTAGATGGAGACGTATTACCAAACTATATCAGTGGATGTCGAGTGAAAGAATATCTAGAGCCATTAACTGAAGAGATAATGTCACGATTAGTAATGGGTAAAAATAGGCGCATAGAGGAAGAAAGAATACGAGAAGAAGCTAGGCAAGAAGCAGTAGAACGAATCAGGAAAAGAAAAGAGTGGATGAGAGAGAGAGACGAGAGATATCGACTAGGAGAGGAACTCGTCCCAATAGCTAATTTTAGAGCCACTAAAAACCTAAGTCAGCAAATGACGCAACCCTATTTGAATTTGGGTGTTGGAACAAAAGAGTACCACTTGGTGGATGCTCTCATTGACACAGGAGCTGCTATAAGTTGTATCACATTTTCGTTGACCCAAAAACTCAAGGAAGAATTACGACCCTCTAAGGCACAGTTGATTGGAATAGGAGGAAAACTTACCAAATGTATAGGCGAGATTACCTTACCTATACATCTCGAAAACAACACAATGGAACAAAAATTCTTAGTGTATCAAGATCAGGACTTATTGGAAGAACTTGTGCTAGGTCAAGATTGGATATATGAATATGAAGTGACTATTCAATTGGCCTTAGGATACGTCTCGGCCAAGATAGGACATCGTGAGGTGTTCATCATGCTAGATGAACGACCAATCAAATCCAAAAGTATAGAACCAAGAACTCACTTAAATGAACATAATGTTGAATGTATGTTCACTCACACTATGGAAACCCCTTCATCGAATATATCATGTGAGGGCACAATGAATCTCGATTGCACACAATCTTCTAATCCAGTAAATCACATGATTAGTGTTCTAGCCAAAAACAGTCTCAGTGAGGAACCAAGTACCAGAGAGACAAGTCAGCAAGACCACTATGAATCTGCACACATAAGGATATACCCCGTTCCTTACACTAGACAGGCTTGGATCAGAAAAGATCAAGTGACAGCGTATCTTCAACAAAAGAACTACTCACAACATCAAAAGAAACGACAGAATAAAAATACAAGTCATGTTGGATGCCCAGAAACACCAAAGGTTACTAAAGTATGGATATCGAAGAAAGTGATAGCCGCTCAGCCGGCCCGAACGCAAATATGGATCCCCAAGTCTTGTGCTCAAGTAACAATCATCAAGAAGGACAAGTCAAGACATACAGAGAATCAGTATGATCTAAAAGCAAAACAACCAAAGATGAACAACTACAGGACAGAGCAGGAGTCTACATACGCATTAAAAATCATTCCAAGATTCAAAAAGCAGACAAAGCAGAAGTACCACATGAGAAGCACCACATTCACCAGGAATGTTGGGAATACAATCTGTCCCAATGCAGTAAAGCAGATTTGGATGCCGAAAGGCAAGACAAGTTGTATGCATCAACCAAATAATTCGAGTTGCACACATTTAAAGTTACCAGAACCCAAAGTATGCATGATAGGGCCACATTACAAGGCCAAGCATTCGGCACATTTTTCTTCTATTTCAGGATAGTGAAGCACATTTCCCTCTCGGGAAATAGGAGAGAACTTGTACATAATCTAAGAAAATCACTCAAGATTCAATAACCGCTTCAGCTATGAACTAACTTTTTTGTTTTTATTTCAGACAAAAACATAAAAATATATAAAAGTATGAAAAATTCTAGGTATTACCTTTCTCACACCCACGAGGAAGGGACGACACAATTCACGCGGAGCGTTGCCAATCTAATGAAGGATAAATGAAGGATGATTCTTGATACCATCCTGCCACTAATTACTGCTCTATATTGAGTGCAGATGGCATCTTCTAATTCCGAGGCTACGCAAGAGGAAGAGATCCAGCTTCTTCCCTTGGAATCAATAACGAAGGCAAGAGGTCATTGGTTTCTTGATGATCAACCAGTTTCCGAACTCATTTCATGGCGACCATCAAGATCATGGATAGGGATCACTACTTTCCTATCATGTCACAAGATTTCAAGACTATCATACAAGGATTACTGCGCATGACAGATGTCTGGACACAAGTAGGAATTGATGAATTCCTAAGACTACCAATCTATCTGCCAGATTTCTAGAGATGTACACAAGTGATGAATACACTACAGTCCGCATCGAATAAGGCATCAATCCCGGAAGCAAGAGTACTTGACAAAGTTGGTACCTAGAAGACAATTAGATTCACTCATGAAGTAATCAACAGAGCTTTTGGATGGAACCAAGATGGACTCACCAATGTCAAGGATGAGTGTCATGATCCGAAAAAGAGAACATTTTTTGAAATCAACAGAATGGATATTGAAGACTCTGTTCGTTTAGTTCACCAACATTTCTGTTTCCCTAGTATGCATAGATACACAGCACCTCAAAAGATCATTGTGCAATTACTCTCACATGCTATGAGACAGGTGGGAAATCAAGTAAACATGACTCCATATATTCAAGACCGCCTATTTGAAGCAAAGAAAAAGTGGGGTCATAAAAAGTTCTTGAATGGAAGTTCAGCATTGACATTACTCATTTATGAGGCTCTTGAAATGAAAGACTGCTTACGCTTGATGCCGACCTCAACAGAGCTTGCAAAATATGCAAAGTCTGCAATGGTTCCAAAGAAAAAGAAAACAGTCGTCTCTGTTGAAGAAGTGGGAACCAGTTCAAAGAAACCCATGAGAGGGACTAAACGCATAAGAGAGGAAAAAGCTCAAGGGACACCACAATCAAAGAGAACACATATCTTGCCAAAGATTCTTGTGACACAACAACCAATTACGAATAGAGACCTCTCTACAGCCCTAGAAGAAACACATCAGTATATGCGGGGGCAAGTAAATTTAAATGTTCAAGGTCATCATTACAGACAGGCAAGCCAGGAAAAGAAACAAAAAAATAAAGAACATACTCCAGAACAAACTGCCAGATACAAAGAACTAGGATTAGAAGATTCGAGCTCTAATGAAGAATCTAGCCCCGAGAAAGACACATTGGATACTGACATAAGAACCGAAATGCATAATGAAGAATGGACAGAGATCAATCAAGTCGAAGTTACACCGGATAACCAACAGGCACAAGCTAAGAGCATAGAAGAATCCATTGAACCAATGCACGTTATTCAACTGAATGGTACGTCTAAGATCAGCATCAAGGAAGCTCCAATCACAACTCAAGATGCAGTGCCACCTGTAAAAGAAGAAGTACAGACATGCATGGATAAAGCAGACAGTTTACCTCAAAATAAGGAACCAATTGTGATTGAAGTACCTGATGATACACCTCAAGGTAAGATTGACCACAAGGAGGCTGAGCGAAGGATACAACTCCATATTCAGTAGCCCCATGATACTACGTTGCATGTGGCACAAGGGAAAGATGTTACCACTGGTGAAGAACCTAGCATCCCTACCACCTGGTTAAACGTTGATGTTACTCACTTAAAATGAGTAGTCAAGCAAATGATACAAACAGCCATGGGTACACAACAACAAATGATGGAAACGGATGCGGATTACAACAAGGCCATGAAAAGGAATCAATTTCAAATCATGAGTGAGCAATTGTCCGCACAGCTCATCCAGGCCCAGCAAGAGATTTTAGCCAAAGGAAAGGCGTTACTCGCTGTCAAAGCACAATGTGATACATTGATGAAGCAGCATCATCAGCTCCAGGCACAACTGACAGACTTACAAAGACAACATGAAGCCAGCGAAGCAGACAAAGAGAGGATGAAAGCTCGTAGCAACCTGCTTGAAACACAACTGAAAGTATACATGGAAGAAAATGATAGCTTATGCGGCCGCAACAAAGAATTGATGAAGGCATTATTGTATGACCAGCCTATCGAAAAACAAGAGACTACAGCTATTGACTAGAAAGAACTCAGAGATCAGATTGAGAAACATGCAGAATTGCTGAAGAAAGAGCAAGCCTTAAGAGAAGAATGGGAATGTAGGTACGTTCAAGAAACCAATGAGCTAAAAAAGCAGCTGAATACGGCCAATGGAAAACTTGTAGTAAGTTACAGTGAAAATATGGATCAGGTACCAGAGATTGGTAATGAGTTACTTGCTACCAAAGAGGCACTCAAGGCAGCTATGCAAGAAATTAAAGAGAAGACTGAACACATCGCACAATTAGAAACTAAAGCAGAAGAGAAAGTACCAATCGGGACACCAGTAGAGCCAATACAAGAAAATCCTACTGACGAGGTAGAGGTACATCCTCTATCTCCCCCGATTTATAATTCTCCAATAAAAGAGCAGATGGCGGACCCATGTGATGATCATCCCATGCCATACACTGCAGAAATAGGTCAGAAGGAACGGGCACTATTGGTGTCCCGGTTGATAGAGAATTTTGAAAATGAAGTAATCAAAGTAATGAAGGAAGCAAAAATAAAGGGCAAAGACTTGGATACCATAATGAAGCCTTTCAACATTCCGTATGGATTATTGAAAGAGAAAACAAGGCAATACATAAAGAAGATCACACAGAGAAATCCAGACGAACAGTTGCACTTCAAAGATGACACATTCAAGTATACTCAAGAGGAATTTGAAGCTGCACAGTCTATATGGAGAAGAAAATTTTTGGAGAAAAATCCTACATTGCGGGTGCACTGGCAAGCAGCCCCATACTTATTACAGGTAAATCCTTCATTTTGCCCAACACCACGTCGCAGAGAAGCAAGAGAATTTTTGGACCTGCAAAAGAATGGTGTGATCAATAAACAGTGGCTGAATTATCCGCTACTTCCAAGTCCACCTCATAACTATCTACCAACCGAAGATTATATGGTAAAAACCATTGAATTTTGGAGGAGGGACCAGGGCCATGAAGTATCCATGAAGAAGTGCAAGAAGATATCCGGCGGTTCCATAACCACACAAAGGTGCTTCAACCTCTTGATCTTTGGAACATCTAGATCGAAGGTTGAAGAACTACACCTTCATACCTTCCACTGGTGGTGTGCGTGGCAGCCCGACTTAACACAGTAACCCAGAATTAAAGAGGTTATTGGCAAACTAGACTACAAATATCAGGTAGTCCATCTCCACGGGTTGCGGGCGATTAAAAGAAAAGAACAGGCAACACGAATGCATCAAGCCCAGAGGATGTAAAAAAAGAATCAAGAAGGGGCCATCAAAACTAAACACCAGTCTAACAAGCATGCACAACTGATCAAGAGATGCATGCAGACAACAAGTGACAGACAAGAAGTAAAGCCTGTCAAGGGACGACAGAGACAAAGAGGGGGAGAGTATTGCAGAGCGAAGAAGAGCAAAAGGCAGAGAAAAAGATGGGCCCCAAAATTTTTCCGATTTGGACACCTTATCTTTTGTATCATAATCATTTTGTAATATATTTTCCGATGTAAATGCACTAAAGGAGTCCTCTAGATGCATCCCTGCAGAAGTTTAGTAGCTTACCCATGTAAATTAGTAGAAAATTAACCTTTTAGTGAATAAAGTGCCGGTCTCTTGTGTGAAAGGACCATTTTTAGGGCACATGTATATAAGTCAATTTGTGACTCTTTGTGAGCACTTTTGGCCATTGTGAGAATCAAGAGCACATAATTTCGAATTTGTGTCTTCTCCTCTCTGTATCACCTTCTTTGTGAGCTTGTATGCATGTGTGTTGCTTGAAAAGAGTGTTAGGGAGTGTTGTCTATCCATGAAAGTGTTTGTTTGCTGTGGTTAAGGTGTGTGTGAAGTGTAGGAAGTGCTGAAGTGTAGGAAGGTCATTCCCGTGACTCAATATTTTGCTCATAACTTGAAGTAGAAGTGTCAAAATTGAATGAAAATACAACCATTGGATGCGTCTTCTTGAGAGCTTCGAAATGCATATGCTATTTTCTATATTCAGAGTTCGGAGCTGAGAGAAAAGCTCAATTTACTTTTAGCTACTACTTCAAGTATCGCGATACCATAGCTGACAGTTGAAACTTGTTTGGATTGGACTTAGAATTATTTGCACTCTTTGAGGAAGCTCATTTGCATTGATCATCATTTGAATGCATGTCTTCATACACTCGGCTAGGTTTTGATACTCTCCGGATTGATAAATAAAGTGTGAATCCCCACTATATGCACTTGAGGGGGATCGAGGTATAGTCTCTTTCTCCACAAGTCCCTAAGTTGGTGCTTAGGTACACAGCAGTCTTAGTGTGTTCACACACATCACTACCTAAATATATCAACCTCCTCAAACACCACTCTTCTCAATTCAACCTCTTTAATTGGTTGTTTATGCATCTTAGAATCATTGAAAATGCATCACTACTTCTTATCAGTGATCATGCTTCAGAATCCCATAAGTGATATCCAAATTGGCCTTCTCAACCATATCCAAGAAAAATGCATTTCTTCGACTTATGGTCTAGCTTTTGTCTATGATCCTTGAATATATGAACGTCATATGCTTCACACCCAAGAGCTCAAAGATGATCATAATAGGTGGCTTCCATAACTCTTGTGCCATGTTTAGACCTTTGACAATACTAGGTGAAAGGTTAATCACATGAACCGAAGTCAATGCTGCTTCTCCCTAAAAGCCTTGTGAAGGGTTTGCATGATCCAACATAGAAACTGTTATGTCTTGAATAGCTCTATTCATCCATTCAGCTACACCATTCTATACTAGGGTATAAGGAGTTCTAAACTCTCTACATCTATATTGAAAGGTTAAATTCATGTGTGGTATCCTCACCTCCATTATCTGAACATAAAGCTTTGAGCTTAGTTCCTTTTTCTGTATCAACTAAAGCAAGCCATTTTCTAAAGGTAGGGAATACCTCATCCTTTGATTTGATAGGATATACCTAGGCTTTTCTAGTAGCATCATCTATCAAAGTGACAAAGTAAAGAGAACCACCTAATGACCTTGTGGGCATAGGACCATGCACATCTATGTGAAAGAAATCTAAAGGTTGAATTGAAGAGTCAATGTGCATCCTATGCACATTTCTAGTTTGCTTTCCATATTGACAATGCTCACAAAATGAAAAATTAGATAAGGATCACAAAGGTAAGTAGCTAGAACGAGGAAGATTTTCCATTCTACTACAAGATATGTGGCCCAAATGACCATGGAAAATACAAGCCATAGGCTATCCAATAATAGCTAACCGATGTTCTTTTCATGATACAAATAAAGGATAAAGACATCCAACTTTTCTTCCTTTTGTAATAACCATATTGCCCTTTGATATGCAAAAAGGTTGAGCATAGAAAACCACCTTGAGACACATGTCACGTCTTTCCTAGCTAGGAAGGAAAGAGAAATACCCAGTCTTCCTATAGATACGACTAGGAAAGATATTTCCCTTCCTAGTAAGCATAAAGGAGAGAGTTCTAGGGAAGCTCCCCTCATGAAAGACTTGAAGCCACCTACCTTTATGAGGGATGACCATGAGAGAAAAAAGGATGCAATCTACACTTTTTTGCAAAAGTGGAATGATTTGCATCAACTCAAGGGCACCTCACCTGAGTACCGTGTGCTAGAGGTGAGTCTCTCACTTGGCCCACATGCTTGTAAGTGGCGGATGACTCTCAAGGAGATGGACTCTATCCCTATGGACTAGGCTCAGTTTGAAACTCTTTTCCTCAAAGAGTTTCTTCCTGAGAATGAGGAAGAGAGGAACTAGGATGAGTGGGATAGGATCACCCAAAGAGGTAGGCCCTTGACGGTCTATATATATATATTTGATGAAGAAGTGTATCCAGACACATATGAAGAATGTGAACCAAAAAGGTCAACCAGGACTAGAAGACAACCAGAAAGGTATTCTTATGATACTTCTTACATAACTCAGAAGAACTATGCATATATGGTCAAAGATGATGAAGAACCTCAGAACTATGATGAAGCTAAAGGTAAGAAGCAATGGGAAGAAGCGATGAAGGAAGAGTTCAATGCACTGGAGGAGAACAAGACATGGGAACTTGTTCCTAAACCAAATGGTAATAAAGTAATTGGAAATAAATGGGTTTATAAAGTGAAGAAGCTTGCAGATGGAAGTATAGCCAGATACAAAGCTAGATTGGTGGTGAAAGGCTATGCCCAGACCTATGGCATAGATTATGATGAGACATTCAGTCCCGTAGCTAAGATGTCAACTATAAGGACAATCATTGCTATTGCAGCTTCAAAAGGATGGACCCTAAGTCAATTGGATATAAAAAATGCCTTCTTGAATGGATACATATCAGATGAGGTATACATGGAACAACCTCAAGGGTTTATAGATTCCAGGTATCCAAATTTTGTTTGCAGGTTGAGAAGAGCATTGTATGGATTGAAGCAAGCTCCAAGAGCTTGGAACTATAGACTGGTGAAGTATCTCAATGATCTTGGATATCAAAGTTCAAAAGCAGACCCAAGTCTACTTATCAGAAGAACAGAGGAAGGTACAATCTACATTTGTATTTATGTAGATGACATTATAATCACAGGTACTTTAGATGAAGGAATCAAGGAGGTAAAGAGATTGCTTGAAAAATAATTCAAGATCAGTGACCTAGGAAAGTTATCATACTTTCTTGGAATGGAAGTTACTTATACAGATCATGGCATATATGTGTCACAAGAAAGGTATCTTCTGAACTTGTTGAAGAAGTTTGATATGGAAAATTGCAGAGAAGCTTCAACTCCACTTGAAGTTAATCACAAGCTCAGTAAATATGATGGTGCAGACTACAAAGATATGAGGAAGTATCAATCTCTTGTGGGTAGTTTGATTTATGCTACACTAACAAGACCTGATCTTAGTTATGCAGTGGGAGTTTTGTCACAATTCATGCATTGTCCAAAGGACCCACATTGGATTGCAGGTCAAAGAGTTCTCAGATATATCAAAGGAACTATAAAAGAAGGATTATGTTATCCTTTTACATCAGATTTGAAGTTGAGAGCCTATAGTGATTCAGATTGGGTAGGTAACCAGGATGACAGAAGATCAACTCATGGTTACATGATATACATTGGTGATAAGCTTGTAAGTTGGTGTTCAAAGAAACAACATACAGTAGCATTATCATCAACTGAAGCAGAGTACAAAGGACTTGTGGAAGCAGCTAAGGAAGTCATATGGATGCAGACATTGTTCAAGAGCTTAGGCATTGATCAAGGTACACCTACAATACATGGAGATAATATGAGTTCACTTTACCTTGTAGCAAATCCAGTATTTCATGCAAGGACAAAGCACATAGAAATACATTATCATTTTCTCAGAGAAAAGGTAATGGAGAAGGAGATTGAAGTGGAGTACATTTCTACTAAAGATCAGATAGCACACATAATGACAAAGAGCTTGGATGGTGTGAAGACCAGCAGATTCAAAAGCATGGCAGGAGTAAAAGAAAAGAAGATGATATGAAGAAACAGGGAATGTCAATTAGTGATTGAGGGGGAGCTGTTGGAGAAACAATCACTAATTGGACATATATTTGAAGGTCAAATCTTAGGAAGAAAACCCCATGCCTATGTGAAGGGAAAAATTCACAAATGCATCATATTTGTAAAGTTAGTTCACTTTAGTTCTAGAAGTTTTTTAAAATCATGAGAATACGAAAATCTATATAAGTTAGTTTGTATCAACTGACGCGATGAGGAAGACAATGAGAAAGTGAGAAGAACTCATTTTTGTATGACTGAGTATAGTCGGGCTTCTCTGAGTGAGAAAGCATCTCTAAAACTTCTGAGTTTTCATAGCTATGAGAAAGAACTGAGTAAAGTTCTGTGTATGAGTCTCTCTCCATCATCTCCATAATTACCTACTGTGTGATGAGTTAAAAAGATCAAGTTTTCCAAGCAACTCGATGCCTGGCATCGAATCTCTGTTGATAAGTCATATTTTCATTTATCCTTTTCATTCAGTACTGAAGTGTTTGAAAACATGATGTTGTTGGAGCAACTCGATGCCTGGCATCGAATTCCAGTTGATAAATCATATTCTAAGTGTGCATGAAATCACCTATAGTTTTGGTGTCCAAAAGATTAAGGTTTTATGCGGGAAGTCGATGCCCGGCATCGAATCCCTGCTGAAAAGTGGCCAAAAACATCCCAAGTCGATGCCCGGCATCGAATTCTCGTTGCAAGTCGATGCTAGGCATCGAATTCTAATTTTAAACAGGCGCTCTTACTATAACAGGAAAGATTTCCAATTTTGGAAGGTCATACAGGGTCATCTTGTGAGAGCCATAACTTGAGCTTCTTGGAAAGCTCTACTCTTCTAGTTTCAGCCTATAAAGTTTCATGGAGAAATAATACTTGAGCTAGGAGAAATTAGCAAAATACTGAAGGTATGTCATTTCGGTGACTAGGAATTTCTGTAGAAGCAAAGTTCTCACTTTAGGCTATCATTTCTCAAAGTTTGGAGTGGCAATGAGTTAATGGTGACCATAGAGGTGTTTTAGTGTCACATTAATTCATTTCTTGTGGTGTTTCATACATCAACAGTGAATATTGTGCTTAACAAGTCCGATCAGAGCATCTTTAATAATAGAAAACAGCAAGGGTGTCTTACTTGGCTTGGTAGATCTTCTCTAGCAAATAGGATTAAAAAGCTCATTATTAAAAGCAACTCTAGAAAAACGTTGCCAAATAATTCGTTTACATTTTTTTATTGTCTTTTTACCCACACCAATATCAAATAGAAATTGGGGAAATAAAATTCCATTCTACCTTTCATAAGCTTTCTGAAAGTCAAATTCTTAAAAAATAAATTCTCTGGCCAAACTTAGAAGTACACTCCATTTCTATAGAGAAATAATAGCATCCATACCTTCATTTTTTTCTCATTTGAATAATGTAATGCATGATGGGACTAAGATGTTTGGCCAACATGTACCTTCCTTTCATGAAGCATTTTTTCTCATCTGAATAATATGGTACTAGGATGTCTTGCCAACAAAGTGGCAAAAAGAAGTTGTAGATGAACGTGAGAAACTTAATTGGTTTCTAGCTTCCGTGTTCATCCTTAGATCCACAAAGGCAATAAAAGTACAATGCCTAATAGCCACTTGAGAAGCCGCAAGGAGATAAGGATAGTGAGAAAGTGAGAAACTTAATTGGTTTCTAGCTTCCCATCGCATCCTTTTTTATGAACTGGTTTGATACCACTAGTATCCTTAAGGGCTAAAAAAATACCATGCCTAATTGCCCCTTGAGAGAACACAAGGAGATAAAGGATATTGAAGTCGTTTAGCTCAAAAAAGAACTTTGGGGATTCCAAATTTTCCTCTTGATGAGAGCAATTTGTACCCTAGCTTGATATATAACTTCCCCCCTCTTGAGAGTACTTGAGGAAACATTGATTACATGGTTGTAATTAAAGCAATGATAATATGTGTTAGGAAAGTTCCTATAGACGAGTTTTTTAGCATGTAACAAAATCCCATCAAAATCTTGAATACCTAGCTCATGCTTTATTTCTTTAGTTGTGTTCACTACAATGAAGCATCTATAGATCCCATTTGGGATTGATCCCTACTTTGACATACGGAACCAAAACTTTACCAATTAATCCAACGAGTTTTTTCGAGATAGCATGGTGTGCACTTTTAACCATGTAAATAAATTATGTAGCATAGAAATATGAGTTTCAAGTCTCACTTATCATTTCCACCAAGCACATTTGGGCTTTGCCCCCCCCCCCTCTTTGTTGGAGATGAGCTCTTATTTTCATGTGAACCCTGTCCAAACAAGAGGGTAATCTTAGCTAAAACATTATTTCTTTTTCTATTGGCTATAAGCCTTTCGCTTTTTGTATAAATGAACATCTTTTGTTCACATAATACTAGGGAACACACGTACACTTCGATATCCATGCATTTGAGAGCTTCTTCTCTCTCTATTTCGTATCCTCCTTTCTATAGCATGTCACTACTTGTTGACATTCCTCCTGATGAGATCCTCAGATCCTCCATTCTGGAGTCTGAAGCATAGATTTCGATGAAGAAGCCATCACTTAGTCGAGACGATCACGGAGATCATAAAACTATCCACCCAGCCACGTGAAGATATCATATATTCTCTCCCTCTCTCAAATTACCCACAAAGGGCAATTGTTCATTGCCTCTCAAATGAGTGCCACTTGGCACTCATGTGAGTATCCTACTCGTTATATCTAAGAGATGGTTCACACCTCTTATGCATGAATAATTAAGGATACTCCATGTTACATTTCCTTCCCCTTAACTCCATTTTTTTCCTCAAAAATGGTATTGAAAGTTCTATGAGAAAGAGAGAATATATAAAAGCAACACTCCCACTATATCCCCATGTAGCACAATACATGGTCAGATCTTTGTGTTGTTTCCCCGTATCCTTCCCCTGAAGAAAACTCTTGGGAAGGTAATCTAAAGCTAGGAAACCGTCTCTGAAGGGTGCTAACCCACTCCCATGTAGCACTATCCTTTGAATTATCTTTCCACTTTACTAGAAACTCTTTGTATAAGTGACTTCTCGTCCGTTTCTCTTGAGTGTGTAGTATGCTCTCAGGCTCATGTGCAATAGATTGAACAGAAATAGGCTCTACTACCTCACTATCTGGAATGAGGTTGTTAGATTCACCCAGCCTTTTCTAAAGATGGCTAACATGACAATCTAGATGGATCTGACTATTCTCTGGAAGTTGGAGCCGATAAGCCATCTTTCCTTTTCTCTTAAGTATTTGGAAAGGTCCACAATACCTAAGAGATAGTTTTGGTCAAGGTCTCATTTTCATGGCTTCAGATCTAGATGGAACTCTAAGATATACTTACTCTACTACCTCAAAGATAATGTCTCTCCTTTGAGGGTCAGCATAGGCTCTAGTCCTATCCTGAGCTCTCTTAATATTGTCCTTAGCAAGCCTAAGCATATCATTCATCTCTTCCAAGAAATCCTTTGCAACTTGAACTTTCTCATTCTGCAATCATATTGCACGAGCTCTTGGTTGAAACCCATACATAAGCATAAATGGACTATGCCCAATGGAAGAGTGCTTGGCACTATTATATGCAAACTCTATTATAGGTAAGTACTCCTCCCAATTAGTTTGCCTTTCATTCACATATGCTTGAAGCATATCCTCTAGGATTTGGTTAAACCTCTTTGTTTGCCCATCCGACTATGGATGCTTGGCCATACTCATGCTAGGTTTCGTATCCAACCTTTTGAAGACTGCTCTCAAAAGTGGCTAGTAAACTTCCTATCTCGATCAAAAACTATGTCTAAAGGAAGACCATATGATCGATATAGGTTCTCTACAAAGACTCTAGCCAACTCAAGTGTCTTCATTGTAGTACATGTTAGAATAAGCCTAGCCATTTTGGTTAACCTATCCACAATTACCTAGACAGAGTCGTGCCCTCTCTGTGTCTTAGGTAATCCAACTATGAAATCCATGGAGGTACTCTCCCACTTCCCATTGGGAATATCCAATGGGTGGAGAAGTCCTCCAATCATCAACCATTCGGCTTTATTGACCTCGCATTTAGTGCACTTAAGCACATACTCTAGGATGTCCTTAGGAAGTCCAGGCCAATAAAACTTCCTCTTAACAGGATCATAAGTCTTATTAACTCCTAGGTGTCCCGCGCTAGGTGTGTCATGACACTCATACAAAATGTGCCACCTCATCTCAAGATCTCTAGGGACACACACCTTACATTTATATAATGGATATCCATCATGGATACTATAATTCTTCCACTTGAATCCTTCTTGAGTACCCGTCAATATTCCATCCTCATTGGAAACCCATGTATCACGATCCCCGTTCTCTATGGCTTCCTAAATCTCAGAATATGCAGGATCAATTGTGAGGCTTTCCTTAAAAGAAGACATGTGAATGATGTGTGTGCCACTCTCCTCCCATCCATTTATATCCTCTTGTATATAAAATAGCAGTGATCTGGAATGATCTAGCGTCGCCATGTGGCCAGCATGCAACACTCATCCCCACTAACCATCAAATACCTTACGATATACCCCCAAGCTTAGGACCTTGGCTAACTAGCCCTCGTCCCACACACACATGGAATGGTCTCCGTAGACCAATGTCTGACACTCTCTCCCCCTTCTAAAGATCATTGAGGACAACGCAAATGGCCGGTGCATGAACAAGAGTTGTATGCAGTGGTGCATGCACTTAAAGTTTGGAGACACTATCTTTATGGTGCGGACTTTTAGGTATTCACAGATCATCATACACTCAAGTATTTTTGTAGTCAGCCAGATCTTTGAGGCCGACAGGCTCGTTGGGCTGAGCTCATGCAGGAATTCCACATGGAAATCTTGTATAGAAGAGGCAAAGAAAATATAGTGGAATTCCTGCATGAGCTCAACCCAACGAGCCTGTCGGCCTCGAAGATCTGCCTGACTACAAAAATACTTGAGTGTATGATGATCTGTGAATACCTTAAAGTCCGCACCATAAAGATAGTGTCTCCAAACTTTAAGTGCATGCACCACTGCATACAACTCTTGTTCATGCACCGGCCAATTGCGTTGTGCACTACTTAACTTCTTACTTTGTGAGGCTCCTATACTCAAAGTGGTGGACCCTCAGAAACCATTTGAGTATAAGAGCCTCTGAAACAGCTTGTTTCAGAGTATCAAAACTCTCTTGCTGCTCTTGCTTCCATGCAAATGGAATTTTGCCTTGAAGCAAGTTCGTCATAGGTGCTGCTATCGACGAATATGAAGAGATGAATTTCCGATAGAAATCGGAAAGTCCTAAGAATGACCGTAACTATCTCCCATAGTGGCCATGACGGTCACTAAAAAGGTTCCGACTGTGCCAGATGTTGTGCTTTCGCCAGTGGCACAGAAAGGATACCGGTTCGCAGATATTGAGCTTATTGTTATGAGAGGATTCGTGGCAGGACAGCCTGTCAAGGTACTCTTTGACACAGGTTCGACTCATAATGTTATAACTTCCCAATTAGTCAAGAGATTATGCTTAGATACGATACAGTCAGATTATACTTATACCGTAGAGCTAGCTGACGAGAAGGGAACTGAGACTTGGGATAGACGAGTAGTTGATCTTCCTATTCAAATCCAGTCCTATGAGGACAGATTGACATAGTTCTTAGTAAAAAGTGACATGCGAGAAAGAAACTAGTCATTGATTTTGCTTTGCATGTGTATCAGTTTGAGCATGAGGGAAGGAGATTACTTATCCGTGGAGAACCAGACCTCCAAGAGATATGATTGGTGACTGCTACCAAGTTGCTCAAAATTGATTGTAAGTATATTTATTTTCTTTATTTCATGTATTTGTCATATGTTGAGATGGATTCATGCAGTCATGGAGACTCAAGTTGGAATGCTCCAGCACTTTCAACCAAAGTGAGAGCAGAATTCCAAGAGTTGTTTTTAAAGGATTTACCATCAGGTTTGCCTCCTTGCAGGAATATAGAGCATAGAATCGAATTAGTACCAGGAGCGAATCCGAATGCTCGGCCACCATTTCGAATGAGTTTGCAAGAGGAAAATGAAGTCTGCAAGGTCGTGGACGAATATCTTCAAAAAGGGTTGATTAGACCCAGCTATCCACCCTTTGGTGCACCAGTTCTTCTTGTTAAGAAGAAGGATGGATCTTATAGGATGTGTGTTGATTATCGAGCACTCAATAAGATCACTATTAGATTTAGATATCCCATGCCCCGGATTGATGATCTTTTGGATGCTCTAGGTGGAGCCATTGTATTTAGTAAGATAGATTTAAAGAGTGGCTATCATCAGTTTAGAGTAAAATATCATGATGTACATAAGACAGCTTTCAGGACCCGTTTTGGTCATTATGAGTATTTGGTCATGCCTTTTGGTTTGACAAATGCTCCAGCTATATTTATGATGTTAATGAATGATATCTTACGACCTTTCATAGGAAAGTGTGTTGTTGATTTTGTGGATGATTTGCTAGTGTATAGTAGGACTGTGCATGAGCATGAAAATCATTTAAGATTTGTGTTGTATATTTTAAAAGAAAATCAGCTGTATGTAAATCCTGAGAAGACAAAGTTGTCTCTTCCAAGGATAGAGTATCTAGGGCATGTGATTTCAGTCGATGGGGTTCATATGGATCCCAAGAAGATATCAGTTATTTTAGCATGGCTTACTCCTCAAGAATCCCCAAACTCATCCTCACTCCCACCCCCTTCCTGAGTCGGATTTATGACTATGGTGGCTGCTATCTTTTTCTTTTTAGGACAATCCTTATACAAGTGCTACCCTAAGCAACCATAGCACAAACCCTCTTTCATTGCCTTCTCTTTCTGCTGAGGGGTAAGAATAGATCAATTATATGCCCTCTCAACCAGAGCAGACACTTTTCTCTTTCCTCCTGAGACTGTCTGAATCATGTGCACTTGCTTAGCCTCCCTAGAAGGCTGTGCACTGACCGAACCAGGAGTCGAAGTATGGAAAGGTCGACTAACCCTAGTCCATGGGGATCTTTGACCCTGGGAACCTGTGCTCCTGTGGCCGTCCTCATAAACCAAGGCCATCTCTATGGCCTGTGCCAAAGACTGACACCGCTCCTTCCTCACTAAAGGTCGGATAGTTTCTCTAAGTCCCAAAACAAATTTGTGGACTTGAAGAAATTCTGGAATGGTATTAGGTACTTTAAGAAGTACCTCTCTATACCTATCTGCATATTCCTGAACTGATTGATTCTTCTGACTGATGAAGAACCAGGTGTCTAGTGCTCTAGACCTCTCATCAAGTGGTATAAAATTGTTATAAAATATGATTTTGAATTGATCCCATGTCGTGGGCTCCTTCTTATCCTGCTCTATCTTACGCCACCACCTATGTGCGACATCCATAAGATTATAAGTGGCCTACTGAATCTTGTGCCTATCATCAGTGCTATGACACAAGCGGAAACATTGTTCCCACTTGTTGAGCCACTGCTCAACCGCATCAAGAGTCCTAGCGCTAGTTGAGCCATGATATCTTGGCGGCTTAAGATCCTTAAGCTGTCATCTGGCTTCTCTAACTAAGACGCTATCTTTAAGGACTTTTGAAGTTTGATGCTCGTCTGGAGCATCTACCTCCATCTCTGGTAAATCAAAATCAAGCGTCTCTTCTTCTTTCTTAGAACCACGCACGTGTTCCAAGATATCATGAAGAGAACTTTCTAAGGATGAAATTCTATTGTTCATGGCTTGAGGTTCTGGCATAAGGGTATCTGTCCTAACAGGTGATGATGGTTCGGGCTCCATACTAGGACTAAAGGCAAGAAACTTTTCTTTTGTTTTTTTTTTTAATAGACTAAACAAACGTAAATACTAGTGGCAAGCGAAAAAAAAAACAATTAAAGCCTTTGCTTAAGAGAAAAAGTCAAAAGAAAGAAACTTTTAATATTTTTCCTAAACTTCAATGCACATGCATGTTAAGTTTAGAAATTTTTGCAGCCTAATGGTGTCACGTTGAAATCCGAAATAATTTCGAAAAGCGTCAAGCATTCAAAAAATCAAATCATCAGTGCCGGCAGGCACGATCTATTTTGTCTTCTCAACGAACGCTTGCAATTGAAAACTTTTCCAAGTATGTTGTTGGGCTCTATAAGCCCTCAATCAAAATATTTCTCTTGTCGATACCTGTCGATACTTACCACCTGTAAGAAAAGCTCAAGCACCAAACATACATCTCTACTTACGTCATCCTATGCGTAATGCAAAAATTCTTCTAATATGCACAATCAACAGAATAACCAACCAAATATTGACTAAATACTTATCTCAAATTTCCTTTGATATTCTTGAAGCATCCAATTGGAAGAGCTACGAGTAGACTATTCACTCCCTTTGATTCGTGGATCGCATAAGTCTTCAAGAAGTGCTTAGTTGATGGTGCTCGATGAAGAACAATCCACTTCCAACCTCTGTTGCAGGCAATAACTAAACCCAAAGTATGGGTTATAACCACTCTCTGGAAAGATCTCTGAGAGAGCTTTCTAACAAGCCCAAGAACTCTAAATTTGGATATGAATTGACCAAATTCTGGCCAATTTGGTGAAGTTTAGTACTCAAAAACTAGAATAAAGGAAACTTTGGTTATGGCCTTCCTTAGAATTTTTTGCCAAAATTTCTTTTTGCCTTCTTCTTCTCTACAGCGATGAAGTAGGATGCACGCTCAGATGATATTATCCCACATATGCTATGCAGTGGATAGCAAGTATATAGGCACCAGAACTCGCACATACTCGTAGCTTCAATGCTACAGCTGCGAAGCGCTCTGAAGTGCTGACTGCGGGCTATTAAAAACAAAACCAAATAATTGATTTATTTCCTTGCACGGGAAATCCGCTGAGCGGGCTGTCTCCTGCGCGTAAGATGTGGCGCTCTCTGATGGCTGACTTAAGAAGCGGGGTCACATGAAGCAGTCCAAGAGGGGGTCCTATGAGGCTTCGTCTGCGTTGAACGTTGTAGAGGGAGTTCTCAATCTCCTTGTACTCTAGCTACAGAAGAGAACTCCGACGGCGCTTCTCAAATTGATGACGATGCCTGATGAGAAGAACACGAACGCCAGAGAGATGAACACGACCCCCCGAAAAGAAAACATGCACGAATCTTCAACTACTCCATGCGAGACTTCTTCTAATTTTAGCTCAACAAGAACCTGCTCTGATACCAAGTGTGAGGCTTTTCTCAAAAGAAGACATGTGAATGATGTGTGTGCCACTCTCCTCCCATCCATTTATATCCTCTTGTATCTAAAATAGTAGTGATCTGGAATGATCTAGCATTGCCATGTGGCGAGCATGCAACACTCATCCCCACTAACCATCAAATACCTTAGGATATACCCCCGAGCTTAGGACCTTGGCTAACTAGCCCTCATCCCACACACACATGGAATGGTCTTTGTAGACCGATGTCTGACATCAATACTACATTTCCTTCTAATGGACTCAAGTAGCTCACTAGTGATCTGAGTAAAATTCAATCCATTGAGCATAGGCAGGCCGCTAAGTGAATCAGCCACTACATTAAACTTTCCCTTCCTATACCTTAGCTCATAATCAAACTCTTGAAGGGTCTCTGTGCATTTACGACCTTTGAGGTATGTTTGATTAGAGAGCCACTTAATGCTCTCTTGATCAAACACTATCGTGACTTTGGCACCATATAGATAATGATGCCACTTCTTCAAAGCATGGACAATTGCATACAAATCCTTCACATAGATGGAGTAATTCTTCTGAGCTGATTCTAGTTTCTTACTCTCGAAAGCCATTGGTCGAACATCCTTAACTAAAACTGCTCCTATGGCAAAATCACTCGCATCAGTCTCAACCACAAAGGGTTTATTGGGATTTGCTATATGTAAAAGAGGAGTTGTCACAATTGCTACATTCAATTTCTCCATACTTTGCTTCTGTTCGTCTCCTCAATGAAAGGCTTTCCCTTTTTCTTTGAGCTATTCCATCATCAAGACAACAATTTTGGAATAATTTTTAATGAATCTTCGATAGAAACTTGATAAACCTAGGAAGATCTACAACTCTTCCAGGTTCCTGGGATGTGGCCATTCCATAATAGCCCTTACTTTTTCAGGATACATTTGGATTCCGTTTTGAGAGACTATCAGCCAAAGGTATCTAACCTCTGTTTTGAAAAATTCACACTTTGACTCCTTAGCAAAGAGCAAATTTTCCCTTAACTCTTGGAATACTTTTCTCAAGTGTTCCAAGCGCTCCTGTTTAGATCCACTATAGATCGGAATATCATTTAGGAAATCTACTACAAACTGCCCTAGATAAGGCCGTAATACACTATTCACGAGCTTCATGAAAGTGCCAGGAGCATTGGTGAGACCAAAGGGCATCACCAAAAAGTCATAGTGTCCATATCTAGTTCTGAATGCAGTTTTAGGGATATCCTCTGCCTTAATCATAATCTAATGATACCCTGATCTAAGGTCAAACTTGGTAAAATACCTAGCTTGATGCAACTAATCAAATATGTCTTCCAACCTAGGCATTGGAAAACTATTCTTGATAGTTACCTTATTTAATGCTCTATAGTCTATGCATAATCTCATAGAGCCGGCCTTCTTAACTAGGAGAACTGGTGATGCCCAAGGTGAGTTACTAGGTCTAGTGAAGCCCTTATCTAAATAATCATGTAATTGCCTCCCCACCTCCTCATGCTAAGAAACACTAAGCCTATAAGGTGGCTTACAGATAGGGTTATTGTTAGTAGCTACCTCAATAGAATGGTCAATGTCCCCTCTCTCTGGTGGTATCCCTCTAGGTAAGTGAGTGGGAAAATCATCTCTAAATTCAAACGTAAGATCTTTAAAACCTTTAACAACACACTTGCAAGAAAGAATAGTAAAAAGTCCTATCCATATTTACATTTCTAGCATGAAAATATACATCAGATGAGATGTGTGTAGAATGCTCAAAGTCCTGAGGATACAACAAAAAGATCTCTTGTACATGTTGAAAATGACAGACTATACAACTCTAAAGATGAGATGAGAGGTGCACTAGGTACATCTCTCTCTCTCTCTCTCTCTCTCTCTCTCTCTCTCTCTCTCTCTCTCTCTCTCTCTCTCTCTCTCTCTCTCTCTCTCTCTCTCTCTCTCTCTCTCTCTCTCTCTCTCTCTCTCTCTCTCTCTCTCTCTCTCTCTCTCTCTCTCTCTCTCACACACACACACACACACACACACACACACACATATATATATATATATATATATATATATATATATATATATATATATATATATATATATATATATATATATATATATATATATATATATTACTTCCATTTCTTTCAAACTCAAGGGTGTTGTTTTTGGTAACTACGTTAAAGTGTGTCTCCCAACCCCCATGGCCACTCTCTACCTAATACAAGGTCTATCCTCTCCATATTAATGATTTGGAAGTCCATGTGGTCATTATACTCCTGCATCTTGCTTTCAAATTGGATACCATAGTATCCCATATCCTCTTGTCTTCCCCTTGCATCATAAATACTATGTATTTATGTGCACTAGGCTGTTGGGGAATCTTTAGCTTTTTTACCAGAGCATAGTTTATAAAATTATGAGTGGCAGAGTCATCTATCATGACTCGAACCCTGGTCCCGTATACACTACCATGAAATTTAACCAAGTCATGTGGTCCAAACTGAGGTGACCACAATGACTGAGTCAAACAGTAGCTGTGCTCAATATCCTCATGCATCACCTCTACTCAGTGCTATATTTTTTTTTCGCGTTGAACGATTTGTCGAAAATGCATTCGACTCGCGCAGACGCATTAATGCTTAGGAAGAACTCGCGGCTCTAAATGGCATTTTCTTTTTTTTTTCTCGGCAATAGAAGGAGACGAATTACATGTCCACTCAGAGAGAGGGGATGGAAATTGGAATCTGGATTAACAAATACAGAGAGGGGGATCACATGCAGGACAGCATAATACATTAACAGTCTATGCTGGAAATACAATTTGAGAAAAGAACTTCTCCACTTATGGGGTGAAGAGTTTTTTGAATATTACAATTGTTCTGATGCTTACTCTAAAGCATCTTTCATGACACAAATAGCGTTCGTGGAATAATCTTTTAAAGGTAAACAATAAACACGTAGAGGTTGAAGTTGTTCTTCCAGAAAAAACACAATGATGCCAAGGAGCCTAAAATCCTTCCATCTTTGATGGTGCTACACCCAAATTATTTGATACAATCAAGGATCTCTCGAGTGGAAGATTAAAAACTTATACACACACACACACACATATATATATATATATATATATATATATATATATATATATATATATATATATATATATATATATATTATGGTGATTTGCATGAGAGATAGTAGATAAACAAAAGATGTTGGGACATTAAAGAAAGGAATATGCATAGTAGTGACCAACGTTGGTTAGTAGATCTGTATGATCAACAAATAATTGGAGATAGAGATCAAGAAAATAATAATTGGGCATGATTGCTCTGATGTATCCTTGGTGAATATTGTGCTTAAAAAGTCAGATCAGAGCATCTTTAATAATAGAAAAAAGCAAGGGTGTCTTACTTGGCTTGGTAGATCTTCTCTAGCAAATAGGATTAAAAAGCTCATTATTAAAAGCAACTCTAGAAAAACGTTGCCAAATAATTCATTTACGTTTTTTTATTGTCTTTTTACCCACGCCAATATCAAATAGAAATTGGGGAAATAAAATTCCATTCTACCTTTTCGTAAGCTTTCTGAAAGTCAAATTCTTAAAAAATAAATTCCCTGGCCAAACTTAGAAGTACACTCCATTGCTATAGAGAAATAATAGCATCCATACCTTCATTTTTTCTCATTTGAATAGTGTAATGCATGATGGGACTAAGATGTTTGACCAACATGTACCTTCCTTTCATGAAGCATTTTTTCCCATCTGAATAATATGGTACTAGGATGTCTTGCCAACAAAGTGGCAAAAAGAAGTTGTAGATGAACGTGAGAAACTTAATTGGTTTCTAGCTTCCTGCTCATCCTTAGATCCACAAAGGCAATAAAAGTACAGTGCCTAATAGCCACTTGAGAAGCCGCAAGGAGATAAAGGATAGTGAGAAAGTGAGAAACTTAATTGGTTTCTAGCTTCCCATCGCATCCTTTTTTATGAACTGCTTTGATACCACTAGTATTCTTAAGGGCTAAAAAAATACCATGCCTAATTGCCCCTTGAGAGAACACAAGGAGATAAAGGATATTGAAGTCGTTTGGCTCAAAAAAGAACTTTGGGGATTCCAAATTTTCCTCTTGATGAGAGCAATTTGTGCCCTAGCTTGATATATAACTTCCCCCCTCTTGAGAGTACTTGAAGAAACATTGATTACATGGTTATATTTAAAGCAATGATAATATGTGTTAGGAAAGTTCCTATAGACGAGATTTTTAGCATGCAACAAAATCCCATCAAAATCTTGAATACCTACCTCATGCTTTATTTCTTTAGTTGTGTTCACTACAATGAGCATCTATAGATCCCAGTTGGGATTGATTCCTACTTTGACATATTGAACCAAAACTTTACCAATTAATCCAACAAGTTTTTTCGTGACAACATGATGTGCACTTTGGACCATATAAATAAATTGTGTAGCATAGAAATATGAGTTTCAAGTCTCACTTATCATTTCCATCGAGCACATTTGGGCTTTACCCCCCGTCTTTGTTGGATATGAGCTCTTATTTTCATGTGAACCCTCTCCAAACAAGAGGGTAATCTTAGCTAAAACATTATGTCTTTTTCTATTGGCTATAATGATGGAGAGTGTTAATCTCCAAAAGAACAAGCTATCCTTGATGTTAGACCACCTCTATATCAAGAATAACTTTAAACTTCAACCAATTTTGGAAGACAAGCACCAAACTATCAAGAATTTAGCTAACTGTGAAGAAAGTCATTTCACAGAAAAGTCTGCTGCACATTATTGACTCATTGATTGATCATTTGTGTAAACTTTTTGATGAAACTTTGTAGAATGTGTTGCCCAGAGTTTGTGCACCTCCTCCAAGTTAAAACACTTCAAAAGCTTAAGTAGATTATGAGAAATGTTTCAAACAATCTACCTATGTCTGAAACTGCATTCCTCTAGAGTCGACTTTGACACCTGCAACTTCTAACACATGGTTCTCCCAAAGTAGAACCCGTTTAATCAAATGCTTTTAACCATAGATGCCTTAACTTCCAACTTAAATTTTGACTCCTCATTTGTGTAAAACTCTACACTGTGCACTGAGAACTGACCATTTCTTTGACCATCGGGATTGCGCCTGTTTCAGAAGACACTCAATACTTTCTCACATATAGATGTTCCTACATGAAATTCTCTCAGCCTGTTTGCAATTGGACTCTCAAACTTTAACCATAGGTAGATTAACTATGGACTTAGATGTGTACAAAAGAATTTCTGATAAAATCAAACACAGAAGGAGAACTAGAGAAAATATCAACGTGCAATTCACTGAACATTCTTTCTATTCAACTCTTCATACATCTGATGGATGATACATCCAATATTCATCATCTATTCATCTATATTTCATCTCTCTCTTCTAATACGACCATCTACACACACACACACACACACACACACACACACACACACACATATATATATATATATATATATATATATATATATATATATATATATATATATATATATATATATATATATATATATATATATATATATATATATATATATATATATATATATATATATATATATATATATATATATATATATATATATATATATATATACACATATATATATACATACATATGAGTATTGATTCATCATTACTTCAAGTATATTGAAGTATTTACAAAACTAATGTACATATGTTTTAAAGAACTTTGCTCCCTGAACCTTCTCTTCATTTTATGAAGTTGGACTTCAAACTTTTCTTCATATCTCCACTTCTAGGCTTCATAATCACCAATTGTTGATTGTCCTGCTCCAATAGCTCCCCCTCAATCATCAATTGTGATTACCTACATCTTCTTTATTCCTGCCATATCTTTAAACCTATGCAACTTTGGTCCATCCAAGCTTTTTGTCATCATATCTGCAAGTTGATCTTTTGTAGGAGTATGCATAACTTCTATTTCTTTATCAACAACCTTCTCTCTCAGAAAATGATACTGAATCTCAATATGTTTAGTTCTAGCATGGAATACAGGATTTGCTGCCAAATATAAAGAACTCATATTATCTCCACAAATGATAGGAGTACTCTGAGCAATATCAAAACTCTTCATAAGAGACTTTAACCATATTACTTCCTTTGCAGCTTCTACCATGCCTTTGTATTCTGCTTCTGTAGATGATAAAGCAACTGTATGTTGCTTCTTAGAGCACCATGAAATTAGCTTATCTCCCACATAACACAAGTATCCATGTGTTGATCTTCTATCATCAGAAATATCTGCCCAATCTGCATCACTGTATATTTTGACTCTTGTATCTGAAGTAAAACCATAATACAAACCTTCTTTAAGTGTGCCCTTGATGTACCTAAGTACTCTTTGTCCTGCAACCCAATGTTGCTTTCTAGGACAATGCATGAATTGAGATAGAACTCCAACTGCATATGATAAGTCAGGTCTTGTTAATGTAGCATAAATCAGGCTACCCACCAAACTCTGATAAAGCTTCATATCTTTGAATTCTTCTCCTCCATATCTATTCAATCTATGATTCACCTCCATTGGAGTTGGTGCTATCTTGCAATCTTCCATTTTAAATTTGGTTAGCAAATTTTTCAGATACCTTTCTTGAGTTACATATACTCCATGTTGAGTATATGAAATCTCCATTCCCAAAAAGAATGACAAATTTCCCAAATCACTGATTTTGAATTCTTTCTCCATCTGCTTCTTAATCATGTGTATACCTTTGCCATATGTTCCTGTAAGTATTATGTCATCAACATAAATACAAACATAAATAAATCCATCCTCACTTGCTTTGACTAGCAAGCTACTATCTGCCTTTGATGTTTGAAATCCAAGTTCCTTTAAGAACTTTACAAGCCTATAATTCCATGCCCTTGGGGCATGCTTCAACCCATACAAAGCTCTTTTGAGCTTACACACATAATTTGGATACACTTGATCCTTGAAACCATCTGGTTGTTCCATGTAGACTTCATCTGAAATATAACCATTCAAAAATGCATTCTTTACATCTAATTGAGATAATTTCCAGCCTTTGCAAGCAGCAATTGCTATGAGAGTCCTTATGGTTGTCATTTTTGCAACAGGACTATAAGTTTCATCATAGTCCACACCATATGTCTGTGCATATCCCTTTACAACAAGCCTGGCTTTGTACCTAGATACACTTCCATTTGCAAACCTTTTTGTTTTGTAGACCCATTTACATCCAATGATCTTCTGACTATTTGGTTTAGGAACCAAATCCCAAGTCTCATTTTCCACCAATGCATCATATTCTTCCTACATAGCTTTTTCCCAATTCTTCTTCCCTTTGGATTCATCATATGTGGATGGATCTTCATCTGCTTTTAACATGTAAGCATAATCTTTAGTAGTCAAGAATGAAGTATCATAGCTATACCTTGTAGGTTGCCATTTGTGCCTAGATGACCTTATGAGTTCTCCACTTCTTGAAGTTTCTGGTTCATCACATTCTGGATTAAACCTTGGCACATCTTCAACTTCAACCTGTACTTCATTGTTCTCCTCTTCATCAAATATCTGAACCTTTGATTTACCTTTCTTTTGATTCACATCTTCTTCAACATCTGTATGAACATTAAGTGTATCTGCATACCAAGTATCTTGCTCATCAAATGTAACATCCTTAGACACAAGGAATTGCTTTGTAGATGGACTCCACAACCTATAACCCATTTGCTTGTCATCATAACCAATGAATACATACTTCTCTGCTTTAGGTTCCAATTTATGCCTCAATTGAGATTGCACATATGCATATGCCAAGCATCCAAATATTTTACAATGATCCAAGGTAGGTCTCTTACCCCACCAAGCTTCATATGGTGTCATACCCTGCAAAGCTTTACATGGTAACCTATTGACCAAATATATGGTTGTGTTTACATCCTCAGCCCACAAATAATTAGGGCAATTTTTCTCCTTCATCATGGATCTTGCAAACTCAACAAGAGTTCTGTTTCTTCTTTCTGCTACCCCATTTTGTTGAGGAGAGTACCTGCAAGTAACCTCTCTCTTTATACCTGCATTCCACAAATAATCATTGAACTCATTAGAGAAATACTCTCCCCCTCCATCTGACCTTAACCTCTTCAATTTTTGACCTGTAATTCTTTCTGCATATGCACGATAGAATTTAAATGTATTATACACTTCTGACTTGTCTTTGATCACATAAATTGTGATCCACCTGGTAGCATCATCAACATATATGACATAATATCTTGAACCATTTATATTGAAGTCCTTTGAAGGACCCCATACATCTGTATGTACCAATTCAAGTCTTTCTGAATACATAAAACCATGCTTATTATATGATTGCTTATGAGCCTTACCTAACTGACATGCTTCACATCTGTATGTCATGTGTTGAACTGCAACATTAGGCAATCCAAGCACTGAACCATTGTTAGCCATTCCTTTAATACCTCTTTCATTAAAGTGTCCAAGTCTTTTATGCCAAAGATCCAATTCAAACACCTTTTGCTCTCCATATGTAAACATAGCATGTCCAATATTACATTGTATCTTTAATGTGAAGAGCCTTCCTTCCTTCTTTCCTATAACAATTTGTTTATACCCTTGGCTAGTGTCTTCAACATAAACTCCATCATTAGTGAACCTTACCTCATATCCTTTTTCCACAATTTGTCCTACACTAATCAAATTCTTTGGAATTGTAGGAACATACAGAACCTTACTCAGGAGAGTACTTCCATCTTTGGCTTTAACTGAACCAATTGACTTTACTTTGTGCTTTGTATTATCACCTATTTGAACTGTGTGATTAATTGCCTTTTGATCTAGATCAGTCATCAAAGCAATGTTTCCACTCAGATGATTGCTACATCCTGAGTCAATATAAAATACTCTCATGTCTTCATGTGAGGCTTCACATGTTGCATTCATAATAAGAGTTGAATCTTCTTTTTGATCTGATGCATAATTATAGTAGGCGTTATTGTAGGATTGATTTTGGAAGTTTCTTCCTCCACTTATTCCAAAAGAATTCCTACCACCTCTAGCTTTGAAGTTTCCTCTTTGATATCTGCCACCTCTTCCTCTTTGAATAAAATTCTAATTAAAATTACCATTGCTTTGATTATTATGCCAACAATCATGAGATAGATGATTGGTCTTACCACATATCCAACAAGCTCTTACATTATCTTTGTTATTTCTGCCTCTTCCTCTACTTCTGCCACTTCCTCTTCCTCTTAGGAAGTTTGCTTGACTTGGAGTACCTTCATCTTCAACTGATTGTTGCTTTCCTTTACTAGTTTTCTTCTTGTCTTTAGAATACATTGCATGACCTGCACTCTTATCAACATCTCCTTTGATATCATTCTCAAAAGTTAGCATATGTCCTAATAATTGATTCAAATCAAGAGTGAAATGATCTAATGAAAGTTCTGTTGACAAAATAAAAGGCTTTCACTTCTCATCTCCTCTTAGCCCTATGAGAATTTGTCTTACCAACTTATCTTCTTCAATATCTTCATCAACTTCACCCAAAGAATCAGCAATGTCTTTCATCTTTGTCACATAATCAGATATTGATTGTGAAGCCTTCTTCTTAAATGTAGTAAACTCTACCCATAATGAAGCTTTCCTTGATTTGGTTGTATTCTGAAAATGCTCTTCCAAAGCATTCCATATGTCACTTGCACTTTCAAGTCCTCTAATATGAGGAAGCAAATAATCATTTACTGCCATGTAGATTATGCTCCTTGCTTGAGCACCCTTCTTCATCCAAATCTTTAGACCTGCAAGCTCCTCCCTAGTTGGAACACTAGGATCTTTGAACTCTGGCTTTTCTTCCTCTCCTGTGATGTATCCCATCAGATCTTTGCTCATAAGATGAGCTTCCATTCTCATAGACCAAGCTGGATAGTTCTCTTCATCCAACTTCTCAATTAATTTTGGAGACTATCTCCCATCCTTTCTTCACCTGTACTATCAAATCTTTAATCCTTATAAAGAATGAATGTACCTTTGCTTCGAATGTTGCTCCTTCTGATCCTTTTGATAACCTTTATGTGTCTTCCTTCAGTCTCTCTTCCACACTTTATCCTTTTGAACCTTCAAGGTGTGAAATTTGTATATCTGTAGCAGTCGGGGTCTTCCTTCCCTCAATTTTGATACTTCCTCCTCTGATACCACTAATGGAGAGTGTTAATCTCCAAAAGAACAAGCTATCCTTGATGTTAGACCACCTCTATATCAAGAATAACTTTAAACTTCAACCAATTTTGGAAGACAAGCATCAAACTATCAAGAATTTAGCTAACTATGAAGAAAGTCATTTCAGAGAAAGTCTACTGCACATTATTGACTCATTGATTGATCATTTGTGTAAAGTTTTTGATGAGAATTTGTAGAATGTGTCGCCTAGAGTTTGCACACCTCCTCCAAGTTAAAACACTTCCAAAGCTTAAGTAGATTATGAGAAATGTTTCAAACAATCTACCTATGTCTAAAATTGCATTCCTGTAGAATCGACTTTGACACCTGCAACTTCTAACACATAGTTCTCCCAAATTAAAACCCTTTTAATCAAATGCCTTTATCCATAGATGGATTACCTTCCAACTTAAATTTTGACTCCTGATTTGTGTAAAACTTTACAGTGTGCACTAAGAATCGACCATTTCTTTGACCATCGGGATTGCGCCTGTTTCAGAAGACACTCAATACTTTCTCACATATAGATGTTCCTACATGAAATTCTCTTAGCCTGTTTGCAATTGGACTCTCAAACTTTAACCATAGATAGATTAACTATGGACTTAGATATGTACAAAAGAATTTCTGATAAAATCAAACACAGAAGTAGAACTAGAGAAAAGATTGACGCGCAATTCTCTGAACATTCTTTCTATTCAACTCTTCATACATCTGATGGATGATACATACAATACTCATCATCTATTCATCTATATTTCATCTCTCTCTTCTAATACGACCATCTACATGTATATATATATATATATACATATGAGTATTGATTCGTCATTACTTCAAGTATATTGAAGCATTTACAAAACTAATGTACATATGTTTTAAAGAACTTTGCTCCCTGAACCTTCTCTTCATTTTATGAAGTTGGACTTCAAATTTTTCTTCATATCTCCACTTCTAGGCTTCATAATCACCAATTGTTGATTGTCTTGCTCCAACATATAAGCCTTTTGCTTTTTTATAAATGAACATCTTTTGTTCACCTAATACCAGGGCACACATGTACACTTCGATATCCATGCATTTGAGAGCTTCTTTTCTCTCTATCTCTTATCCTCCTTTCTATAGCACGTCACTACTTGTTGAAATTCCTCCTGATGAGATCCTCCATTTTGGAGTCTGAAGCATAGATTTCGATGAAGAAGCCATCGCTTAGTCTAGTCGAGACGATCATGGAGATCATAAAACTATCCGCCCAACCACGTGAAGATATCATATATTCTCTCCCTCTCTCAAATTACCCACAAAGGGAAATTGCTCATTGCCTCTCACATGAGTGCCACTTGGCACTCATGTGAGTATCCTACTCATTATATCTAAGAGGTGGTTCACACCTCTTACTCATGAATAATGAAGGATACTCCATGTTACATTTCCTTCCCCTTAACTCCATTTTTTTCTTCAAAAATGGTATTGGAAGGTCTATGAGAAAGAGAGAATATATAAAAGAAACACTCCCACTATATCCCCATGTAGCACAATACACCTCGTTCTCTATGGCTTCCCAAACCTCAGAATATGCGTGATCAAACCTACATTTCCCTCTAATGGACTCAAGTAGCTCACTACTGATTTGATTGAGCATAGGCATGTGGCTAAGTGAATCAGCCACTACATTAAACTTTCCCTTCCTATACCTAAGCTCATAATCAAACTCTGGAAGGGTCTCTGCACATTGGGCCTTATGACCTTTAAGGTCTATTTGATTAGAGAGCCACTTAATGCTCTCTTGATCAAACACTATCGTGACTTTGGAACCATAGAGATAATGATGCCACTCTTCAAAGCATGGACAATTTCATACAACTCTTTCACATAGATGGAGTAATTCTTCTAAGCTGATTCTAGTTTCTTACTCTCAAAAGCTATTGGTCGACCATCCTGAACTAAAACCGCTCCTATGGCAAAATCACTCGCATCAGTCTCAACCACAAAGGGTTTAGTGGGATCTGCTATATGTAAAAGTGGAGCTATAACAATTGATACTTTCAATTTCTCCATACTTTGCTTCTGTTCGTCTCCCCAATGAAAGGCTTTCCCTTTCTCTTTTGAGTTGTTCCGTCATCAAGACAACAATTTTGGTATAATTATTAATGAATCTTTGATAGAAACTTGATAAACCTAGGAAGATCTATAGCTCTTCCAAGTTCCTGGGATGTGGCCATTCCATAATAGCCCTTACTTTTTCAAGATCCATTTGGATTCCGTTTTGAGAGAATATAAGTCCAAGGTATCTCCGTAATGTCCATATCTAGTTCTAAATGCAATGTTAGGGACATCCTCTCCCTTAATCAGAATCTAATGATACCCTTATCTAAGGTCAAACTTGGTAAAATACCTAGCTTGATGCAACTAATCAAATACATCTTCCAACCTAGGCATTCGAAAACTATTCTTGATAGTTACCTTATTTAATGCTCTATAGTCTATGCATAATCTCATAGAGCCGACCTTCTTAACTAGGAGCATTGGTGATGCCCAAGGTGAGTTACTAGGTCTAATGAATCCCTTATCTAAATAATCCTATAATTGCCTCCCTGTCATGGACACAAAGAAAACCATCTTAAACCTCAGATTCCATGTGAATTTCTTATATCTGATGTTTGATTAAGATTTTGGACAAGCTAATGACTTCCATTGCATATGGAACATGCCAAAACCCCAAGATCGATTGTCTATTTGTTGAATTTTGACATCGAGAGGTTTTGTTTCAAGTCGATGACATCATAAGTCGTAATCACCATATAGCACCGCCTTTGAACACCTATAAAAGGAGGAGTTGGCCACATTCATTCTCAGTCTTGCCAAAATGTCAAAGGAGCACTAGATTGTGCTCTCTGACTACCCTAGACAAGATTTCTGAATTATACTTTCCATTACAAGAACACCCACACATGGAGAACAATACAAGAATATGTGATTGATATAAGATATCCCACAACCCAGGACCGATAGGTATGCAAAAATAGACTAGATATAATACAGGAGATCCCACAACCGGGGATCGTAGGTAGGAACACAAGATATCTTGGTTACAAGAATTCCCTTCAAGGATATGAACTAGATACAAGAAATAACTAGAAAGGATCTCGTACTACGAGATTACAATAGGACAAGAAAGGATATCCGCGATATAAGAAAGGATCTATCGCATGAAGAACTCAAGGAAGCTCAAAAGAGACCGAGTCCTTCACCACCCATCAGGATTGAGGATCATGGAGAATTCGAGGTCATGCATGTATTAGATTCAAGGATCTCTCGAGGAAGATTGGAATGCCTTATTCATTGGAAAGTATATGACACCAGTGATCGCACTTGGGAACTTACAAAAAATCTTTTGAGGGCCAAAATCAAGGTTCGAGAATTCCATAAGAAGAATCCAATGAAATCCAAGCTAGTGAACATGGCTGCTCCTTGTGGAACTCGTTGCTTGAGGCGGAGGTGATGTCATGGATACAAAGAAAACCATCTTAAACCTTAGATTCCATGCGAATTTCTTATATCTCATGTTTGGTTAAGATTTTGGAAAAGCTAATGCTTCCATTGCATCTGAAACTTGCCAAAACCCCAAGATCGACTGTCTATTTGTTGAATTCTGACACCAAGAGGTCTTGTTTCAAGTCGATGACATCACAATGACATCATCAAGTCGTAACCGCCATATAGCACCGCCTTTGAACACCTATAAAAGGAGGGGTTGGCCACATTCATTCTCAATCTTGCCAATGCCAGTCTTGGGAGCTCAAGGGATCTTGATCACCAAGTAAGTACTTTCAAGTGCCAATTCAAGTTCTAGTCTTGTCTCTTGCTCTAGTCTTGTCTAGTCTTGTATCGTGGACATCCTTTCTTGTCCTATTGTAATCTCGTAGTACGAGATCCTTTCTAGTTATTTCTTGTATCTAGTTCATATCCTTGAAGGGAATTCTTGTAACCAAGATATCTTGTTTCCTACCTATGATCCCAGGTTGTGGGATCTCTTGTATCATCTCTAGTCTAGTTTTGCATACCTATCGGTCTTGGGTTGTGGGACGTCTTGTATCAATCACATATTCTTGTATTGTTCTCCCTGCGTGGGTGTTCTTGTAATCGAAAGTATAATTCCAAAATCTTGTCTAGTGTAGTCAGAGAGCACAATCTAGTGCTCCCTTGACACTCCCCACCTCCTCGTGCTAAGAAACACTAAGCCTATAAGGTGGCTTACATATAGGGTTAGTGTTAGTAGCTACCTCAATAGCATGGTCAATGTCCCCTCTCTCTAGTGGTATCCCTCTAAGTAAATCAGTGGGAAAATCATCTCTAAATTCAAATGTAAGATCTTAAAACCTTTAACAACACACTTCCAAGAAAGAATAGTAAAAATTCCTGTCCATATTTACATTTCTAGCATGAAAATATACATCAGATGAGATTTTTGTAGAATGCTCAAATTCTTGAGTATACAACAAAAAGATCTCTTGTACATGTTGAAAATGACAAAGACCATAAAACTCTAAAGATGAGATGAGAGGTGCACTAGGTACATCTCTCTCTCTCTCCATGTATACAAAAATTACTTCCATTTCTTTCAAACTCAAGGGTGTTGTTTTGGTAATTGCGTTAAAGTGTGTCTCCCAATCCCCATAGCCACTCTCCACCTAATACAAGGCCTATCCTCTCCATATTAATGATTTGGAAGTCCATGTGGTCATTATAATCCTGCATCTTGACTTCCAAATTGGATACCATAGTATCCTATATCCTCTTGTCTTCCCCTTGCATCATAGACACTATGTATTTATGTGCATTGGGCTGTTGGGGAATCTTTAGCTTTTTTACCAGAGCATAGTTTATAAAATTATGAGTGGCAAAGTCATCTATCATGACTCGAACCGTGGTCCCGTATACACTACCATGAAGTTTAACCAAGTCATGTGGTCCAAACTGAGGTGACCACAATGACTAAGTCAAACAGTAGGTGTGCTCAATATCCTCGTCCATCACGTCTACTCCCTTGCAGCTAGAGTTGCCATGAATAGGAAGTGTCTGGACTAGGTGGACTACCTTTTTGCCCTTATAAGGGGTCGTATTACTCTCTAGTCCTCTTTTCTTTTCTTCCCCCTTCTTGAGTGGACAATTCCACTACAAATGGGAAGGAGATAAACACCTAAAGCATAGGTACTCTCTCTTGGCCCTCTCAAACTGCTTGGTAGGTAACCTAGGCCCTTGGGATCTATGTTTCTTAATGAAGATTTTTTTTCCCTAAGCCACTTTCTTCTTGAACTTAGTCGTGCTAAGAGGTTTGAGGGGTTGATCTATCTCCATCGGAGTATACTGAGGAGGGTTATGGTCCTCATAGACCTGGGCATATTTGATTGCCTCCTCAAACATCTTTGGTGCATTTCTTCTTACCTCTCTCTTACTCACCGGAATTCCTGCGAGAGATTCAAGAAGAGAAATGGGCTAAAGAGAGTGAAGTCCCTCCTCCCTTTGAACTTGTGGATGACGCACATGATCAATTCCCACAAGACATTCCTTCCATTTATGAGGAGTAGGTGAGCAACCAATCTCAGGAAGGATTAGACTTTGAGTCTAACTCTTTACATGAATTGCCCCATTTCACAGGCCCATGGGAAGCTAAGCTACTTGTATGAGAGCATCCATGGTCATGGTACGAAACGAAGACTCAGTTATACCTAGGAACACAGAGGTAGTGAAAAACACTAAAGTGTAGTGTAACCTCACTTTAGAAGAGCTACTCAAAGTTAGGCCAGAGCTATGGAAACATGTGGCTAAACAAGTTCCTGAAATAGCTAAACCCCGTTCCCAAGTAGGCTCCCATAGAACAGTGCCAGAAATTCCTCTAGACAAGATAGGAGATATGAGTGAAGGAGAAGAGGGAAACACCTATCTTCCCATTACCCATCAAGGCTACACAACCAAGGAAATTTTGGATTCAGGTGCAGGAGTTGCAATTGCTACCACTTCCTTGTGGAAGCGTTGGGGCAAACCAGCACTCAGGCCAACGAGAATGAAATTGCAGATGGCTGATGGTCACATAGAAAGACCCTTAGGCTTGCTAGAAGGAATAACTCTCACTACATGTGGTGTTGATTTTGAGCATACTTTTGCTATATGCGATTTTAGCAAGAACCATGCCTATGAGATGATTTTGGGAAGACCATTTATGCGACAATTGCAAGTGGTACAGGATTGGGGAACCAATTCCTTGTATTTGCAACACTTAGGTGTCATGACCAAAGTGAATCTCAAAGATTACTCTCATAGGATGTACCCCCCATTCAATGGAACCCCATCCATAGAGCCAGAGGTGATACTGAGTCTGTGCACTCCATAGGATCAGGATCCTCATGGATGCATGAAGACACCCACTTGTGGATGTGTAAAGTTGCAGTAGAAGAGGAGAAGAGAGAAAAAGCCAGAGAGATAGGTGCGAAGGAAACCCATAGATCAATTCAAGACCTAGCCTATGCACCTGTAGTATTTCCTGACGAAGAATTCGAACCTCACGACTGGGCAGAAATTTTAGCAACAATGGATGTAGCCATCAATGAAGAACAATGGACACCCCACTGTGATGAGGATGGCTATGACATTTCAGTCTTCTCCATAGAACCAATCATGGGAGATGCAGTTTTAGAAGAATGCGAACCTAGCCCTGATGCATTTGAAGATGCAAGTGACTCCGATCTAGAGTCAATCATTATGGACCCACCTTTTGCATCAGATGAAGAATACTTCTATGAAATAGAATTTCAACCCCATAGACATGGAGAGCTCACCAATGACGTAAGGTTAACCACACAAGTGACCTCTAAGAATGAAGGAAAGAAAATAAAGAAGAGAGAAGTCACACCAGAAGAGGAAGAATCTTTGTTTGAGGTCCCTGCCAATTTTAAAAAGTATGAGATAGAAGACAGGAGAGTCATGATAAGAATGCCTAAACGCGAGGCACAATCAGGAGAGGCCTATGATAACAAAGAAACCACCAAGAAAATAGTGGTAGCCCTAAAAGAAGGAGAGGAGAGATGCACGTACATAGTCCATGACCTAGCGGAGGAAGAAGAGCATGCATTAATAGCCTTGCTAAGAGAATATAGAGATGTATTCGCTTGGAGCTACAAGGATTTGAAAGGTGTAGACCCAGTCATATGCTCACACACTATCCCCATGACCTCATATGCTAAACCTTCTAAGCAAAAGCCATACACATACAATGATAATTATGCTGCCAAGATCGAAGAAGAGATAGATCTTCTGGTAGAAGCTGGATTTATCTATGAAATTGAGCACACCGAGTGGGTATCCCCCATTGTAGTTGTGCCCAAGAAGAATGGAAAGCTACGCGTGTGCATTAACTTGAAGAAGGTTAATGCAGCCATTTCGAGACAACTATCTGCTTCCTATCATTGAGCATCTACTAGAAAGAGTAGCAGGCAAGGAATTGTACAGCTTCCTTGATGGATTTTTGGGCTACAATCACGTAGCCATTGCTCCGGAAGACCAGCATAAGACAGCTTTTGCCACAGAATGGGGCATATTCGCCTTTAGGGTAATGCCATTTGGGCTTACCAATGCTCCTGCAACCTTCCAAAGATTGATGTGTCACGTGTTTAAAGAGTTCCTGAGGAAGAATTTAGAAGTCTATGTTGATGACCTCTGTGCTCATTCCAACATATACCTGAACTCACACAAATCTTTGATAAATGTAGGGAGTATCAAGTCTGCCTGAACCCAGAAAAGTGTGTTTTCATGGTCAGGCAAGGAAAGATTCTAGGACACATAGTGTCAAAGAATGGCATATCCACTGATGAAGAGAAAGTAAGAGCCATAGCAGAGTTACCTAGGCCAAAGAATGTCAAGGAAGTACAAGCTTTCATGGGGCATTGTGGCTATTACCGACGCTTTATACACATGTACACCATCATTGCCAAGCCACTGTACGGACTTTTGACTAATTTTGAGTGGACTGATGAATGTGAGAATTCCTTCAATGAGCTTAAACGACGATTATGTTCAGCACCAATCTTGACCACACCAGACTGGAATAAGCCCTTCCATGTTCATGTAGATGCATCCAATTATGCTATTGGGTGTGTACTCGCACAACCTACGGGTGAAGGTAATATGGATCTTCCAATTGCCTATGCTAGTAGACAGTTGAATGCAGCTGAACGAAATTATACCACCACTAAACGAGAAGGATTAGGCATGGTATATGCAGTTAAAAAGTTTAGACACTATTTGCTTGCAAATAAGTTTAAGTTTTTTACTGATCATCAACCACTATTGTACTTGGTAAACAAGCCATGCAATACAGGTAGATTAGTAAGATGGTTTCTCTTGCTAACGGAATATGACTTTGAGGTCGTGGTGAGGAAAGGCAAGACTCACTTGAGAGCAGACCATCTCTCTAGGCTCACATCTGGAGAAGCCCCACAAGGAGTATCAGATGATCTTCCTGATGCTTACTTGTTTAATTTGGAAGTTGTACCTCAGTGGGCAAAGCCATTAGTGCCAGTATTGACATACGGGCCCAACCACCCAGTCATAAACACTCAAGATAGGGAGGTAGTAAGAGCCTAGAAGTACCATATCATGGCAGGAAGTATGTACAAGCGTACAGATCAAGGGATCTTGGCTTGTTGTGTGGAAGAGGACGAGTACGCTAAATGGTTGCAATTAGCACATGTAGGTGCATTAGAGCAACACTACTCGAAGCAACGAACTTTATAGACACTAAGGAGACTCGAAGTGCATTGGCCGACTATGGAAGCTGATGTCCAAAAGCTGTGCAAGGAATGCCCAATCTGATGCACTAAACCACATGTGGAACATGCCACTCTTTATCAAGTTTCCATAGTGCCAGATTGGAGTGAACCATTAGTAGCCTTCTTGAGGACGAAAACATTCCCTCAAGATATGACCCTGACGAGACAAAGAAGTCTAGAGCAAGAAGCCCTAGATTACTCACTTATTGGTGATAGTTTATACAAGTGTGGTAAAGATGGTTACCTTAGATTATGTGTCCATGAGAGTGAATATCTCAAGATCTTGGAAACTGCTTATCAAGGTGTAGCAGGAGGACACTTTGGACCGGATCCGGTAATCAAGGCAATCCTATTTGCAGTTTTGTGGTGGCCTACCCTTCACATGGATGCACATACCTATGTGAAGAGATGTGATGTTTGTCAGCGAACTCAGTATCCTAAACGCAAAGATGAGATGCCTCTGAAACCTATGATGGGTGGACGTGCATTCTCTAAATGGGGAATAGACTTTGTAGGTCCTATTAATCCCCCAGCTAAGGGTTCCCATGCTGAGTATATCATTGTTGCCACGGACTATCTAACCAAGTGGGTAGAAGTAAAAGCCACCACGAAGAACGATGCTCAAACGACAGCTAAGTTCTTATTTGAGAATGTATTCACAAGATAGGGGCTACCTATAGAGCTAGTAAGTGATAGAGGCACCCACTTCTTGAATGAAGTTATTGAAAATCTTCTCCAAGAATTCTTGGTAGTACATAAGAAGTCTGCTCCCTATCACCCAAAAGCTAATGGGCAAGCCGAAAGCACAAACACGATTCTATGCAATGTGCTTACCAAATTAGTGAATAATAAACCCTCTGATTGGGACAAACAGCTACACCATGTTGTTTGGGCATACCGAGTTGCCTATAAAACGGTACTCCAAGCCACTTCTTTTCAGATGGTGTTTGGCCAAAATGCAGTGCTACCATTGGACTTCTTGATACCTACACTAAAGGTAGCACAGGAGCATGAATGGACGGGCCATGAGCTCTCCTCTAGGATCTTCGACCTTGAGTGATTAGGAGAAACAAGACTGAGGGCTGCCGCAAGAATATATGCAGCTAAAAAACGACAGAAGGCGTACTTTGATGTCCATGTTAAGGATAAAGGATTGAAGGCCGGAGACTTAGTTTTGGTGTATACCCTGAAACAACATGCGAGAAAATTAGAGAAGATAGGCTATGGAGCTATGATCATAAATAGGATCTCGACTAGTGGAGTAGTCCAATTAGCCACACTCGAAGTCGATATTCTCCCTAGCTACATAAGCGGATGCAGAGTCAAGTTATATCAGGAACCTCTCACTGAGGAAATGCTCAATCAACTCAACACTGCCAAGAAACGTAAAGAAGACGAAAAACGAGTTCGAGAAGAAGCACAGGCAAAAGCCTTGGAACGCATCCGAAAAATGAAGATGAGAAGACAAGGACGAGATCAGCCTAGGACAGATAACTATGTGGACCCATGATATCATATGGCTATGTGTGAAGTCTCAAATGTAAGCCCCCACAGAATAGTTGACCGACGTCCTCTTGTAACCTTGGAGATAGGACAAGGAAAGAGTGCAAGGACTGTACGGGCCTTGATTGACTCAGGTGCAGCCACTAGTGCTGTTAAACTTTCTTATTGTCGAGAGTTGAAATTAAATGTCAATCCTATAGAAGCATATCTCATAGGATTGGGAGGCGTGGAAACCCCTTGCATGGGCGAGGTGGAACTTTCCCTCTACATTCAAGATGTTCTAATGACAGTTAAAGTACTAGTGTGTCAAGATGAGGATCTCACCGAACCTCTTGTCTTGGGTCAAGACTGGATCTATGATCATGCAGTCAACCTAAACCTAAGAAGTGGACTTCTTCAGGTATGGGTAAATCAGAGTCGAATTACAGTTGAGTTAGATAATGGAGCACTCAAGGAACTAGGAAAGGCACAGACTCTTGGTCCTTCCAGGGGTACACATGAAGCTAACAATGCTATTCTTGTCCAAAACTATGTGATGCAGAAGGATGATTGTCTCAACAAAGAAGTCAAGGGTACAACGGAACTCCCTTCTTTTCCAAAAGCCATAGGGATGCAGCAACCAAAGACAAATCAAATGCAGAAGAAGCAGCCGACTTATGCTCGAGGCACAAAGAAAATACGACGCACGGTGTCTCAACCACCAAAACAAGTGTGGGTACGGAAAGGCGAGCATCTTATTGCGGTCAAGCCACCACAACTGGCTCAACTTCCTATTAGTGATCAACAACACGACACTAATAAGAAGTCGTCCAAAAATTCTTCTGTGAAAGTGAGGTTTATCTGGGTACCCAAGAAGTCGATGAAGGCTAGCCCACAATCACGACAAATTTGGGTGCCTAAGGCTTGCATGCGGGCTCAAATAGCTACACCGAGACCACACCCTGTACAACATGGTTCACTCGCTCGAACATCTGATACCCATTCTTATACATCACACACGAACACATATTCTCCCATGAGCACAAGTAGAATCACTTGTAAATGGGTCCCTAAAAAGCCTCATTTCCAAGTAGACACTCTTGTAAAGCCCTCCAGAGTCTCCACAAAATCAAGACCAACAGCCATTCTATTTGTTTGGCAGCCGAAAGCGTGTAACAAACCCCCCGACCCCATTTGTAAATTCACCACCACCTACTAACTGCATCATTCTCACACTGCATCTTTCCATTTAGCTCTTAGGACAATCCATCCACTAACCACACCCAGAATCACCGAGCACTCACTGACTAACTAACATATCACTAAAACCTCATGTTAATGTTGTAACGGGGATACGTGAGAGTTGCAGGTAAAGAAGTCTATAGTAACTTATATGGATTATTTGGGTACAACCAAATGTAAATCACCCTAGAAGATCAACATAAAACAACCTTTTCTACTAAATGCGGTGTATGTGCCTTTAGAATAATGTCATTAGGATTGACAAATTCACATGCAACATTTCAAAGGCTGATATGTCATGTTTTTGAAGATTTCTTGAGAACCTTAATGGTAATCTATGTAGATGAATTATCGAAATTCTTTAAAAGGAATAAAAACTATCTACATTATTTAAGATTCATTCTTTATAAATGCAATTTATCTAGATTTTTTTTAAACCTTAAAAAGTGTGTATTCTTTATCAAAAAAAGGTAAAGTGTTGGAACATATAATATAAAAGAATTAAATATCCACTTATGAGGAGAAAATAAAGTCCAGTGTAATTATGCCTAGACCTACCAAAATGCATTAAGGAGTTGCAAAATTTCATGGCCCATTGTGGCTATTATAAAACATTTGTGTATAAATTGTTTAAGATATCAAGATCATTATATTCACTATTGACTAAATTCAAATGTTCTAAGGAATGTGAATCAACTGTCAAAGCTTTAAAGACTTCTTTGATATCAACTCCAAGTTTGAAAGCACCACAATGGGATCAAATATTTCATGTAGATGCAGGTGCTTCAAATTTTTCCCTCACTAGCACAATCAGTAGAGGGGAGAAACTGCATTTTTTTATTTATTATGCAAGTCAACATTTGAATCAAGTTGAAAAGATTTGCAAAACTACAAAAAATAAGGCTTAAGAATAGTATATGTAGTAAAAAAAGTTTAGGCATTACCTTTTGGGTAACAAATTTATGTTTCTTGTCGATCTCCAAGCCTTAAGCTACTACACAATAAGCCATTTCATACTAGAATAATAGTCATATGGTTCTTCTTACTCATGGAAAATTTTGAGGTAGTTGCAGGACAAGGTAAAACTCACATCAGAGCATATCATTTATCAAGAATACTTTTAGGAGAAGAGCCCTAAGGGTATGGATGGTGATCTTGTTAATGTTTATCTATTTGACACAGAAAGAAAAACAACATGGGCTACATCTATAGTGCCTATATTGACTTATCGTCCTCATTGTCAATCAAGAACTCCTAAACATGTGAGTTTTACAGATTAGAAACTTTATTCTATTAGCAAGGCATATGTACCATATCAATGGACAAATAGTGTTGGAATTTTTTGCTCCAAAGGATGAGAAGTATAACTATTTTGAGAAGGCGCATAGAATGGATATATGCTTGCATGCTTCAAAGATGTTCACTTTGAATAATTTGGAGAAACTATATTCGCCTAATAAATCAAGAGGTGTGGATAGATATTTGGCAAAAATTCAAGCTTCTCAAAAGATTAATCTTTCTAATTTTTGAACTTAGTACATACTCCATGTAAATCCTAAATGGAGTGAACTTAGTACATACTCCACATAAATCCTAAATGGAGTGTCAGACTTGTCAAAAGATTAATCCTTCTCATTTTTTAACTTATTACATACTCGACGTAAATCCTAAATGGATTGAAAACATAGTAGAATAATCAAAGAAAAAAATATGAAAAGAAAGTAGAAGAAATTAATGCAATCGAAGGCATGTATATGAAATGTGCAAATCTTATGTGCTTCTTTATGTTTAGAGATGTGTCATATGTCAAAGGGCTAATGACGACATGCCCCTTGAACTCTTGATGTTTGCAAGAAATTTTAGTGAATAACAAATAGGCTTTATTAGACCAATACATCATGTACTAAGATTTCACATGCGAATTATATCATTGTGGCAACTAACTATTTGAAAAAATGGGAAAAAGCCAAGATCACTTATAGAAATGATGCTCAAACAATAACCAAGTTTTTATATGAGAACATAATCTCAAGATTTGGGATACCAATTGAATCGGTAGTGATGGAGGGACTCAAATCCTAAATGAGGTCATAAAGAGTTTGATTGATCATTTTATGATTATTCATAGGATGTTACCACCTATCATGTGAACAAAAATGGATTGGATGAAAATACTAATAAAGAGCATTGGACTATCTTGACAAAACTAGTGAATACAAAGAGAAATAATTGGGATTAAAAAATTCATCATGCTCTTTGGGAATATGAGTTCCTCTGAAGACTTCAATCGAGACTACACCATTTAGTTTGGTGTATGGAATTAATGTTATTCTTCCTATAGATTTTTTGAAACCAACTCTTAAAATTGGAAGCCAATTGAATTGCACTGTTGGTAAAAGAAGGCAAAAAAACTATTATGATATGCTTATCAAGGATAAAGATATGCAAGAAGGAGACTTTGTACTAACATATACAATGAAAGATCATATTAAAAGAAAGTTATAAAAAAGATTTCATGGACCTTATATTTTACAAAAAATTGCTCCTAATGGTGTTGTAAAATCTGAAAACCTATATGGAGATATGATTCCAAGTTGCATAAGCTTGAAAAATAAAAAGATATATAGAACCTTTGACTATTTATATGTGGAGGAGAATACAAAATTCTCACAAAAGAAAAGAGGAAGAGATGAGAATGATAGAGGAAGAACAAAAAGAAGCAACACAAAGAATAAAGAAAAGAAATCAATGGAGAAAAATGAGACAAGTAATGACTTTTAATCTTTAACCAAATGAAATGAAAAACATTCAACTTGTAATTGTATGGAACATAGAAGGTCATAAAGTAAAAAGATTACTAGATATAGAAGCTCCAATTAATTTCAAAAGTAGAATATTGTTGAAGGAGTTCCATGTAAACATAAAACTTTCAGAAGTGATTGTCAAAGCTATAAATGGAGAAATTCTTAATTCTTTGGCAAGTTTTGGACATAGGCTTATCTTGATGATAAGATGTAAGATACAGTTTGAAGAATGGAATCAAGCTTTAATGCCAAAACACTTGATATTAGGAAAATCATGGAGAAGAATTATCTTCCCAAAAGAATTTGACGACTATTCTCTAAACTTAATTGTGAGTGATTAAAGGGTTATAATCTTTTGCAAGTGATTATGTGCAAGATCCTAGAAATATAGTGAATGCACCCAAATTAGAGACTTTTTTGTTCTTGGATGTACAAATTGAAGGAGGACAAAGTAATCACTACAAGCATCACGAGTAGAAGGAATATTACCAAAAAAAAACAAAGGAAAACATGAAATTGAACAAAATTTGGATTCCTAAATCTATCACACAACATACTCAAGGTAGATCAAAGAATCAAAGTACCAATTCATATTCATGACCTACAGAGAAGAACATAATGATGTGAATTTTGTTCCAACCCAAAAGAAAGAAAATCAAGAAGACAATAGTGAAGCATATCAAAAGCATATATTCAAGGAGATAGCAAAGGAAAAACCTAACAAAGAGAGAAAATCAATGAAGCAAATATGGAAACCTGTAATATTAGTGTAAGTAACTATTATAGAGGTTCATGTACATAAACTATTACATATTTGGATATGAACATTATTATTAATACCCCATCATAAGAGAACCACTTAATCATATTGTTTAAGTCCTTTCTAATGCACCATGAAGATAATTGCATATCTAGAGTATGCATGAATAGGCATACACTACGCACAATTTTCTTATAATCCCATGGGCATATCCTATATATTATGGTAAACAAGCTATGAGCACATACCTATCTTCTATGATAAAGAAGCTATGAGTGGAAGAGTGCATATAGATATATATGACTCTTTTCTAAAGAAAAAGTTCAAAATATAATCATGGAAAAAGTTAGAGAGAAGTATATACAATATTTTTTCCATTAAAAATCAAAGAAAATATGAAAAAAAATATTAGAAAAAAGAGAAGGAAATTTTTCTTGCACACACACATGTATAGCTATATATATATATATATATATATATATATATATATATATATATATATATATATATATATATATATGTGTGTGTGTGTGTGTGTGTGTGTGTGTGTGTGTGTGTGTGTGTGCACGTGTGCGTGTGTATGTGTATGTGTATGTGTATGTGTATGTGTATGTGCGTGTGCGTGTGCGTGTGCGTGTGCGTGTGCGTGTGCGTGTGTATGTGTATGTGTATGTGTATGTGTATGTGTATGTGTATGTGTATGTGTATGTATGTGTATGTATGTGTATGTGTGTGTGTGTGTGTGTGTGTGTGTGTGTGTGTGTATGTGTATGTGTATGTGTATGTGTATGTGTATGTGTATGTGTATGTGTATGTGTATGTGTATGTGTATGTGTATGTGTATGTGTATGTGTATGTGTATGTGTATGTGTATGTGTGTGTGTGTGTATACACACACCATGAGACCAGAATTCAAGAAAGTAGAAAAAAAATGGTGGGTGAATTCTTGTTTATTCATTCATGATGAAAAAATGAAACTCATGTACATTCTTCTTCCTTTGGATTTTTGGTATGATGCACAAGGCCATGTATTAGGATTAGGTGTGTGCATTCGAATTCAATTAAAATTCTTTCTTAGAAATCGCACATGGATATACCTTCCATCGGATGTAATGATCATTAATTGGATTTTTGAAATCATTGGTTGAGTCTTGCATTCTTGCAAGTTCGAAGACTTTTTTTTGTAATGATCTAAACAAAGGAAAGCAAGTTATGAAAAAGCTTATAGAGAAAGAAAACAGTTTAGCACTTTAAAACATCTCAAAGACAACTTAGTTCTATAGAAATTTATGATCAACATAAGTTTTCACAATGATTTAGAAACCCTTTCTAAACTCCTTACTTGATAGATTCGAATAATGGATTCGCAAGTCTATTTTGTGCTCTCGTGAATATTGTTCGCTAAAAAGTGATTCTAGCCTAAGTATAGTGAATATTGTTGGCTAAAAAGTGATTCTTGCCTAAGTATACTTCACACATTGACAATTCCATGCTTTGTTTTGATTGTTGGGATGATTGGAGAGGACAACTTCATGAAGAACCAAAAGATTTATCACATGGAATGACTCAAATATAGCCTTCACCAAAGCATTTGGGCCAAGGAATATCATAGATCAAGCTTAGTATCAACTAGAGAACTCGAGCATGCAACCAAACAAAATATTCCCACACTTATTCACAAGAGTAACATCTTTGAGCGAAAAGCTACCAAAAAAAAGCTAAATCAATCAAAAAAGCTTCCCAACGTGCATTCAACACAAGCTAAAAGAGACATTCACAATGCTAGAAGAATTCCATTGTAGTAACAAGGATAGCAAAAGCAAGGGCCCAATTTGGTAAAGAAGAAAATAGAGAAGACCCAACTGACACAAAAGCTTGAGATGCTCAAGTTAGAAAGGGAGACTCACTCAGAGAAGAATACAATGGAGGACTATTTAGTTCAAATGTGGAGGGATCTATAGGAGCTAAAAGTATAATAGGAGATAAAATGATATATTGAGTGTAGTATTTGCAAGAACAAAGGGCAATGGAATGCATGCCAAAAATAGTATGTCTATTTGTAGCATTGTTGAGCATGAGGCCAAGGATTCTCATATGTTGAAAGTACTTGAATATGCTCTTGCAATGCAATGGATAAGTCCATCTGGGGGCACCTCAACCCTCTCTTCTTGGAAGACTAAGAGCATCTACTTCCACATTCTACCATGACCCCTTTAGAAACAATGGAAATTCTACCGCTACACAAATGCATCTTGAAGCCCAAGTATATGTCATAGGTGTGGAGAGTATGCGGACATTCAAACAAGGTACCCACTTCTAGAAGTCTCTCCATGTCACTATTGTCTAGCAAGTATCGATCATTACACTCGAAACTATCCAAGGATGAAGGCAGCACCAAGCAACATGATTTTTGTTATGGTCCATGATGAAAGGCACCAAAGTCCCTAGTCGCAACTACAAAAGGTCAAAAGACAAGGACATTAGGTAGCAAAAAAGGCCACAAAGGGAGGACATTTGAGAAATAGCAGGAATTATAATGACATAGATGAAGCTTTGAAAGCACTACCATGGATCTTAGCAACTGCAAAGATAAGCTTAATTTCCCAATGATTGATGTAGAATGTATGTTAAAGGATACTTATCAAAAGATGAGCTTGTATAAGCAGATAAATATAGACCCAAAAGTTGAAAGTGATATGCTAAGTGGTACGAGAGGCCTACTTAGAATAGCTAGAGCAATGTAGTGGACCCAAAAGTTAAAAGTGATATGCAAGTGGTACGAGAGGCCTACCTAGAATAGTTAGAGCAATGCAAAAAACTTTCTGATTAATTTTCCACAAGGAACTGTTGTAGGTAATAAGATTCAAGTGATATAACCCTAAGCTATGGGCGTTTAATTTTGGTCCATATTCAGCTGTCGATAATCTATGATACAAGGAATAATACATTTTCTTGAATGAGAGGTCCTGTGTTATAGAGATTCATAGTGCGATTTTATATAATCCAATATCTAATCAGAGTTCAGCTTTTTGTATGCTTGAAGCGTCTCCATTACCAAATTCTCCCCTTCTATAGTAATCGATTCAATTTGAGGAATACCACTTATAACTTGAATCTAATCGTCATAAATCACCATGAGGTTGAAACTAATATCTTCTACTCATATCCTTCTGGTGTTCTCAAACTTTCATAGATCCTTCTAGCTTCTAAATACGTTGGATTAGAGCTTCTTGAATATCGATGTGTCCTCAATGCATGTTTAGTTCACGCCCACAATATGAAAACAAATGGATACCTAATTACTAAATACCACAATGTATCTCCAATCCTTTCTTATCCTCACAAAGTGGTACGAGAGGCTTACTTGGAATAGTTGGAGCTAACTGTAGAAGGTTTTGTGATTAATTGTCTGCAAGGATCTATTGTTGGTTATAAGATTCAAGGTTGATAGTCAATATCATTGACCAAAATCTTAGTGGAGTAATACTAGATGGAGGCTCTAGCATTGGATGTATGATAATCTTTGTGATAAACCTAGAAACTTGAAAAATGAAATATCAATTTAGATTCATGTGCCTCATAGAATGCTCTAGGATTTTTGAACTCATGTTTCATATAAGCATGTATACATTTTGGCATGTATAATTATTTTATTTTATATAGCCACCTAGTAAAATCTTTTTGCCTTTCTTGATTTCACACAACTATGTTCATCTTTTGTGCTCAAATGTTATGCCATTATCATAAATAATGGTGTTCCAAATTCTATTATTAATCAATTCACTTCATTCCAAAACAATGAAAACTAGGAGAAAAGATGGCCTCTAGTTTGGTGTCATTTAAGAAAAATACTTGACATGATTCTTTCAAACCATGTATCCTTTGTGGGCTATGAAGTTCTAGCCCACAAAGGATACAAAACTTAATGCCAATGCTTGATGGGTCCAAAAGGCAAGAAACAATAGATGTGTATTGTTTTCTTGTAATGCTCACGTTGAGACAAAGGGGTGGAACTTGAAAGTATCATCGAAGCTCCTAATGCAAGATATGCACAAAACTCAATGCTCAACAACAAAAGATCAATCCATTCGAAGACTTGGGTTGTCAAGATAAGGACAACATGAGTATAGTGAATAATTTTCTTAAAAAACAAAAAAAAAAGTTATAGCAACATCTTCTCTAGGTAGACAATTTTTATTCTACAAGGAATTTATAAGAACGATTTAGCCCCAAAATAAGGAACATTCGAATCTACAAGGGTTATGAATATTCTTCAAAATCTTTCATAACAAATGTTTGGAGAAGCACATTTGTTCTCAAAGTCACAATGATATAACAATTTATGATGGTTCAACATTTTCTCATACTCTTAATTGTTGAGAAACTCCTGAGCATCTCCCTCACATCTCAAATTGTCTCTTTACTTTATGTCTTGCTCCAAAACACAAGGGAATCAAAAGAGAACTCTATAAAAAGTACCTATGCATGCTGAGCCATCAAAGCAAAAGAGTTTCAAGTTCCCAAACTTCTTCAATGTGGCCTATCCCTAGTGAAATTCAAGTGTATGAACAATCAAAGAGCACAGTTTTTCAGTTTCCATCCTTCAAATGGCAGTCGAAGCATGGGGGTTTTGAATTCCAATCTTTCGTGCAATGGAAAAATACGGGTATTGATCCCATTATTTTTCAAGTTTATCCAAATGTGTTAAAAGTTGGATCCAGGCATACTTTTTTCAAGATTCCCATATGCTCTAATCACTTTGAAGTATTGAAGACATAAGCAGAAGAATCAAAATAGATTCCTACCAATAATCACATAGCATAAATGATGGCTTATATTCCCTAGAACGTGGCAAGCTTGAAGTGAATCATAATCATGCGAACATGCTTACTTAATGTAGGATGTGTGTGTGTGTGTGTGTGTGTGTGTGTGTGTGTGTTTCTTTTTTCGGGCACGGGGTGTGTGTGTGTGCGCGCGCGCGCGCGCACGTGTAAACGTGACGAATGAAAGTGCCAAGGAAATCGAGGGCGGAAGGGGAATTTGAAAGTACAAAGGGGTTCAAAATTTTGGTGGACTCAAAACTGCAAGAAATACAAAATGCATTTGAAGAGGATACGAGGATTCTTGTCAACATTGTGAAGCGATCTACAATCATGGGTAGTTAGACTGCCCTAATTGACTATAACAACCAATCAGTATGCCTCAGGTGCAAGAAACTAGTAACACCTGTTTCGATAATGGCTGACCTGAAGAAATTGGCACACGGAGAGATGCTTCAGACAGAGGTGCCAGAAATGCAATCTAAAAAAAAAAGGGGGAAAGTGTGAGGGGAAAAAAAAAAGAGGGGGGGGAGAGAGAGAGAGAGAGAGAGAGAGAGAGAGAGAGAGAGAGAGAGAGAGAGAGAGAGAGAGAGAGAGAGATTCATCAGACAAGTGAAGCTGTCGCAAAGAAAGGTAAAGATGCATGGTCATGTTACAGGAAAAGAATAAGCACTCCGCTGAGAGACGGAATTTTCCCAAGCCTTCCTATAACTAGTGTCGAGTGATGAGCTAGAAAGATGTCATAGCGTTGTTATTCATGGAATATCAGGTCCCACATAGACCCGTAAGTGATCTTGATTACTAAAATACTTTCATGATGAAGATTTCCACTCTTAATGTTTCCCCATACGTGTCCATGATAAAATTTAGTGACCGACTTCGTGTTCCTTGATAATGCAGTGCATGCAAGCAAACAGACAATTGTAGAGCTAGACAAAGCCTCACAAGTATAACTAAAGAAAATCAAGCAACAAAGCCGACAACATAGGATTTTAAACCAACTTTTGTGCGAACCTTCAAATAAAACCATGCCGAATCTGCAAAAATGCTTCCTCATACGTGTCCATGATGTGATTTAGTGACCATCTTTCTGTTCCTTGACAATGCAGTGCATGCAAGCAAACAGACAATTGTTGAGCTTGACAAAGCCTTACAAGTATAACTAATGAAAATTAGGCAACAAAAGCTGACAACATAGGATCTTAAACCAACTTTTGTGCCAACCTTAACATAAAACCATGCTTGAAACAACTTAACTATACAGCTTTTAAGCTCAACTGAAAATCGTAATCAGCTTTACATTTCAGGGATGCTGCTGGTATTTCGTCTAAAGCTAGATCCCATTGAAATCTTCTTCTACTGGTTGTATTTGCCACTCCATGCTCTATGGATTGATGGTAAAAATCCAATAATCCGTGTGTGATTTACTTACTTGGGTTAGATCAAGACACTTTGTACATGTGTTGATCACAGATCACATTTTCAGGGGCACTTAAGTTTGATCATTTTTTTGTGTCATACATGTCATGAATAACCCATGAAAGCAACAACCAAAAATGCTCAGAACCCTTTCTATGCCAGGAGCTAAGAAGCGAATGCACCAGAGTCCCAAGAAAAGCATGTGTTTCTGATCTGCTAGCAAAATTAAACAGCAGGATGATCCAAAGCTCGGGTGACGAATTCACAGCCCTTTTGAATGCACCCAGAGCTCTGGAGATCCGTAAGTTGAAGTCTTCAATCTGCATCATCACAACATTCAAGTTAAAAATTAAAATGTTAACTGAAAACAAATTTAGTAAAATTCCTTTGTAAAATATGTGGTAGAGTTCCAACCCAACAATATGCAGTACCTCTTGAGCACCGCCAGGCTCCTCTTCTGTACCCATTCTCCTGGATTTGTTACCTTGCTTGTTTGTCTTCTCTCCATCAATTGAACTCCCTGGTTCATACTGATTGTTATTGATATGATGGAACTTGAACTGTCCACCAAAATGTCTAGAAACATTACCATTGCCTTTATAAGAGTCATGCTTCATGGATGCCAATAGTGCCTTGTCAAGGAATGCATTGAGTGATAACACAATATCTTGAACCAGCAATACCCTTACTCTATACCCTTCATCTGAGAGTATAAAGTCCAGCAGATCAGATGTGGCTGACACGACAGTTCGAGTATCAAACATGCCCCATGATCGTGTGTCCTCCTTACTTATATCATCCTGTTCACTCAACGTTCTGCCTTTATCTGATTGTTTTGATGGTCCAGATTTAGCAGAGCTTTGATCCGCAATAGCAACAACCTGATCAGAAGATAAAACACTTAACTCTGTGCCAATACAAAAACATTGAAGCAATAAAAGTATGCACAATGACTCAATTGGCCACATCTCTAGAACACAGCTTCCTCCCTTAGAATTGGCAAACCTAGTTACATAACCTGGGAAAGTTTCCTTTGTACTGAGTATTTTCTGGGCCTTCTGATTTCACACGTGGCACAGCCACGTAGCACCATGCGCGTATACACACATACATGCACACACACACACATACATAGATAGAGAGATAGATACATACATACATATATACATATATACATGCATGCATACATACATACATACATATAAGAAACATTAAAGAAAAATGCATCATTGATAGGGTATACACACCTATCAGCTCGAGCAAACAATCCACAAGTGAAAATTCAAGTCTTTTAGTACGACAATCATACATACAAGGATGAATCCTGGCAAAACTTGAATTCACCTTCAAAAGAAAGTGCAACTATAAGCTCATGGTAGTCAACCACAAGATTATATGGCCATGAGCTCCATTATGCATAGTATCAACTTGTTGTGGAAGTCAAGTAGGCCCAATAATAATCACAGGTAATTTCCAAGATATTTTTAGGACTTTAGTACATACACACCTTGACCAGATATAGAGAGATGAATGACAAAGAGACAATTTCAAAAGAGCAACAGCTGAATGAATGCTTACTACTCACTAAACTAATGCTTAATGAAAATTTACAATGTGACTAATGATACAAATCGGAATTTCGGCTAAAAGAAAAGAGTTCTCGGTACAAAATGTAAAGAAAAGTGTTTAGAAGTGTTAAGAGAATATGTACAAATGAAAGTGAATGAGCTAGTTATGACAGTCTAGCAGCAAATCCTAAGAAGAATTAGGCCTGCTCTGACGATGGGCGACAGCTATATACCATTCGAGTGTTGAAGAGGCAGGTATGAACCTGCTACAACAGCTCCATGCGAAAAAAATCTGAAAATTGAAGTTTGTACTCACAAAAATCAGCAAGGCACACTATATGGGTGTGAAAAGGACAAGGGCAGACACTAAAAGTTGCTCAAAATCTGCCACAAATCTCCAAGCTCACCTCCTAGCTGAAAACCCTAGCTTTTGTGCTCGAAAGAGCTCTTAAATTGATGATAAAAGTGACCAATAAACCCCTCTTTATATAGCCTGGGCAGCCATGAAAAAAGTTGTAAAGCAAAAGCATAAAGCTGTCTAAATCATGATTCAGCACCAAAATCAACGAAAGCCATTGTTTTGCTTTTCGTAGGACCGGATTGCTTTACATAAATGCTTTATGATCAATTGAATAATAGCCCTTAGATTGAGTGCTTTTTAAACTTTAAATCTTAGCCATAGATCTAAATTATGTGAATGTCTGTCTTTGGATACATATCTACCACATTCTCACTTGCTGGTATATAGATAAGGTCAATGTGCTTCTTACATGCTCACGAATATAATTATAATGAACTTCAATATGCTTAGTTCATACATACATGATGAACTGAATTCTTGCAATAGCAATAGCACTTCAACTATTTGAATAGATCTGCATAGGAAGATGAACATGAACATCAAGATAACTTAAAATTTTCTGCAACCAAATAGCCTAAGTATAGTTGTAAAAGCCACCCTATACTCTGCTTCACTTAGCATGTAGCCATTGTTGCTTGTTTCTTAGAAACCATGAAATAAGGCATTCTCCACCATAAAAACAATAACCACTTGTACTTCTTTTGTCTTTGTCACCTTTCCAATCAAAATATGCAAAACCTTGAAGTTTAAAATGTGATGCCTTTAGAAAATCCATTGCATAATTCATAGTTCCTTTCACATATCTGAAACTTTGTTTAACTTCTTTCCAATGAATTTTGAGCGGTTTGTGCATAAACTTTGACACTCGAGAAACTGCAAACTGAATATCACGACGTGCATTACATAAAATAGCATCAAAAGGTTTTGAATATGCATCTTCTTGAAATGACACATTAACATCCATAGGTGTCTGCATAGGTTTAGAATCTAACATTTCAAAACTTTCTAAGAGTTTCTCAATGTACTTTTGTTGTATCATATAGATACAATCATTCTTGAATATGAATTCCATGGCCAGATAATAATGCAAAATACCAAGATCATTAACATTAAATGTTTTCTTAAGTTTTGAATTAAAAAACTGAAGATGTGAATCCTTGGGACTTAGTCATGATCACATCATCAACATAAATGATGATGATGATCAAATCATCTCTCTCACTTAACATAGAGGATAGGAGGAGCTTCTCGATTTTCAAAACCAATAGAGAAAATATATAGATGAATCTTCCGATACCAAGCCCTTCGTGCTTGCTTACCATAAAGACCTTTTATAAGCTTACATACTAAATGTTCTTTACCTAATTCTGCAAAACCATTTGCTTGTTCTATTTAAACATCTTCATGAAGATCATCATTAAGAAAAGTCGACTTGATATCTAACATGTATACCTTTCGACCAAAAAATGCAACAAAAGAAAGAACAATCTTGATTATGGTCATTCTAGAAGAAGGTGCAGATGGTTCATCATAGTCTATACCTTTCTTTTGTGCATAAGCTTTGACAACTAACCTTTGATTGTTTCTTTTCATTTTAAAAATCCACTTAACACCAATAGCTTTCTTATCTTTTGGTAGTTACAAAGCTTCTATGTTTGATTCTTATGAATAGAATCAATATCCTCCTCCATTACTTTCCTTTGCAGCTCCTTCGTCTGCGACTCTTGAAGTTTCTCCAACTTCATAAGTTGGTATGTCAAGAGGTTGAATAGGAATCACAGAGGGTGGTGAAGTTAGTGCTGAATATTCAATAGAGATTACAACTTACTCTTTACCTTTGGGGATTGAAAAGATTAATCATCCCCCTTTAGGTGGTAAGTTTCAATACGTATTCGGTTCAAGGGAAGAACCTTACCTCGATAGTAAGATTCAGCAGGTTCATCCATTTAAAATTATGTATATGTGTGTATGTGCGTATATATGTATGTATGTATCTTTATATATGTGTGTGTGCGCAGTTGTGTGTATATATATAGGTTATCCACTACACTCTCAATGGCTAATAGGCTGACAGCTATGCTCTCAAAATGCAAGATTCGACGGCTCACTCTTATAGACAACTAAAGATTGCCAAGTTACTCTTGTGAGAATACTAAGGCTCAAGTCCTCAAAAAACACCAGAAACATAAAAAATCAAGGCAATGGATCTTACGAACCAAGTTCGAAAGGAATTTGACAAACCTTAAAACGAACCTTATGGTTCCAGTTTGTGAAGCAAATCCACCTTGCCCGGTTGTATGCTTGAATATAAAAATCCAAGTTTCTTTTCAAAAATGCATAATCATCTTCTTCAATAAAATCTAGAATTTATGCACCTCTTATCATAAATTTGACTTTTTGCTACATATGCATTGCGTGAGAGTGAGATTTTACCTATTTGTGCTACATAGAATTGTAGCCTTTGCTTTCAATAGCATAACCAATAAAAGCAACTTTGATGGCTTTCATATCAAGCTTACCATGATCTTTTTTCTCACTATAAACACAAGAGGGAGAACCACATTGGACTTCTTATAATACTATGTTTCATAAGGTGTAGTTACCTTCAAAGCTTTTATGGAAGGTCTGTTTAAAATGTGATTCGCTGTGTGAATTGCATCATACCAAAACTTAGGTAAAAGCTTCTTAAAAGACATCATACTACATGCCATTTCAACATGTATCATATACTCTCTCTCTCTCTCTCTCTCTCTCTCTCTCTCTCTCTCTCTCTCTCTCTCTCTCTCTCTCTCTCTCTCTCTCTCTCTCTCTCTCTCTCTCTCTCTCTCTCTCTCTCTCTCTCTCTCTCTCTCTCTCTCTCTCTCTCTCTCTCTCTCTCTCTCTCTCTCTCTCTCTCTCTCTCTCTCTCTCTCTCTCTCTCTCTCGCTGAGAGGAAGGGCATCAGGGCTCCAGGACAGGCAAGTTTCAGACAAGATTACTCTACCATTGACCACATCTTCACTTTGAGATGCCTGATCGACCAGGCAAGAGTGAGGAAGAGGAGATTATACTACTGCTTTGTGGACTTCCGCAAAGCCTTCGACACAGTTCCCAGGGAGAGACTCTTCAGACGCCTACTTGATATCGGTGCTCCAGATGAGATGATATGGGGGATCTATGCCTTATATGAGAGAGTATCTGGTAGAGTCAGATGTCCAAGAGGCTTATCTCACTCACTTGCTAGCACCATCGGAGTGAAGCAAGGGTGCCCTCTTTCACCCACCCTCTTTGGTCTATACATTGATGAGATAGTGGACTTCATACGACAGCAGGGAGGGGAGGGCGTTGAGGTACGAGGGACCACTATTCATATTCTTTTATACGTTGACGATATTGTGCTCGTTTCAGAGTCTTCCGAAGGTCTACAGCACCACCTACGTGGCCTAGACGACTTTTGCGTACATAGAGGGCTATCTGTCAACCGTGGTAAAACCAAGGTTATGATTTTTCATACATCAGCACAGGCGAGGAGACGTAGTTCTTTCATAGTAGCAAGCGGACCGATTGAGGTAGTCGGATCATATGTCTATCTCGGAGTGACATTCACAGCAGCCTCTGGAGTTTTCTCTATGTCTCAAGCAGCCCGGGATCGCATCACACGTGGATACGCATCACACGTGGATACGCATCACTAGCCTTGATGGAGAGTAGCAAGAGACACCTCCTCATGGTACGCACAGACACGAGATTGGCTGGCCCACCATGGGTTTGACATAGACAGACTACCACCACTACAGTATGACTTACAGGCCCCCACCTATTCGCTCTCCCATCAGGAGAGGAATAGGGTCATTCGACAGGAGATATGGCATACATACATAAGGACATGGATTAGCCCCATGGATACATTGCCACCGAAAATGCTTCACTACCGTGAGCATTTTCTACAGATCTCAGACCAGGGCTTCATTGAGACTCCACGATACATGCAGACATACCTACCACACCACCTCCGAGTCGTCATTGGGCAGCTTCGAGTTTCATCACATCAGCTCGAGATCGAGAGTGGTTGGACCAGAGGAGTCCCTAGAGAGGAGAGGTGGTGCCCAGTATGCCATACAGAGATAGAGAGCGAGGAGCACTTTGTTATCAGATGTCGAGCATACTCAGATCTACGAGCACAATTCCATATAAAGGAGTCACTACAGTTGTGCATGACCACTGGAGAGCAACGGAGGTTGGGACGCTTCCTCACGGCAGCATGAGAGACGAGATCAGTCCCTACAGCCCACGCATCAGAGACAGGTGAGTACCCAGCAGACTATTACTCAGTTCTTTCAACGAGATGACCTACATCAGCCGGGCTCGCCTTCCCGAGGCATAGGACTCACTCTCGAGCAAGCAGCGGCACAGAGAGTACGACGTCGACCACATAGGGCTGGATACGGACGACCACGACTATACCATGAGGATATTTCACGCATCATGATAGCCCATGACCACATGATGGAGCACAGGAGCACCAGCACTACCTGGGTAGCTTTCCTTCAGGAGACACTCAGACCGTCGCCGATGTACGACATACTCCATCCACCCCCACCCATTATCTGTAGTTAGGATATATATATTCGCTCCCATCATGGGCCCCCATGTATTAGGTGGTCATTATCTGCAGAGTCAAAGCCACATCTCCCCATGCACCACTACATTATTACATTATCCCCACTACCTCTCCATCACCCGGTACACTATCCTGTGGTTGTTTCCAACCTTTTTCAGCCTATACAGTTTTGTGTAGCGAGTACTATTTTGTTTTATTTCTACACAAAGGTTACTACAGTTGTACATGGTTTTGTCTCATAGGCCAAGTTTGGCCTCCAAAAGACGTTAATATGACTTTCTTTCTTTCTTTCTTTCTTCTCTCTCTCTCTCTCTCTCTCTCTCTCTCTCTCTCTCTCTCTCTCTCTCTCTCTCTCTCTCTCTCTCTCTCTCTCTCTCTCTCTCTCTCTCTCTCTCTCTCTCTCTCTCTCTCTCTCTCTCTCTCTCTCTCTCTCTCTCTCTCTCTCTCTCTCTCCCTCCCCCCCCCCCAACACCATGCTATTTCAGAGTGTAAGTCATAGTGAGTTCATGAGAGATACCTTTGTCTTCAAGATATGGTTAAAGCCATTTGACATGTATGATGTACTTGTTATATGGAGTACCCATGAGGAGAGGTGGGAATCATAGTTTTTCCATACGTGAACCATACGGCAAACGCATACGGGTATGAAAGTATGAAAAAAGTATGGAATTTCATTTAAAATATCATACGCGAGATCATACTTCTGGCAGAAAAAATACTAAAAATCTGAAACTTATATATACAGCATATATATAATATTTATGTATGTATCTAGTGTATATATGTATGTATGTATATGTGTGTGTCTATATATACTTACATACACTATTCAGCATACCTTCAGGCCCAAAATGAAGACAAAAATTTTTCAAGAATGATGTCCGAGAAGTATGGAGTACGGAATGAATCATACGACAAACATACCCATACTTTTTCATACGTACGGAAAAAATTCCATACGCGTACGAAAATAACTATGGTGGGAATCACATCTTAGCTCTGTTTAGATGGGCTCACACATGAGTGCCATGTGGCACCCATGCGTGGAACCATGTGGGGGGCTCAATTGAATATGGAAAGAAAGATTTAATGGGGATGGTGCGTGGCTGGGCGGTAATTTTTCAAGGAAGAATCTCCGTGTGTGTGTCCACTCCGTAAAGTTAGCCGGCGAACTACCACGTTCTGCGTGCAAGCTACGTCCAAAATGAGGGGAGTCCTCCGAGGTTACAATGGTATCGGAGCAGGAGGAATCTTTGGTTCAGATTAGAACGTCCACGCACTCATGAAAACGACCAGCCATGCGCCCACGACGAGAGAAACCGCGCCCACGCGCTCACAAAGAGAGAGGGAGAGCTTCTTCTCTCGTCCTCCTCCTCCCCTCCTCTTGAGTGAAGGAGTGAAGCTTCTAGCCTTCTTTTTATAGTCCAATATCGGCGCCATCCCCCCGTATGTGGGATAATTCTGCTCGATGAACGCAACTGCTCGCGCATCCTTAAAAAGAATTGGTGGAGGAGGAGGTAAAGCTGAAGTTTATTTTTGAGTTTTTTTCCTCAAACTTGGGGGGACAAAATCTATGATTTGAATCAAGATTTTGGGAAAACAATGATATACACATGTATTATGGGATGTGGATATGGGCTATGGGTCATTTGCTTGTTCAAAAAGGCTTTAGCTTCTCAGTTTGGAGCTCTCAAAGTCACTACTCCACGAAGATTTGCTTTCCCAGAGTCTGGTCGTGACATACCGGGCTTCTCTGCACCATAACTTGCTCATACGATATCCGATTTCAGAAATTCTTGTCACGTTACGAAGCTGCACTCCTAAGCTCCACTGAAAAACTATTGTTGTTGGATTTTGACAAGATTTGGTCAACCAAAATCTCTCTGCAGCGCTTCAGCAGGAACTAGGCGGCCACTTCCGGGCTTAGTTTTCCATCACCGGCGTCCAAATTCACTTTTTTCACTCGGGATAGCTTTATAGCTTTGAAGTTCAGGTGCTGGGCTACATTTCTTGGACTGGCGAGGACTGTCGAATCTCTAAAGTGATTCAATTTCACTCAGTTTGCCCGGTTGAGGCTATTGCTACATGGTTTTGGCATTGTTCTTGTTGGTTTTTGGTGATTAGAACCTCCCCGGACCAACCGGACATTTCCAATTTTTGTTTGAGCCTGGCGAGAATTCAAAATCAGCGACCTCAATCTTCAAAGATCACTTGGATTTCGCTTCCGCAGCTTAATTTTGTACCAAGGAAGTGCTCTTGTGATATATTTCTCTTCTTCTTACATATTCAAGCTTTACTTCCATTTCTTTTCACATACTCTAGATAGCAAACGGGGGAAGGGAAGTGAAACATGGACTCTAAAGGGAAACAAATAATAGAACACACTTCTCCATCTAAAGAGCAACTAGAGGAATTTTTATGAATAAAAATCGTTCCTAGAGATTTAAATCGAGATTGAGGTTTTTACGATTTTTAAAAAATAAAAATCGTACGATTTTTATAACTATGTATACGAGACCAAGGTGCGAGTCATGATGGATGACTCTGCCACTCATAATGTATACAAGACCAAGGTGCGAGTCATGATGGATGACTCTTTAAGTAAAAAAATAAAAAACGATTTTTATGAATAAAAATCGTTGCTAGAGATTTAAATCGAGATTGAGGTTTTTACGATTTTTAAAAAATAAAAATCGTACGGTTTTTTTAACTATGTATACGAGACCAAGGTGAGAGTCATGATGGATGACTCTGCCACTCATAATGTTATAGACTATGCTCTCGTCAAGAAACTAAAGATTCCCAAGCAGCCCAGTGCACATAAATACATAATATCTATGATGCAAGGGGAAGACAAGAGGATATGGGATACTATGGTATCCAATTTGGAAGTCAAGATGCAACTATACAGATCATATGGACTTCCAAATTATGAATATGGAGAGGACAGACCTTGTCTTAGGAAGAGAGTGGCTATGGGGGTTGGGAGACACACTTAAACGCAGCTATCAAAACAACACACTTGAATTTGAAAAGAATGAAAGTAAGGTTTGTATTCAGAGAGAGAGATGTACCTAGTGCACCTCTCATTTCATCCTTAGAGTTGTATAGTCTTTGTTATTCTCAGCATATACAAGAGATGTTTTTATTGTATAGTCATGATTCATGATATTGAGCATTGTACAGACAGTTCATAGACAGTTCATATGATGTATATTTTCAAGCTAGGAATGTAAATATAGACAAGACTTTCTATTATTCTTTCTTGCAAGAGTGTGTGGTTAAAAGTTTTAAGGATCTTATGTTTGAGTATAAAGATGTTTTTCCCACTAACTTACCTAGAGGGCTACCACCTGAGAGAGGGGACATTGACCATGCCATTGAGGTAGTTACTAACACTAACCCTATTTGTAAGCCACCTTATAGGCTTAGTCATAGTACAAGAAGAGGTTTAAAAACGAGGTTTAAATCGAGGTTTAAATCGTTTAAATCGTAGAGATTTATAAAACGTTTAAATCATAGAGATTTATAAAATCGAAAATAAAAATCGGGGTTTTTATTCACTGTGAGAGATTTTTATATTTTGAAACATAAAACTATGTACCAATGCATATTTAACACCTTTTTGATATACCTGACATGAATAACATATAAAATCACCTTCCATGCATTTTAAATAAAGGAGTCAACATCATACATGAAAGTGAACAGTGGAACAATGGACATAATCAACTGCAGTCTACCAATAATTCAATGACTCAAGTCAATGAGTCCTCAATCATGCTATACATAATACAGCTGTCAGCAATGTCAATGATCAGTGATCATACAAAAGAAACACATAGATACGAAAAAGTAAACAAGCATCAAAATATAATGTCCGTCATCCATGGTAGTGCTGTGTAATATCAATGATCACATAACATATCTGTCACTGTCCAAGATCCAACTCCAAGAGTAGGTGAATCCTAAAGATTAACAAGACTCCAAAAAAAAGTGTAAAAAAAAAAAATCGTAAAAAAAGTGTAAAAAAATCGTAAAAAACGATTTTGAGATTTTTAAAACGATTTTTATATATAATTCGACGATTTTATTGTACTATGGGCTTAATGTTTCTCAGCATGATGAGGTTGAGAAGCAATTGCAGATGAGGCTATGTATAGACTATAGAGCACTTAATAAGGTAACTATCAAAAATAGGTTTCTAATGCCTAGATTGGAAGATCTATTTGATCAGTTACATCAAGCTAAGTATTTTACTAAGCTTGACCTTAGATTAGGATATCATCAGTTTAGGATTAAGGCAAAGGATGTCCCTATGACTGCATGTAGGACTAGATATGGGCACTATGAGTTTTTGGTGATGCCTTTTGCTCTCACCAATGCTCCTTCCACTTTCATGAAGCTCATGAATAGTGTTTTACGGCCTTATCTAGGACACTTTGTAGTAAACTTTTTGGATGACATTATGATCTATAGTGCATCGGAAGAGGCACACTTCGAACACTTAAGAAAAGTATTTCAAGTGCTAAGGGAAAATTCACTCTTTGCTAAGGAGTCAAAGTGTGAATTTTTCAAAACAGAGGTTAAAAACCTTGGGCATATAGTCTCCCAGGATGGAATCCATATGGATCCTGAAAAAGTAAGGACTATTATGGAATGGCCACATCCAAAGAACTTGGAAGAGCTGCATATCTTTCTAGGTTTATCAAGTTTCTATCGATGATTCATTAAGAATTATGCTAGAATTAAAGGGAAAGGGAAAGCCTTTCATTGGGGAGACGAACAGAAGCAAAGGAAGGAGAAATTGAAAGTAGCAATTGCTACAGCTCCACTTTTACATATGGCAGATCCCAACAAACCCTTTGTGGTTGAAACTGACGAAAGTGATTTTGCCATAGGAGCGGTTTAAGTACAGGATGGTCGACGAGTAGCTTTTGAGAGTGAGAAATTAGAACCAGCTCAGAAGAATTACTCCGTTTATGAAAAGGAGTTGTATGCAATTGTCCATGCTTTGAAGAAGTGGCGTCATTATTTATATGGTGCCAAAGTTACGATAGTGTTTGATCAAGAGAGCATTAAATGGCTCTTTAATCAAAGAGACCTTAAAGGTCGTAAGGCCCGATGGGCAGAGACCCTTCAGAAGTTTGATTATGAGCTTAGGTATAGAAAAGGAAAGTTAAATGTAGTGGCTGATTCACTTAGCCACATGGCTATGCTCAATGGACTGAGTTTTCCTCAGATCACTAGTGAGCTACTTGAATCCATTAGAGGGAAATGTAGGCTTGATCTTGCATATTCCGAGATTTGGAAAGCCATACAGAATGGGGATCATGATATACGGGTTTCCAGTGAGGAAGGAGTATCGACGGGTACTCAAGAAGGATTCAAGTGGAAGAACTACAGTGTCCATGATGGATATCTGTTATATAAAGGTAAGGTGTGTGTCCCTAGAGATTCTGAGATGAGACGGCATATTTTGTACGAGTGTCATGACACACCTAGTGGAGGACACCTAGGAGTTAACAAGACTCATGATCTTGTTAAGAGGCAGTTTTATTGGCCTTGACTTCATAAGGACGTCCTAGAGTATGTGCTTAGGTGCACTAAATGCCAAGTCAATAAAGTTGAGAGGTTGAGGACTGGAGGACTGCCACCCATTGGACATTCCTAATGGGAAGTAGGAGAGTATCTCCATGGATTTTATAGTCGGATTACCTAAGACACAGAGGGCAAGACTTGGTCTGGGTAATTGTGGATAGGTTAACCAAAATGGCTAGGTTTATTCCGACACGTATTACAATGAAGACACCAGAGTTGGCTAGGCTCTTTGTAGAGAATCTATACTGGTTATATGGTCTTCCTTTAGACATAGTTTCTGATCGGGATAGGAAGTTTACTAGCCACTTTTGGAGAGCGGTCTTCAAAAGGTTGGACACAAAACTTAGCATAAGTACGGCCGAGCATCCAGAGTCGGATGGGCAAACAGAGAGGGTTAACCAAATCCTAGAGGATATGCTTCGAGCATATGTGAATGAAAGGCAAACTAATTGGGAAGAGTACTCACTTATAGTAGAGTTTGCATATAATAGTGCCAAGCACTCTTCCACTGGGCATAGTCCATTTATGCTTATGTATGGGTTTCAACCAAGAGCTCCTTATGCAATAGGATTGCAGAATGAGAAAGTTCAAGCTGCAAAGGACTTCTTGGAAGAGATGAACGATATGCTTAGGCTTGCAAAGGACAACATTAGGAAAGCTCAGGATAGGGCTAGAGCCTATGCTGACCCTCAAAGGAGAGAAATCAACTTTGAGGTAGGAGAGAAGGTCTATCTTAGAGTTCAATCTAGGTCTGAAACCATGAAGACGAGACCTTGTCCAAAACTATCTCCTAGGTATTGTGGACCTTTCCAAATACTTAAGAAAATAGGAAAGATGGCTTACCAGCTCCAACTTCCAGAGAATAGTCAAATCCATCCAGTTTTTCATGTTAGCAGGCTTAAGAAAAGGCTGGGTGAATCTGACAACCTCATTCCAGATAGTGAGGTAGTAGAGTCTATTTCTGTTCAATCTATTCCACATGAACCTGAAAGCATACTACGCGCTCGAGAAAAACGGACTAGAAGTCACTTATATAAAGAGTGTCTAGTAAAGTGGAAAGATAGTTCAAAAGATAGTGCCACATGGGAACGGGTTAGCACCCTTCAAAGACGGTTTCCCAGTTTTAGATCACCTTCCCAAGGGTCTTCTTAAGGGGAAGGATACGAGGAAACAACACGGAATCACCTCTTAGCTCTGTTTAGATGGGCTCACACATGACTGCCATGTGGCACCCATGTGTGGAGCCATGTGGGGGGCTCAATTGAATATGGAAAGAAAGATTTAATGGGGATGGTACGTGGCTGGGTGGTAATTTTTCAATGAAGAATCTCCGTGTGTGTGTCCACTCCGTAAAGTTAGCCGGCGAATTACCTCTTTTTGCGTGCAAGCTATGTCCAAAATGAGGGGAGTCCTCGGAGGTTACAATACTCTCCTCCTCTATCACTTCTTAAAATCTGAATTTTGACTTTCATTTTCAACCATAACAACAAACTTCTTGAAAGTAATAACTAATTATAACTTCGTCTTTAATCCGAAAACCCAAAAACATATTGAATAATCGTCAGTAAATGTGAAAAAATACATATGTCCCTAGATAGAATATGGTCTCCATGGGTCCATTAACATCTCAATGTATGATCTGCAACTTAGTGATAAATCCATGCTTCTTGAGTAGAAGCTTGTGAAGCTTTTCTTCAAGACATCCTTTGCAAAACTCTACACCATCTGGTAAATCAAAAGTAGGTGATTCTCCAACATACCTTCATCTTTGATATGCTTAAGAGTTATATAATCGATATGGCTAAATCTAGCATGCCATAACTTCATATTCTCCTTTGGTGTAGAAGACTGTATAACATTAGCCTGAATAGTTTTAGAAAACACACATACCACTTCTGTTTTCACCTTGTAAAAGACAATGCTACTAATTAGGTGTGACGATCTAGCATGAATCCTCCTTTAAAACAACTTTATAACCTTCTGATAAGAAAGTAGAGATAGAAAGCAAATTCTTTTTTATTTCCAGAACATAGAGAACATTAGATATAGTGAATTTATTACATGCTCTTGACTTTAAAGCAAATTCCCCAACACCAATAACACCCAAATCATGAATATCTACTATAGTCATCTTTCTACATGCTTAGTAGATCCAAAATCAAAAATCCAAAGGATCTTCATAAATTGCATTTAATTTTGTTTGATGAAAAGCTATTTCTTCTATACTAACACATGCATAAGAGTCTTCACTAGAAGAATTAGGTTTTGAATCTTCTTCAGCAGTATTATATGATACTCTTTTCTTCTCATTGAAAATCCTGCTATATGATAACCTTGTTTCTTGCAATAATGGTATATACCCTTTTTTGATGTGGATGTAGATGAAGTAGACTTCTCTTTAGGTGTGATAGAAATAGTCTAGAAGAAGATGTAGAGGAAGGCTTTGAAGTAGATGACTTACTTTCCTTTTTGCATTGTTAATCTTGAAAATCTCCTCCTCCTTATCTCTGGATGATGATACCATGGCTTTATCATTATATTCATCTTGAAGCAACAAAAATCAAACCTCTTTAAATGATAATTCTCTATCTCTTGTAGAAAGAGAAAGAGAAATAGCAAACAAACAATATATAGATGGAAGGGAGTTGATAAGAGTATTTATAATCTCTTCATCATATATGCTAACTACAACATTAAGAAGTTGATCATGAATGTCCTTTAAGCTTTAGAATATAAGATTGAACTAACTCACCAACTTTCATCCTTGTGCTGACTAATTGTCAGCTTATATGAGCTTTCTTTCTAACTCCAATCAAGCCTGACATGAGGTTTTGCATGACCTAATTTAGGGATAAATATGATGCTTCACTCCCATAGCAATGAGTGAAAGTGCTTATGTAACTCTAGAATCCAATCTGGACTGCCCTTCTGAATCCTGATGATTGAATCTTCTTCCCTTTGTTTGTAGATGATGATGTAATTTCTTCTTCTTCCCCTTCAATTTGTTGAGCAGAAATTGCAGTAGCAAGCCTCTTAGATGAACAAGCTACATCTTCTATGCTTGGCTTTGCCTTGGATATTAACAATTGATAATATTCCACAAGTCCTTGGAAAGTAGCAAATTCATCATCATGAAACTCCACATTGGATCATTGGAAATTCCATCAAGCTTGTCTTCTTGTTCCAATGATTTAAGTAACCAATAACTTTCTCTTTGTATAGCCTTGGCAGCCATGTGAAAAGCTATAAAGTGAAAGCATAAAGCTGTCTAAATCGTAAATCCGCACCAATCAACAAAATCCATTATGTGCTTTTCATATGATCGAATTGCTTTTCATGCATGCTTTATGGTTGATTGAATAATAGCCCTTAGATTGAGTGCTTTTCAAACATAAAACCTTAGCCATAGATCTAAATTATGTGAAAATCACTTTGAAAAGCAAAAATCAGGGTTTGAATTTCGAAGGGGTTACAGGTCTCAAACATGCTATATATTAATAGAAAGCTCTTGATGAGTTCTTTAAGACTATGCAGTAAATATTTTTTACCATCTTTGACCAAATTTTGACGATCTCCAAAATTACGGTTTGCAAGAATTTTGGCATTCTGATATTGTTTTCCAGCACAACTCAATACGACATCGTTTTCCATCACGACTCAATACTATGACATCCTACTAACATCATTAGTGCCCAACAATGGGTATAAAACTAAGAACAAATACATGCTCTCACACACAAACCCCACAATGCATACACACCACGAACATGAACTCACATGCAGATATGTATGTATGTATGTATCTATGTATGTATGTATGTATGTATGTATGCCGTACATGTGTATGTATGTGCATACATATGTGTGTATGTATGTGCATACATATGTGTGTATGTATGTATGACATATGTGTGTATGTATGCATGTATGTATGTACGTCCATACGTATGTATGTATGTATGAATGCACGCATGTATGTATGTATGTATGAATGCACGCATGTATGTATGTATGTATGTATGTATGTATGTATGTATGTATGTATGTATGTATGTATGTATGTATGTATGTATGTACGTATGTACGTACATACGTACGTATGTACGTACATACGTACGTATGTACGTACATACGTACGTACGTATGTATGTATCTATGTATGTATGTATGTATGTATGTATGTATGTATGTATGTATGTATGTATGTATGTATGTATGTATGTATGTATGTATGTATGTATGTATGTATGTATGTATGTATGTATGTATGTATGTATGTGTGTGTGTATGTGTATAAAACATAAATAGGTATAGAATTAGAGATCGAATCAAAGGATACATAATCATTGGAACTGCACAATCTATAGAGATCCAAGAGATTATTCAAAGCACAGGCTCAGTATATGTTTTTTTCTTTTCTTTTCTTTTCTTTTTTTTCCCCCTTTTTTTTTCACTGCACAATCTATAGAGATCCAAGAGATTCTTCAAAGCACAGGCTCAGTATATGTTTTTTTCTTTTCTTTTCTTTTCTTTTTTTTCCCCTTTTTTTTCTTTCTTTTTCCTTTTTTTTGGGTAGGAGGGAAAAGGGGGGTTGTCTGGGTGGCTTACCAAACGCTCAAGTCGATGCCAACGTATTGATCCATTATTTCTAATAAGTAGTTCTCTGAGAATTTCCCTCATATCAGGATCAGGATCAGCAAGCAGCCTACCAATTATAAAAGGATATGCACTTGCCACAACTTTAAATTCTGGATCTAGAAGAGTGGCTGTTCCTTCAAGTGATCCTAATGCTCTGATAACCAATGCATAATGTGGAGGAAGACGGAAATTGTATTTGTACATGACATTCGACAGTTGACTCATGATTCCCTGCATATCAATCCATAATCAGTAGCCCCACCCAGCAAGTCAGTGTCATTCTTCAGCAAATTAACCTCAGATAATAAACTTAAAAGCAATGGACAGCAAGCCGGAGCTTGTCACCTGGAAATCCAACTGGGCTTTGGACTTTTCATCACCAAAAGATGCATGCAACTCAACAGCAATATCTTGAAGGTTGGCTCCTTTTGGTACAAATCCAAGAACCAAGAAATCGTTTGCAAGTCCCAAAGAGTCCCTGTTTACAAAATGAACAAGCTGCACAACCACTATCAGCTAAATCAGGGCATGCCAAGCCAGGAAAATGTCAGTGTATTTTCATCGCAGTTCTTAAGCTACAAATGGATAGAGCAATCAAACCAAAGACCAGTAACATTCCTTTAGCTGCTCAACTATGATGCACAAGCCAATGCAACTGCACGTTTGAAAATGTTAATTTGAATTTGTACATTTGAGCTGTATATAAAGATCAAATCCAACATCCAACTGTATGCACATCTCAATCAGACCTATTTCTGAAAACCATGAATTTGTCCATTTACATTATACATAAAGATTGAGCCCAACCATCCATGCTATACTTCAAATCAACATTTCATTGAACATCTCCATATTCATAATGTTAAGAACCCATATTACTCCCCTTCTCAAAAGCATTTTCCTATGTTTAAGGAGATCTTGGTTTCACTTATGAAATATCCAATAAAATTACTCTCTTTCAAGGGGCTCTACCACTCTCTTAATGAAATGATAATGTTTATGTAGCAAGTTCTTCGATACTTTTCTTTATCCACTACACTCATTATATCTTCATACCTTTGTTTCATCCGTCACGATTTACCCTTGTTTAAACTTTAAGGGATCAGCTTACATACATATCAATAAGACACACGCGTACTTTTTTCTTAATCATAATCCGAGAGGACCAATATCCAAAAGCCTTTATCATAGCATTTGATGGATGAAAAATGTACTTCATGGTATTAATTTCTTAAGCTGCAACCAAGTTAATGGCACACACACTCATAAACTTGCAAGGAAGAGCTTCTAAGAACATATTTCCTTTATCAAAGGCTAAGGCATTCCTGCACTGCCAAGTGTAACAGAGTATTATATTCAGAGTCTAAGTTAATCGGCGATCCAAATAACACCATCAGGATGCCCATAAGTTTAAATATTATAACAGACTTATTTATTCTGACCAACCACTTATATATGATAAGGAGGAGTTCCAGCTACCTATTATATCTCCAGCCTCATCGGCATTGTGAGCATGGTGATATGGGGCAGGTCACACCATGCCCTTGAGGTGGTCGCTGCCATGTATGGCTGCAGGCTACCAGACTTGGGGGTGGGCCAATGTGGGCATTATGGCTGGGATGCGAGGCTGATGTTCGATTCTCTATGTTGGTGAATATGTCTTGTGCTTTGTATTGTGTTACAGGATGGATCCTGGAGCTGTCCAACATTCGTATCAGAGCCTTGTCCTGCAAAAAAGAACAAGACATGGCGGCTAGAGCTCATGGACCCAGGATGGTTCAGCCTGGCATGCCTTCCAGTCCCCTGCTGGCAGGGGTATGGGACACTTCCATCCGGATACGAGGACAAGGGGGGCACATGCCAGCCAGTAGTTGGAGGCAGAGGTAAGTCTCTTTCATCCCTTATGTCCATGTTCATGGATAGCGGAGCAGGAAAGTTTCTCTTTAACCTTTCCATGCTGGCTGTCCCAAGGCGACTGTGCCTTCTCCTGACTGGAAGGGGAAGATAGGCCATTGGAGCTGCCCATAGGGAAAGGAGAAGGGGAAGGAATTTGTGAGGATGGAAAAGTCCCATGATTCCTTTGTGGGATGTAGATTTAGAAATCATGCATACTGCTGGTTTGATCCTCTGCTGGCAATTAAATCCAAGGATGACCTAAGACTTACAACAAGGGCAAAAAAGAATGGACATCACAAAGAAAAGATTCGCTCAAGTCGGGAGAAAAAGGCCAAAAAAAGGTGGGTCAGGAAATGAAATTCTTCGAAAAGATTTTAAGTGCTAACATTGCATTGTAGAGTGCCACTCTTCCTCTCACTTATGGCACACAGGACATATGTTACCCAAGCTCATCAACAAAAGAAGGAAAATGTGCACACATACACAGTAGACATCGAATAGTCATTGAATGCACATGAGCATGCATTAAGAACCCCTCTCTTCAAACTCCCAAGAAAGAACAACTTTGAACTACCAGCTAGGGGAAACACTCGACTCCTCCACATAGCCTAGTAAATATTGAGGCCATGTGCACTCTAGCCTCGATGGATACTGCACTGCCTCCATGTGGGGGATGCAAAACACACATCATGAACTATATAAGTACATATCAAGAACCTAATACAAAGCCCAAACATGATGGAAGGCAGATGCAACTTAATTTGAGACATATATAGTTGAGCCCCCTGCATGAATTCTACCATCCTTCAAGGAGACCTACAAACACACTTAGGAGCTTGAAAAAGGTGACAATGTTGTCTTTTGCGAAAGAGCATTAAGTGCCACTCTTCCTCTCACTTATGGCACACAGGACATATGTTACCCAAGCTCATCAACAAAAGAAGGAAAATGTGCACACATACACAGTAGACATCGAATAGTCATTGAATGCACATGAGCATGCATTAAGAACCCCTCTCTTCAAACTCCCAAGAAAGAACAACTTTGAACTACCAGCTAGGGGAAACACTCGACTCCTCCACATAGCCTAGTAAATATTGAGGCCATGTGCACTCTAGCCTCGATGGATACTGCACTGCTTCCATGTGGGGGATGCAAAACACACATCATGAACTATATAAGTACATATCAAAAACCTAATACAAAGCCCAAACATGATGGAAGGCAGATGCAACTTAATTTGAGACATATATAGTTGAGCCCCCTGCATGAATTCTACCATCCTTCAAGGAGACCTACAAACACACTTAGGAGCTTGAAAAAGGTGACAATGTTGTCTTTTGCGAAAGAGCATTAAGGCTCTCTTTGTAATCTTTGAAGAGCAGCTTTGCAACATTCAAGTAGTTTTTTCCTCAACTAATGAAATGCTATCTTTGGTGGAGAAAACAATACTAGCCTTCACTGAAACTTCATTTAAGGAAAACATAATGCATCATCCAATTCCTTTAGCGTAAGACTCTGGAAAAGTCATACATGTTGGTAAAATCAGTTTCTACAAAACTTATGTCAGACACTAACCGTTCTAATCAAACCGATTCGATATTCCCTGGGGAAATCCCCCATCATGCCGAAGTCAAAATATGCCAACATGCCTTCTTTTGTTACCACTAGATTTCCTGGATGGGG
>CM035410.1:48524960-48567460 GCA_020310875.1 Ceratopteris richardii
ACCAATTCGATTCTATGCTCTATATTCCTGCAAGGAGGCAAACCCGATGGTAGTTCCTTTAAAAACAACTCTTGGAATTCTGCTCTCACTTTGGCTGAGACTCGAGAGTACTGGCACATTCCAACTTGAGTCTCCATGACTGCATGAATCCATCTCATCATACGACAAATACATGAAATAAAGAAAATAGATATACTTACAATCAATTTTGAGCAACTTGGTCGCAGTCACCAATCGTGTCTCTTGGAGATCTGGTTCTCCACGGATCAGTAATCTCCTTCCCTCATGCTCAAACTGACACACATGCGAAGCAAAATCAATGACTACTTTCTTCGTCGCATGCCACTTCTTACTAAGAACTATGTCGAATCGAGCTAATCTCGCTATCTCAAAGTCCAATTTGTCCTCATAGGACTGGATTTGAATAGGAAGATCAACTACTCGTCTATCCCAAGTCTAAGTTACCTTCCCGTCGGCTAGCTCTACGATATAAGTATAATCTGACTGTACCGTATCTAAGCATAATCTCTTGACTAATCGGGAACTAATAACATTATGAGTCGAACCTGTGTCAAAGAGTACCTTGACAGGCTGTCCTGCCACCACTCCTCTAATGACAATAAGCTCAGTATCTGGGAACTGGTATCCTTTCTGTGCCACTGGCGAAAGCACAGCATCTGGCACAGTCGAAACCTTTTTAGTGACCGTCATGGCCACTATGGGAGATGATAATGGAGATGGGAAATCCCCAAACTCATCCTCACTCCCACCCCCTGCCTGAGTCGGATTTATGACTATGGTGGCTGCTATCTTTTTCTTTTTAGGACAATCCTTATACAAGTGCTGCCCTAAGCAACCATAGCACAAACCCTCTTTCATTGCCTTCTCTTTTTGCTGAGGGGTAAGAATAGATCGGTTATATGCCCTCTCAGCCAGAGCAGACACTTTTCTCTTTCCTCCTGAGACTGTCTGGATCATGTGCACTTGCTTAGCCTCCATAGAAGGCTGTGCACTGACCGAACCAGGAGTCGAAGTATGGAAAGGTCGGCTAACCCTAGTCCATGGGGATCTTTGGCCTTGGGAAACTGTGATCATGTGGCCGTTCTCATAAACCAAAGCCATCTCTGTGGCTTGTGCCAAAGATTGACACCGCTCCTTCCTCACTAAAGGTCGGATAGTTTCTCTGAATCCCAAAACAAACTTGTGGACTTGAAGAAATTCTGGAATGGTATCAGGTACTTTAAGAAGTACCTCTCTATACCTATCTGCGTATTCTTGAACTGATTGATTCTTCTGACTAATGAAGAACCAAGTATCTAGTGCTCTAGACCTTTCATCAGGTGGTACAAAATTGTTATAAAATAGGATTTTAAATTGATCCCATGTTGTGGGCTCCTTGTCCTGCGTCTATCTTACGCCACCACCTATGTGCGACATCCATAAGGTTATCAGTGCCTTCTGAATCTTGTGCCTATCATCAGTGATGTGACACATACGGAAGCACTGTTCCCACTTGGTGAGCCACTGCTCAACCGCGTCAGCAGTCCTAGCGCTAGTTGAGCCATGATATCTTGGCGGCTTAAGATCCTTAAGCTGCCATCTGGCTTCTCTAACTAAGACGCTATCTCTAGGGACTTATGAAGTTTGATGCTCATCTGGAGCATCTACCTCCATCTCTGGCAAATCAGAATCGAGCGGCTCTTCTTCTTTCTTGGAACCACGCACGTGTTCCAAGATATCTTGAAGAGAGCTCTCTAAGAATGAAATTCTATTATTCATAGCTTGGATTGGATCAACGGAAGGTTCTTGTATCTGTCCTAGCATGTGATGATGGTTCGGGTTCCATGTTAGGACTAAAGACAAGTAACTTTTCTTTTGGTTTTCTCTTTTTTTTTTTTTTAAATAGACTAATCAAACGTAGATACTAGTGGCAAGCGGAAAAATAATCAAACGTAGATACTAGTGGCAAGCGGAAAAAGAACCAATCAAAGCCTTTGCTTAACAGAAAAAGACAAAAGAAAGAAACTTTAATATGTTTCCTAAACTTCAATGCACATGCATGCTAATATTTTAGAAAATTTCGGCAACCTAACGGCGTCACTTTAAAATCCGAAATAATTTCGAAAACGTCAAGCATTTAACAAAATCAAATCATCAGTGCCGATAGGCACGATCTATTTTATCTTCTCAACGAAGACCTGCAATTGAAAACTTTTCCAAATATGATGTTGGGCTCTACAGGCCCTCAATCAAAATATTTCTCTTGCCGATACCTGCCGATACTTACCACCTGTAAGAAAAGCTCAAGCATCGACCATACATCTCTACTTACATCATTCTACACGTATGCATTAATGCTTCTAACAAGCACAATCAACAAAAATAATCAATCAAATATTGACTAAATACTTATCTCAAATTCTTTTGGTATTCGTGAAGCATCCAATTGAAGAGCTATGGGTAGACTATTCACTTTCTTTGGTTCGTGAATCGCATAAATCTTCAAGAAGTGCTTCGTTGAAGGTGCTGGATGAAGAACAGTCTACTTCCAACCTTTGTTGGAGGCAATATCTGGACCCAAAGTATGGCTTACAGCCATTGTCTGGAAAGATCTCTGAGAGAGCTTTCTAACAAGACCAAGAACTCCAAATTTGGATAAGAATTGACCAAGTGAGAACCAAAAAACTCGGAGGAGGTAGGGTAAATTGGCTCAATAAGTAAACTCGTGGCTATGGCATAAGAAAGAATTGTAGATTGCTTCAGCCTGAAGAACGCGCAAGAGGTTATGTCTATCCCACATATACAGTGCAAAGCCTCAGTACTATATCCATGTCTGGCCCAACTGAACATTTAAACAAAAGAAACTTTGTCTTCCCGTGCTCTACGCATGAGGTAGAGCTGGCATCTGTCTCATCCTCCCAGCGGGCATCGTCCGTATATTCAGGCAAACTCGGGCACGATCTAAATCTTGATGTGCGGGTAGTAAATTCGCCCCAGGCGCCTGGTCACATAAAACGGGTAGCAAGTTGGGCAGGCGGGTGGTTGCGCGGCAGCAAGAGGAAGGCGGGTCTTGCTACAGTTCAGAGGGGCGGGGCGCCGGGGTCACATGGACTCCCTTCTTCCAAAAAATAGCCGCCTGATGATCGAAGATGAGAAGAACGCGAACGCGAGAGAGATGAACACGACCCTCGAAAAAAAACATGCATGAATTCTCCTACCACTACACAAGTTCTCTCCAAAAATAGCTAAAAAAAAAACCATGCTCTGATACCAAGTATGAGGCTCTCCTCAAAAGAAGACATGCAAATGATGTGTGTGCCACTCTCCTCCCATCCATTTATATCCTCTTGTATCTAAAATAGCAGTGATCTGGAATGATCTAGCGTCGCCATGTGGCCAGCATGCAACACTCATCTCCACTAATCATCAAATACCTTAGGATATACCCCCGAGCTTAGGACCTTGGCTAACTAGCCCTCGTCCCACACACACATGGAATGGTCTCTGTAGACCAATGTCTGACATAAAAGGGAAAAAGAACATATAAGAAACTTAATTTGAATTTGAAACATGATTCATAAATGATGAATCACAAATCACAATGTACTCACCACATGCCTTTGCCCTAGAGGTTTTGCTTCGAGTTTGTCAAACAAACCTCTGTTGCTCTTTAAAGAGCATGGAATAAATGTCCCTTTCCTCATGAGGTATCTCTGGAATACCCTTGACATCTGATATGTCAATAGTATCCACATTTACCTCTAATTTAGAAAATTGAAATACATTATACAAATGAAAGATAAGTTACAACTTACAAGTAATAAGTTATAACTTATAACACATTACACAATTAAAGGGATCATGATTCATGATATAATCATATACCTGAAGTGGATGCGTGTAATTGCCTTTCTTTTCTAGCAACTTGAGATTACAATGGCAATACACCAATCTCTCAAGTTGCTCTGAACTCAACCTATTTCTCTTTTTTGTGTGGAATAGAGCCCAAGTGGTCCAATTCCTTTCCGCGGGGCCAGTGCTACAATCTTGTGACAAGACTCTGATAGCAAGCTTTCTCTACATAATACAAAATGCAAAGTTTAATGTTAGTTCAAGTTGTAACTTGTAATTTATAAAATTACAAGTTACATAAATGATAATACAAACACATGTATGATGTATCATGTAAGTTTTAAGATAATATAAAAGTTAAATATATACCAATAAAGGTGTGCCCAAGCCAAATCTTTCCCACCATGTCACGGGCGCAAGCTGGTTCTCCCGTAAGCGTGTTGTGGGGTTCCCAAAATACTTCTCACTCGTACGAAATGCATACCGCTCTTTCTCTAGCTGATCTATCATGTGCACATCATCTCCTGTCCACATTTTCACATATGTGAGCCAATTATCTTCCAATTCATTATCTAAGTATGCCTCCTCATTACGCCATAATGGATGTAGAAGATGTGCAACTGTATGGATTGGTTTATGAAACCAATCCCCTCCTTCTCACACATTCTAAGAGCTCATATTTCCTCGAAAAGAAAAACATAAACATCAATGCCCTAAATATATTTAGAACTTTGGGCTTGCTAGTAACAAATCGCACGATGAATTTTGCTTTCTCAAGCACAACTCTCATCCAAGATAACTGCCCAATATCTTCCATCATCAAATCAAGGCTGTGAGAGGCACATGGAGTCCAGGTTATCTTAGGATACTCTTCTTGTAACATACAGCCCATGGATACACAATTGGATCCATTATCTATGACAACCTACATGACAAATTCAAAAATCAAGGATCATTTCAAACTTCAATCATCAAAGCTATAGTGTGACATGTCATTACACATTCGTAATACCTTCACCACGTGCTCGGGGCCGATTTCAGTAATGGCTTCCCGCACATGTCTATAGATGAACTCACCTTCATCATAACTGGCAATTGCACATTTATATAACCAATATATACATTATGCATGCAATGTGCATGATGGTTATGCATCATGCACATTACATGCATGATCATTGATCATTGATCAATGATACCATAAAAGATGAAATATGAATCATGATTTATAAACTATGATCTATCTAGATTCTAGTTCAAACTTCATAGTTACTACAAACTAATATCAATAACTAGAAAATATGTATGAAAGTTGAAACATGTGTCATGAATGATGAATCATACCTTCGACAGTAGTACCGGGCTGAAAAGCAAGTATGGCACGAAGAAACATTGTGCCCTTACATGAGGATACTAAAATATTGTACACACTTCTTTTTCTTATATCTGACCATCCATCACACAATATAGAGCAGCCATATTTTTGCCATGTCATCCGCAAAGAAAGCAACTCTGTCTCAAGATTGGACTTTTCTTTCTTTAGTAACTTTGTTCTCGATACTTGTGCAGATGGTCCTTGCCATGGTGCACGCACCTATTTTGCTCGTAGCATTTATCAATCTCTTCCATGCAACGATATTAGCAACATTGAATGGAATGCCACATTGGATGAAAAGTTTCGTCATCACATGTGTGGCCACTTCCATTGCTTGCTTTTGCAAGCTTGCTTTCATGCTTGCTTTCATGAATATACTAGTAGATGGAAAATCATATGGAGTGTTCACTTGACTTACTTCAGCATCTGATGGTGTGGAGGATCGAGGCCATGAACCTTTGCTTTCACTTCGTGCAATCTTAGAAGTACATGCTGAATCATATTCCCCACTCCCTCATGTTGGTTATCCTCATTCATCTCTTCCGCAACATTACCAACTCCTCTATTGACTTGAAGTTTTGCCATCAGCTCATCAAAAACTTTGGGTGGCACTTCTGTGCATTTCCCAATGCCACCACCTTTCAGCCCAAGCAAATGAGCTCTTACACGTGAGCCTGAACCTGTGAAAGTACCTTCACAATGCTTGCACTTCCATGTATTTGGCCCGATGGTTTGCACATGAGAGCGAATAGGATCGGGCAGCCTACCCATCTTTTAGAGAAATGGTAATCCTATAGGCTGAAATAAATTAAAAGAAAAAGCAACAATAAAACACTTCATTAGTTTCAACTTTCAAATTTTAAACTACTAAGTAGATAGTACTAAGTAGTAAGTACTAAGTTAGAGTCCCGACCTCCAAGTTCCACACATACCACTTTCAATCAAGCAATGTAGGCAACAATCCACGTGCAGCTGAGGACTCAAATTTGCAAAAAAAATCGCTCAAAACCAGGGTTTAAAAATCTTCCCCAAAAAATTCGTCAAGCAAAAAATTAAAAAATCGCGATTCGAAAGATTTAAATCGTTGACGATTAAAACGATTTTTATTTTCCGAAAAAATCACGATTTTTTTGCACTATGCATGGTACTGAAATTTCCAATACATGAACGAATTCAACGGTGAGCTAGATAGCTCTTGAATTCCTTAGGATATGCTCTTCCACTAGCATTGAGTAGTCCATCTCTAGTTGATAGAAGGAGATTTGTAGTGATACACGAGAATATTGAGTCCTTGCATCAAAAATTCCCTCCAATTTTCTCTAAGCTTCCCTTGCACTTTTTGATACATGCAAGGTGATGTATATATTCTTTACTCAAGTTGATGCCCCTCTTTGAGTTGTAGCTCCAGCTGTAGAAGAGGTTGCAATTTGAGCTTGAGCTTGAACCTCGGAAAATTCTAGAGGAGATGTTGTGTGTAATCCAATACCTCCTCCTTCTAATAGCTTTACTTCAGCTTCAACCTCATCCCAAAGATCATTGATCATGAGATGATGTTGGACACATGTTTGCCATATATGGAAATTACTTCCATTGAAGTGACCTGATAACATCATATTGGAGGCTTCTATATTCTCTCAACAAGAGCTTAAGCAACATGCTCAAGCTAATACTCTACGCACTCACACTCCTCTTGGTGCCAATTTCATGACGAATAGAGAGTAGACATACTCTATATACACAAAAATTGAATAAAAGAGAGAGAGAGAGAGAGTAGAGACAAAGAGAGAGAGGCATTCACATGTAGACAAAGGAGCACAAGCTCCACACAATAACTTCTATATTTCAAAAAGATAGCTCCAAGAGCATGTACACCTAGGGTCAATGATGCAAGTGATAATTATGAGTTTCCCATGTGTCCTTAGTCTCACATATATATATATACATATATATATATATAGGCAAGGTAAATAAAGTGAAACACTCAAAAATCTGATTTCTGCAATTTACTATGCAAAATCTATCGCAAATTACGTAAGTGACTATTTCGGCTCTTTCTTGTGGATTTTAGAATGCCATGTTGGCATATATATCCACCCTTGGATCGAATCTACTTGATTTATGAAAAAATTGCCAAGTGGCAATGTTTTTTATGCTTATAACTTGCGTTTCAATTTTGACCCGATTTACAGGTTTAAATTTGGACCTTGAAATTGGTGGTGAATGATGGTGTTATACATGGTTGGATAACTGCTCAGGAGAGCTACATAAATATGTAATAAAATTGTTTTCCATACTGTATGACCATTTCTAAACATGGTAACCATTTTTTATCATTTGTAAACTTGTAGGCAGGGTTTCCCTAGTGGAACGTTGACTCTTTTTGACAATTTTGCTGACAAAGCTTGCATTGAGAACTAACGCACATACCTCTGAACAAGATTCTCATGCATGGCCAATAAAAGTATTGGCCTACTTGAGCCAAGGTAGAGTGTATGCCAATGTATCCTACACTCAATGCATCATGACACTCATATAAGATTAGTCGACGAATGTCATCATCATCAAGCACAAATTTGCTCTACCTAAAAAGTAATCCATTCCAAATGGATAACTATTCCACTATTTTTCCTTGAGGTGATGGATGGAGCAACCACCATGGCTATCCAAGCTACCTGAACTTGACTTGACTAGTTATCGCACCCCACCAAAGTGGTGGTAATTACAATAACGCCCCCCAAAAGAAAGATAGAAATTTGTCGTTATACTTGCAAAAGAAAAAGCATTCACCTTAAGGATCCTCTCATGGCCTCAACCACCACATTGGTGGCACCCTTCTGATACCTAATCTTGAAGTTTATCTCGTGCATGAGTTCCGCACACCTCAACTTTGTTAGATCCCTCCAAGATCAGCCCTACAATACAAGACATGAAACAACCCATATTCAAAATATAGGGAATCGAACATAGGTTCCAAAGCAACCCATCCCCCTCCCCCCCACAAGCCTGTGACCACGCACAATAACAATCACCACAAGGACATGGTGTCTTGTACCACCAAGCCCACACCATACAAGTGTGTGAGTGACTCTACCCACAAACCATGAGCCCATACATCCATCATATGAATGTGTATGAATGAGGCCCTAGAGTCCTATTTGTATGACTCCTTCCTCACTTTCTTGGTTCACATTGGGTGGACACATGCTCATAAACATAGTACAAAGAGAGTTTTAAAAATGAATTTTAAAAACGGGTTTTGAAACATGTAGTACGTAAGGTAATAAAAAACGAGTATTATATTTCTTTGCAACACACACACATACATATACACACACACATACATATATATATATATATATAAGATAATCCATGAATAATGTATATCTAGCATTCGTTTACATATCTAGTGCTAAAAACACATAAAAAACCTGATCTTCATACTAATATCTTATAGAAGATAGTACATGTTGTGATCTATGGGTGTAGATATGCAAGCCTCCCAGCATGGATCATGGTTACAGTGCTCTTAGGTAATGGAGACATATGCATATTACCTGCCTCTCAACTCGATGGAGTTAAACAATCAACTCTTTCATGGTTTTTTGAGGTATGAAAGGGCATTTCTCAATGCCTCTATCTCTCCACCCAAGGAGATGAGCTTTCATGCAAGGTGTTGAACCACGATAAACACTCATGCAATAATTGCATTGCAAAGAGGTAAGAGTTATTTTCACATGGTTATACGTGACATCAACAGCTCTACGCAAGGTAAAAGCTAATGGATAGTGAGAAGAATCAGATGGTTTTCTATCTCTCTCTATGTGCCCAACGAAAATCCTAACTTCACAAATGGTTGAAGTTTGAAGGCTTAAAAATGAATAGTAAAGGGCCAAGGCTGAACCAATGATGCTCAAAGGAATGCTTAAAGGAAGCAAGCAAGAGTGCTCCATGGGTGCAAACACTAAAACACTGCTCACACACTGAAAACTGGAAAAAAAAATCATCCATAAGGAACCCTCACATGATAAAAAACATACAAACCTATCAAAAAAACATATTAGTACGTTTAGGATGTTCAAGAGTACTAAATGTTTTTTATTTTTCATTAAAAACGTGTTTTTTTGTACTTTGCTTATATATAATTGTAAGCACCCATCACTATGTCCGACGAGGCTATAGATGTCACACTTCCCTTCTTAATCCTAGCAATCTCTTGGGAAATAAACCAAGGAAATGACTTCAATGACTTGACAAACTCCCAAGTAGTCGACTTGAGCATGTTCTTCCACTTCATCAGGTACTCAGGAGAAGAAGCCTTACGAGAACTCTTAGCCCTCTTATCAAGAACAGACTCGAATTCTAGTGGAATATAATAGGACATCTCCTCTAGAGCCCTAACCTCCTCAATGACCACCTTGTTGTTCTACCCAAGTTGCTCTTTCAAGTGACTTATATGGAAGCCAAGATTAATGACTATCTCTCGAGGCAAATCAAAGCTCCAAAGACACCCAATTTACCTTCTTAGTGATACCTGAAAGGTCCACAATACTTGGGAGTTAACTTTGCACACCTTTCGGTATGCATCATCTTAGAATCCGAGGGCACCCTAAGATACAACCCACATATGCTCTTGGTGACCTCGAGCCTATTAGCATAAAATTAGCATAATCTTGTGTCATCTTTATGCTTTCCCCCTCAATCTGCATCATTTCTTACATATCTTGCAAAAAATCAGCTACAATCCATGCAAGATTCTGGAGGTAAAACACATAAATCAGAATTTAGTTTCAAGAAAAAGGAAATCGCAGCAATAGTTGAAGAAAAGCATGAAGATGCGGTGGTTGGAGTGGTCGAAGAGACCAATTATGTGTTCTAATCATATCATTTTGTGTTTGTGTGTGTTTAATAAGTGTAGATGAAAGCATATAACCTTGATTTGAAAAGACTTGGCCAACCTTGATAGTCTTGGAAGTATGTTTTAGTCTATATTCTATCTAAATGCATAGCATCCTTTGTTGTCTCTATCCAACCAAGTAGTACTTGGTTGAGAAGAGTATGGGATAGTACTCTTTGTGATGTATATTCGAGAGTGCTCCTCATGTCAAAGGTCCTTGTGTGCTTGTGGATACTTTGCATGATCTATGAAATTCAAACAGATACTAGAATCGTCTATACATATACCTACCTGGCATACTCCCCTAGTGTCGGGTTAGGAGGGGAATTCTTAGCGAAATCAACAAAAATGTGTGAACGTGAGCAACCCTCCACTAGAGGAGCTCAACCCCGCAAGTCAAAAATACACACAAATGATGGTCAAAGTCTGGTCAAAGGCTGGTCAAACTGGTGAGAGTTATGTCAAAAAATATTTCATATTTTTGTAGAGCTCGTTGAGAGCTATCCAAGCATATATAACACTCAATCATTCACCATCATGTGCAAAGTCAAAATGCATATTTTTTATGTAAAAAGCATATGACATATGTCATGAATCTATGGAAACTTGTTTAATAGATCCAATCTCTCATTCTCATGCAATGTGGCAAAAGAAAAAGCCCACGAATCCAACAAAAAAAGCCTCCCAAAGATCTCGACGGAAGTTGTGGAAGAAGCAACTTTATGCTTTACTTTAGCTTTTCACCTAGTCACACAAAACACATATATAGGAGTCACTTAGGCACTTGTTTGATCACTTGTACACACATGCTCCAGGAGTTAATCATCTTGGAGCAACTTTGTAAGTTCTCTATTTGTAGTTAGTAATTTTGGAGCCTTTTTGCTCATTTGCCCATATGTGAGTCTCTCTCTCTCTCTCTCTCTCTCTCTCTCTCTCTCTCTCTCTCTCTCTCTCTCTCTCTCTCTCTCTCTCTCTCTCTCTCTCTCTCTCTCTCTCTCTCTCTCTCTCTCTCTCTCTCTCTCTCTCTCTCTCTCTCTCTCTCTCTCTCTCTCTCTCTCTCTCTCTCTCTCTCTCTCTCTCTCTCTCTCGCCTTGCTGAATCAGCCCGTCGCCCTGCTGAAGCAGCCGGTCGCCCTGCTGAAGCAGCCCGTCGCCCTGCTGGTCTCTCTCGAGCTCCTGCTGAAGCATCCCGTCAACTTGTTGCTCCCTCTCGAGCTGCTGTTGTTGATGGAAGTATCAAGCGACTGCTGTGCCATCATCCCTCCTGCGCCATCACCATCTCTCTCTAGCTGCAGCGCCATCACTCCTGCGAGATCACTCGGCATCACTCTCTCACTGACGGTCTGGAAACCTAATCAGTGCCCGGAGTCGGTCTGAAACCTTCGAAACCCTAACCCCATGGAAACCCTAACCTCATCGAAACCCTAACCCTCGATCTTTAATCGAAACCCTAACTTAACCAAATCGTAACCTAACCTCCTCATGCCCATGCAATCTCCTGAAAACCTAACCCTAAACCTAACCCTAACCCTAACCTTAACCCAACCCTAACCCTAACCTTAACCCTAACCCTAACCTGAACCTTAGCCCTAATCCCAAACCCTAAGAAACCCCCACATCCCTCTCTCTCTCTCTCTCTCTCTCTCTCTCTCTCTCTCTCTCTCTCTCTCTCTCTCTCTCTCTCTCTCTCTCTCTCTCTCTCTCTCTCTCTCTCTCTCTCTCTCTCTCTCTCTCTCTCTCTCTCTCTCTCTCTCTCTAATCCTAAACATTGAAATGGCTCCCATGGACCGAAAGGAAGTGGACGACCTTATCGCTAAAGCTCTCAAAGAGGCCAAAAAGGAAGCAGACCGCAACCTCAATATGGAGATACGAAAGATGATGGAAAAGTTCAAAGGACTCGAAGAACAAGTAATGAATAAAGTTAAAGGACTAGAAGAACAAGTGAAGACTCTCACAGAAGAACGAGACCACTGGAGGACAGCTTATGAGCACATGAAAGAAGAGGGGGAGATCTCCAACGTGGAGATACTCAAGGAAGAAATAAAGAAGGAAATCAAAACGGAGGTAGAATCTACTCGAGAGTCATGGGTGGAAGTAGTACACAAAAGAGTTAAGAAGGAAGTAAGGGAAGACGTGCAAAAAGAAGAGCTCACACGAGTCCAGGATACACTTGAGGAGGAGAGGCTTCGACACACTCGAAGACTTCACATTCGGATTACAGGCCTACCCGAAGGGGTATCACCGGAGGCAGATGCCACTGACATTTGCCGTCGACTTGGATACGAGAGCATGCCCTACACAGACGCATGGAGGGTGGGGAGGGATACATCGCGTTTGCGAGCACTCATCCTCAAGATGAGTTCCGAGGAGGCACGGACCGCCTTTTTTAGACGTCGATCAGTACTACGTGGACTACCCGGCGGCACCCTCTACATGGACGAGGACCTCACGCGTATGCAGGTGGCACACCGACGCGCTTGCATGCCACAGATACTCCAGGCACGTCGAGAGGGGAGGAAGGCCTTTTACCGTGATGGTAAGGTCTTCATAGATGGACGCCCTATCAAATAGGGCCATGCGGCCTATGAGACATCACTACACCAGGAGACACCACTCAGAGGAGCAGTGTGGAACTGCAACGGGGCACTCTGGACGCGACCAGACAGAGTCGAGGAGATCCTCGCATCACATGACTTTGCGTGCATCACAGAGACACACGAGAGCCCAGAGAGAGGTCTACCACGCATTGCAGGTTTTCATTGGGAATCTGCATTCAGGACCACGATGAGACAGAGTACAGCACGAGGATCGGGAGGAGTGGCCATCGTATTTCGACAGGAGATACAGAGTCGGATCCATATTATAGGTAGAGATGAGGAGGCACGATACATGTGGGTTCGCATGGAGATAGCACAGGGGAGCTCGATTTACATTGCTATATGCTACTTCCCACCAGGCGGATCTCGATACGCAGGACAGGATCTGGGGGGACCGATCCGAGATAGAGACTCACCATACACAGCGCTTTCAGATGAGATACTACATTACAGCACACTAGGTGAAGTCTTCCTTATGGGGGACTTCAATGGCCGCACTCAGTCGCATCAGTGCGAGGCATACGACATGGACCACCCACAGATCATGAGGGCCAGAGACCCCGATGAGATTAGCACGAGCAGGGTATCAGCAGATACGGGTCAGGACACCACCGGCTATGGCAGACATCTACTCGAGCTAGGCAGCCGACATCATCTCGTTATATATAACGGGATGAATCGTTGGCCAGGTTCAGGCGGATTTACTTGCTTCCCTCACGGGGGAGGTGAGAGCACAGTCGACTACATTTTGGGTACTACCTCTGGAGCTTCACTCATCCCTTCACTTAGTATTGGACGACGCCCACTCGGTGCTGACCACACATTTATCACATTCACACTCTCATCTCCGATCCCATTAGACCCTCCCTCACCCACTGAGATACATACCACGATACACTTCACACACGAGCTCTCACATGTTTATGCACACCATTTACAAACCCGCCTACTCTCCCTTGATCCATTCTCACCTTTGGACACACTTACATCACATATCACCTCCATCCTACAGGACTCAGCTCTCCGCAGCTTCCCACACCGCACACATAGGCACCCTCCACGCACAGGATCCATGCCCCAGAACCGCTGGTATGATGCAGATTGTCGTGAGCTACGGAAGCACCTACGGATTTTAGAGCATAGAGGAGATATTACACACACACAGGCACAGCGTCGCATGCAGAGCCTTACTCGCCGCAAACGGCGGGACTGGGAGGAGAGACAGTATTGGGATATTTACCATTTGCTCATGAGTCGAGACAGTGCAGTGGCATGGCGACATTTGAGAGAGAGGAGACAGCAGACACCTATCCGAGACCCGAGCACTTGGCATAGCTATGCACGGGGCCTATACGAGATCCCAGGCCAGCCTCCCATTCCCAGACCGCAGAGCTCACGTCCTACTACCTCTGACTTCTTCACACCCACTATGGTGGGACGCGCTATTGCCCGGCTGCAGCATGGCAGGGCCCATGATCATTTCGGTTTACAGGCAGAGCACCTCATCTATGGAGGCACGACTCTCGCACCGCTCATTGCCCATCTCTTCAACCGTGCATTGGTTGAAGGGTTCCCAGACTCATGGACTGAGCACACCATAGTGCCCATTCATAAGTCGGGTGATACTATGGATCCAGGTACATACCGGACGATCATGATTGGCCCTATATTGGCCAAGTTATATGGGGCGGTACTAGAGACAGAGTTGAGTACTCTCGCTGAGAGGAAGGGCATCAGGGCTCCAGGACAAGCAGGTTTCAGACGAGATTACTCTACCATTGACCACATCTTCACTCTGAGATGCCTGATCGACCAAGCCAGGGTGAGGAAGAGGAGATTATATTGTTGCTTTGTGGACTTTCGCAAAGCATTTGACACTATTCCCAGGGATCGACTCTTCAGACGACTCCTTGACATCGGAGCTCCGGAGGAGATGATATGGGGGATCTACGCCTTATACGAGAGAGTATCCGGTAGAGTCAGATGTCCAGGGGGCTTATCTGATCCACTTACTAGCACTATCGGGGTGAAGCAAGGATGCCCTCTCTCACCCACCCTCTTTGGTCTCTACATTGATGAGATAGTGGATTTCATACAGTAGCAGGGGGGAGATGGCATTGAGGTACACGGGTCCACTGTCCATATTCTTTTATACGCTGATGATATTGTATTGGTTTCAGAGTCTGCAGAAGGTCTACAGCATCATCTACACGGCCTAGATGACTTTTGCAGACACGGAGGGTTATCTGTGAACCTTGGTAAAACCAAGGTCTTGATCTTTCATACATCAGCACAGGTACGCAGACATAGTTTGTTCACAGCAGCAGGTGGACCGATCGAGGTGGTCGGATCATATGTTTACTTGGGGGTGACATTTACAGCAGCATCAGGGGTCTTCTCTATGGCTCAGGCAGCCCGTGACCGCATCACACGTGGGTACGCAGCACTAGCTTTGATGGAGAGACAGTGCCACCAGGCATATTTTCAGGAGCCACGCACAAAGGGGTGGCTCTTTGACACTTTGGTTACGCCAGCGCTCATGTATGGGGCAGCCATATGGGGACCAGGATTAGCTACATCAGTATGGACAGCATTAGAGAGTCCACAGATCCTCATGATTGCCAGACTTATCCGCAGCAAGCCTTCAGTACCACATGATATCATTAGAGCAGAGCTCGCTGCACCACCGATGCTAGTTGAGGCACTATTCCAGACGGTATGCCTATTACACAGACTTCGAGGCATGGATACAGAGCGCATTGCTTATCGTGCTTTCGAGGCATCACGTGATATGGCATTAGCAGGCGACACCTCCTCATGGTATGCACAGACACGAGACTGGCTTGCCCACCATGGCTTTGACATAGACAGGCTACCACCACTACAGTACGACTCTCATGCACCCACCTACTCGCTCTCTCATCAAGAGAGGAATAGGATCATTCGTCAGGAGATATGGCATACATACATACAGAGGACATGGGTGAGCCCTAGGGGTACATTGCCACCGAAAATGCTCTACTACCGCGAGCATTTTCTACATATATCGGGCACGGGCTTCATCGAGATTCCGAGATACATGCAGACCTACCTTCCCCACCACCCACGAGTCGTCATTGGGCAGCTCCGGGTTTCATCACATCAGCTCGAGATTGAGAGGGGTCGGTCCAGGGGAGTCCCCCGTGAGGAGAGGTGGTGCCCAATATGCCAGACAGAGGTAGAGAGTGAAGAGCATTTTGTTATCAGATGTCCAGCATACATAGACCTACGAGCACAGTTCCAGATCGAGGAGTCATTCCAGCTGTGCATGACTATGGGAGACCAGAGACGCTTGGGACGCTTTCTCACAGCAGCATACGAGAGGCGAGAGCAGTCACTACAGCCCATACATCAGACACGGGTGAGTACCCAGCAGACCATTACCCAGTTCTTTCAGCGAGTTGAGCTACATCAGAGAGGTCCATCTATAGGGCTCACGCTCCACCAGGCAGCAGCACAGAGAGCACAGCGCCGACCACGCATGGGCGGATATCGTCGACCACGACTATATCAGGAGGATATCTCACGCATCAGGATTGCCTACGACCACATGATGGAGCATAGGCGTACCACCACCCCCTGGGTTGTCTTCCTTCAAGAGGCACTCAGACGACCACCGATGTACCACATACTACACCCACCTCCACCCATCACCAGTAGCTAGGGCGTTTTACTCACATTTTGGACCCCCCCCCATGTATTAGGTGGCCACTATCTGCAGAGTCAGAGCCACATCTCCCCAGCCTTTTCCAGCCCTATATAGCTTTGTGTAGCGATATACTTTTTATTTCATTTTATCTTCTACACAGGGTTACTACACTTCGTACATGGTTTTTGTCTCATAGGCCAAGTTTGGCCTCCAGAAGACGTTAATATGACTTTCTTTCTTTCTTTCTTTTTCTCTCTCTCTCTCTCTCTCTCTCTCTCTCTCTCTCTCTCTCTCTCTCTCTCTCTCTCTCTCTCTCTCTCTCTCTCTCTCTCTCTCTCTCTCTCTCTCTCTCTCTCTCTCTCTCTCTCTCTCTCTCTCACTCACTCACTCACTCACTCACTCACTCTCTCTCTCTCTCTCTCTCTCTCTCTCTCTCTCTCTCTCTCTCTCTCTCTCTCTCTCTCTCTCTCTCTCTCTCTCTCTCTCTCTCTCTCTCTCTCTCTCTCTCTCTCTCTCTCTCTCTCTCTCTCTCTCTCTCTCTCTCTCTCTCTCTCTCTCTCTCTCTCTCTCTCTCTCTCTCTCTCTCTCTCTCTCTCTCTCTCTCCCCCTCCTCCTCCTCCAAAGCTTGGGAGTACCATCAGAGATAATGTGGGCCATCTATGCACTCTATGAGTAGGTGACTAGAAGGGTGTCAAGGAGGATTGTTCGAGGCCATTGCTAGCACCATATGTGTTTAGCAAGGCTGCTTATTCTCCCCCACTCTATTTGGTCTCTACATCGATGAGATTGAGGACTACATTCTCCGAGTTGGAGGAGAGAATGAAGACCTCACAAGTACATGTCTACATTTTATTGTATGCCGATGACATTGTTTTAACTTTACGAGGGATTACAGCACCACCTCGCTGCCCTCAATGAGTTTTGTACAGAGAGGGGCTTGACAGTAAACCTTGGCAAGACCAAGATCATGATCTTCCACACCTCCCCCATGGTGAGGAATGGGGAAGGATTCGCAATTGTCGACAGACACATAGAGGTGGTCACTTCCTATTCTACCTCGGAGTCATGTTCACAAGCTTGCCTAGCCTCTTTAGCATGAGGCAGCCAGCCACCGACAGACTCACACGCCAATATGCAACTTTAGCCGAGTTAGAGCGGAGATGTCACCAAGCACACTTCTAGGAGCCCTCTCAAAGGGGTGGCTATTTGACACACTAGTAAGACCAGCTATGATGTATGCAACGACAGTTTGGGCCCCATGCCTCATAGTCACCCAGTGAAGTGCGATCAAGAGGCCACAAGTACATATGATCTAGCCACTATTTCATGGGAAACAATCAGTGCCACATGACATTATCAAGCTAGAGCTAGCTACACCACCCATGGTAGTAGATGCATTATTCAAGACTATTTGCTTTATTTAGAGGATGAGAGAGCTCCCTACAGAGTCAAGACAAACTCACACGGGCAACATTTGAGGCATCTATACAGGCAAAGTCATGGTATGAGAGAGCTGGTACACTCAAGTTAGAGCCTAGTTTGATAGTCGCGGACTTGATATGGACACACTTCCACCCTTTTAGTATGACCCATCCTCACCTCAAATCCACCTCTCCCGTAGTGAGAGAAGCGTTGTGCTCAAACACGATCTCTTGCAGCTCTATATGAGTTTAGTCAGAGATCTTCGGCAGCTTACATTAGTCAGACATGGCTCACACCGCATATGGGATCGAGACTCACACACTACCGAGAGCAATTCCATGACATACTTGCGGACGGTTTCATCCGGCGACCACACTACATGGATACCTACATGCCTCATAGCTATGCCTCTACGGTAGCGATTGGCAAGTTGCGAGCCTCGTCACATCAATTGGAGATTGAGATGAGAAGAGCAACAAACATTCCCATAGAGGAGCTGATATGCAAGATATGCAAAGTAGAGATGGAGAATGAGGAGCACTTTGTATGCAGATGTAGGACATACGATGACATCAGACGCATATATAGGGAGGCTCTGTTTACAAGGCAGCCTACCTTCTGAGAGATCATGGACTCTAGAGATCACCGAGAGCTTGGGCGATTCTTACTAGAGATACAGAGTCACAGAGATTCCCTACTCAAGCATACTGCAATTGCCAAGTTAGGAGGGAGACAGCATCAGCTCATTGACTTCTTCGTTTTGCGGCGTGCAACACCCCCCCCCCCAAAAAAAAAGCCCACACACCGAGAGAGGTGACTCTTAAGAAGGCTCGTACTTGTTGAGCTAGGAGATGACCCCGCGCTAACGGATATGGGCCCCGCGACTTCACCGACACCAGCTTGCATAGATCAAGGCTCGTGACTATCGAGCCATGGAGGAGAGACGATCCTAAATGACTATTGATCCCGTTGAAGCCATCCAGGAAGCCCTGACTCCACCTCCACCTCCGCCTATGTACCACATCTTACACCCACCCACTAGTACACGATGGAGCTAACTAGTCACTAAGATGCATTCTCATGCTTGTACTACCCTTTTGCATATAGACTATCATAAAAATAATGCTCCATACACCCCTCCCTAACTTTCATGGCATCTCCACATGCATACTACGGAGATTCATATCAGCTTTACCAGTTTTTTCAGCACTTTTATCTTTCCGGATTGACAGAAGATACAAACATGTACATTGATTTGTCTCATAGGCCGAGTTCGGCCTCTTAATAGGTGTAAAAATACTCTTTCTTTCTCTCTCTTCAACAAGCAAAGACCTCTCATGCTAGAAGACGACCCCACGTCATAGGCTATCAGACACAGAGATCACCTTGACACCAAATTGTGGATATCCAAGCTCGTTACCATTGAGCCAACAAGGAGAGACAAGCCCATATGATGGCCGATCCCACTGTGGTCATCCGGGTAGCCTTGATACCACCTCCACCTATGTACCACATACTACACCCACACTCGAGCACTAGGTGGAGGTGGTCAGCCACTTAGATGCATTCTCATATTTGTACTACCCTCTTGCATGTAGGCTACCATAAGGATAGCACTCCATTTATCCCCCCTCTCATGGTTTCTCCACACATGCACGTTATGGAGACTCAAATTTTCTTAGTTTATTTTCAGCACACTTCTGTCTTTCCGACAGTTCAGAGACATAACCTATGTACATTGATTCTATCCCATAGGTCGAGTTCGGCCTTCTAATAGACGTTAAAAATTTTTCTTTCTTTCTCCCTCTCATCTCTACTCTCTCTTTTATTCAAGTTGTGTAAATATAGTGTGTCCACTCTTATTTGCTATCAGTATTATTCACATATGTATGTATGTATGCACATACAATATGTATATATGTATGTACATACATACATACATATGTATGTACATATGCATGTATGCACGTACGAATGTACGTATGTATGTATGTATCTATGTACGTACGTATGTATCTATGTACGTATGTACATATGTATATGTATGTATGCAAACATGCATGGATGTATCCATCCATCCATCCATCTCTCTCTCTCTCTCTCTCTCTCTCTCTCTCTCTCTCTCTCTCTCTCTCTCTCTCTCTCTCTCTCTCTCTCTCTCTCTCTCTCTCTCTCTCTCTCTCTCATAGTTACCGGATACAGCATTTCCGGGGTCCGGAAACGGTTCGCCGTTTCCCCGGACCGTTTCCAAACGGAAACGCCGTTTCTAGCATACTTTTTTTTTATTTCCGTTTTTAGGTCAATTTTGACTGCGTATTGAGTTTTAGTCTTGCGACTACGATAGTTACACCATGTTTTTCCTTATCAATTGTTCTTTCACATGTTGCTTTGTGTTTCATATGTATTGGAGCTTGCATCATACATGTGTGCATACTATATACATGATAAATGTATATTATATAAATGATAAATTTGAATATATTTCATGTGCATGAGTTTGTTTGAGACTTGAGCCTTGAGAATAAGAATCATGTATATGTATTGCATTCTATGTGTTGCATCGTGCATGTGCATGTACACATGTCACATGTGTGTATATTGCGTACACATGTATAACGTATCATGTCACATAATGTTTATCCATCATCCATGCAATGTGCATGTGTGTTTCATATCATATGAATATATATATATATATATACATACCGTTTCCCGTTTCTTACCGTTTCCAAATTTTTGGAAACTCGGAAACTCCGTTTCCGGCCGGTCCGAACCGAACGTTTCCAATCGTGCTGGTAACTATGCTCTCTCTCTCTCTCTCTCTCTCTCTCTCTCTCTCTCTCTCTCTCTCTCTCTCTCTCTCTCTCTCTCTCTCTCTCTCTCTCTCTCTCTCTCTCTCTCTCTCTCTCTCTCTCTCTCTCTCTCTCTCTCTGAGGAGCGGATCATCTTCATAGCATTATGCTACTTTGCTCCTTCTAGCTCGCGTTTCGCTATCATAGATCGAGAGGAGGGCTCACCATACACTTGCTTGTCAGAAGAGATTACAGAGTACTCTGCATTAGGGGAAGTCTTCCTTATGGGAGACTTCAATGCAAGGACAGGCAATGATCAATGTGAGATATTTGACCCAGAAGACCCAGAGATACTACATACCATAGAGGATGGGTCTACAGCTCGAGCTTCAGCCGACCCTACACACACTCACTATGGCACTCACTTACTCAGACTAGGCTCTCGACATAATCTCGTTATCTATAACGGGATGGCTCAGTGGCCTACCTCAGGAGGATTGACATGCATACCACACTAAGTCACAGATGGCGGGGGAAGTACAGTAGATTACGTCATGGGGTCCAGAGAGGCCATCCACCTACTTACCTCATTCACCATCCCACCCATACCCATTGGGGCCGATCACAAATACCTCGCACTCTCCCTGAAGGGAGACACCCCTACACGCATACCCGCAGCACGCATCCCACACACCACCATCCACTTCACACACGAGCTAGCTCACATATATGCGGCTCGAGTCGAGAAGGGTCTTCTCTTGCTTCATCCTGACACCCCACTATCCCTACTCACCTCTCAGATAGCATCGGTTCTTCAGACATCAGCCATCAGCTCCTTCCCACACACCATCCATTCTCGTCACACACCTCCTCCCGGGACTATGCCACAACATAGTTGGTATGATGAGGATTGCAGAGATCTTTACCGCCGACTACGAGCTCAGTGAGCATTGGGAGAGATCACAGAGAGAGAGGCCAAGGGACAGATGAAGACTCTCACACGTCGAAAGAGGCGAGCCTTTGAGGAGGCACAGGAGCTTGAGCTATACCATCTCTTTATGAGTATGGACAGTGCTGCGGCATGGCGCATCCTACGAGAGCCACGCCCGACCACACCTATTGGGGACCCACACACATGGCATGATTATGCTCAGAGGTTATATGAGGTACCTAGGCAGCCTCCCATTCCCCAGCCACTTGAGCCTCACCCTACTAGTTCTTCTCTCTTCACAGCAAAGATGGTTGAGAGGGCCATAGGACGACGTCGACATGGACGTTCGACAGACCACACGGGATTGCAGAGCGAGCATCTCATATATGCGGCCTCCACTATAGCCCCGTTGATTGCACATGTCTTCAACCTGGCTATAGGAGAGGGCTTCCCAGAGGAGTGGACTAGGCACACCATTGTACCTATCCACAAATCTGGCGACACCCTGGATCCAGGGAACTACAGGACCATCATGATTGGCCACACATGGCCAAACTATACGGTGCCATACTTGAGGCAGAGCTCAGCTCATATGCAGAGACCGAGGGGCTACGAGCACGAGGCCAGGCAGGTTTTCGACGAGCTTTCTCTACTATTGATCACATCTTCATTCTTCGCTGCCTCATTGATGGGGCAAGGATGCGGAAGAAGAGGCTATATTGCTGCTTTGTGGACTTCCGCAAAGCTTTTGATACAGTGCCGCGAGAGAGGCTCTTCCTACGCCTCCAGAGCTTGGGAGTACCATCAGGGATGATTTGGGCCATCTATGCACTCTGAGCAGGTGACTGGGAGGGTACACTGTCCAGGAGGTATGTCTGAGGCCATTGCTAGCACCATCGGTGTTAAGCAAGGCTGCCCACTCTGTCCCACTCTATTTGGTCTCTACATTGACGAGATTGAGGACTACATTCTCCGAGCCGGAGGAGAGGGTGCAGACCTCGCAGGTACACATGTCCACATTTTATTATATGCCGATGACATTGTCTTGATTTCAGAGTCACCCGAGGGATTACAGCGCCACCTTGAGGCCCTGGATGAGTTTTGTACACAGAGGGGCTTGACAGTAAACCTTGGCAAGACCAAGGTCATGATCTTCCACACCTCCCCCGTGGTGAGGAATGGAGCAGGATTCAGAGCTGGTGGTGGACAGATTGAGGTGGTCACTTCCTATGTCTATCTCGGAGTCACATTCACGAGCTTGTCTGGCCCCTTCAGCATGAGACAGGCAGCCACCGATAGACTCACACGCGGATATGCAGCTTTAGCCATGTTAGAGCGGAGATGTCACCAGGCACACTTCCAGGAGCCCCGCACGAAGGGGTGGCTATTTGACACACTGGTCAGACCAGCTATGATGTATGCTGCGACGGTTTGGGCCCCAGGCCTCACAGTCACCCAGTGGAGTGCGATCGAGAGGCCACAGGTACGTATGATCTCACGATTATTTCGTGGGAAACAGTCGGTGCCACATGACATCATCAGGGCAGAGCTAGCTGCACCACCCATGGTGGTAGAGGCACTCTTCCAGACTATCTGCTTTATTCAGAGGATTAGGGACCTCCCTACAGATAGACTCACACATAGAGCTCTTGAGGCATCTATACAGATATCAGAGTCAGGATATGAGAGAGCTTGGTACACTCAGGTTAGAGTCTGGTTTGATAGTCATGGACTTGATATGGACAGATTGCCGCCTTTTCAGTATGACCCAGACTCACCTCACATCCACCTCTCTCGTCGTGAGAGGAATGTTGTGCTCAGACAGGATCTCTGGCAGCTCTACATTAGTCAGACATGGCACACACCGCACATGGGATCGAGACTATCGCACTATCGAGACCGGTTCTTAGACATACTAGCTTACGGTTTCATCCAGCGATCACGCTACATGGATACTCACATGCCTCATAGCTCGAGGGTAGCGATTGGCAAGCTCAGGGTCTCATCACACCGACTCGAGATTGAGACGGGCAGAGCCGCAGACATTCCCAGAGAGGAGCGGATATGCAGAGTATGCAGAGTAGAGATGGAGGATGAGGAGCACTTTGTATGCAGATGTAGTGCATATGATGGCATCAGAGGCAGATACGAGACTCTGTTTGCAGGGCAGCCCACCCTACGAGAGATCATGGACTCTAGAGACCAGCGACAGCTCGGGCGATTCTTACTAGAGATACAGAGTCACAGAGATTCCCTACTCCAGCCTACTGTAGCACTCCATACAGGAGGGAGACAGAGTCAGCTCACTGACTTCTTTATTCCACGACGTGCTGCAGCCCTTCCCCCCTCAGCCCACACACCGAGCGGAGTGACTCTTCAGCAGGCTCAGATTTCTCGAGCTAGGAGACGACCCCGTGCTATAGGATATCGGGCCCCGAGACTTCACCGACACCAGATTGCGGAGATCCAGGCTTGTGACCATCGCGCCATGGAGGAGAGACGATCCCAGATGATGGCCGATCCCGTTGCAACCATCAGGGTGGCCCTGACTCCACCTCCACCTATGTATCACATCTTACATCCACCCACTAGCACAGGATGGAGCTAGTTAGTCGTTTCATATGCATTCTCATGGTTGTTGTACTACCCTTTTGCATATAGACTATCATAGATATCGCACTCCATACACCCCCCCCCCCGCCATTTTCATGGGTATCCCCACATGCATACTACGGAGATCTATATCAGCTTAACCAGTTTCTTTTCAGCACTTTTATCTTTTCTGATTGACAGATGATACACCCATGTACATCGATTTGTCTCATAGGCCGAGTTCGGCCTCCTAATAGACGTAAAACTCTCTCTCTCTCTCTCTCTCTCTCTCTCTCTCTCTCTCTCTCTCTCTCTCTCTCTCTCTCTCTCTCTCTCTCTCTCTCTCTCTCTCTCTCTCTCTCTCTCTCTCTCTCTCTCTCTCTCTCTCTCTCTCTCTCTCTCACACACACACACACACAAAAACCCACCATCCATCCATCCATCCATCCATCCATCCATCCATCCACCCACCCACCCACCCACCCACCCACCTGTTGGAAGTCAATGTTTATATTGGTCCAACAAATAGCTTCATAAGAAGCTTTCTCTATATTCTTGCATGCGGGCGCAACGTACGCATATAGAGTTTATTCTATATTCCTTCAACAAGCAATAGCGGGCACTCATGTGGTCTAGCCCATTCACTCTAAAAGCAGTCTCTATCTGCCCGGGTTCGAATCCCGTACGCGACAGCGATATAGTTGCTTTTGTTTTATCATTTGCTTTATTAAAAAGCACACGGACAGCTACGCTACCTTCGATGGAGTTTTTCTTTTTCGTAAGTGATCATAGATTTAATGAACGTAACTTTCTTTTACGAAGAAGAGCTTTTCATGGATACTCAAATACTATATAATAAGGCCCTTGGCTCATTGTGTAACTCACTCACTCAAAGATCTAGAGCTTGGAGATCTTCTTGAAGACAGAGTGTTCTCACACTCTTGAAGGAGGTGAAGTTTTGGTGAAGGAGAGGCTACTCTCATCGCAGCAAGAAGTCTTCTACGAGGTGGTGGTAACTATCTTTTGTGAATTAACTTTGTGGTTGATTTACAATTTCATTACACTATTTTGTTAGCTTCGTTGCTTCGTTCTCTTCACACACACTTAGATTATTTCGACATAATCTAAATTTTGTATCATCATCTTCTTATTCTTCCATTAGTGAGTGCACCACTTTATATGGTTGAGTAGTACTCCCATGTTGTAATTTGAACATCTATTATTTTTAGTGAAGTAAGCATCCAGCTTACGTTCCCTATCATTGTCTCAAGATCTCTTTCTTTCTCTATCTCACTTATCATCTTGTCAATTAAGTTGTGTATGCTCAAAAGGTTTTAGTATTGGAACGATCCTCGGGCCCCAAATTCCAACACCACCCACCCATCTTTCCATCCGTCTGTCCGTCCGTCCATGTATCCATCTAACTGTCAATCTATCTATCTACCTATCCATCTATCCATCTACCTATCCATCTATCCATCTACCTATCCATCTATCCATCTATCCATCCATCTATCCATCTACCTATCCATCTATCCATCTACCTACCCATCTATCCATCTACCTACCCATCTATCCATCTACCTACCCATCTACCAATCAATCAATCCATCCATCCATCCATCCATCCATCCAATGTGTCTATTTATGTATGTATGTATGTATGTATGTATGCATAGTTGATTCGGACGGGAATCGGACTTCAGACTCGGACGGGTTGGAAAGCCCAAAACAAGACCGGAAAAAGGTTTCGGACGTTATCCGACGTGACCTTTTTTTCTTTCCAAAAAAAATCCCAAAAATTATTGCAAATACTCTAAATGAGATTAGAAACATAAATCAATGACAATTAGGCATGAATTCAATAAACACACAGAGTACGAAGCTTAAATTAGATAGTGAACTCATATATGGCATCGCTAAAGACTATAAGTCTATAAATATAACTGCAATCATATCAAGATATGAACATAATCATGTATGAACAGCCATCATCTTTCTTCAAATACTCCTAATCATCATCATCCTTCTTGCTCCCAAAGATCCTTGTTAAGTTGTTCCTCAACAGTCTTGCAATTTCAAGAGTCTATCATGATCTTTCTCTCTCTCAATCATATCCAATGTAAGTTCCATTTTTAAATATCCTCTTTATTTAATTTTGGATGCAAAACATTGATTTTGTATGTATGTAAGCTTATTTTTCCATATTCGGGGGTTAACAACCACTCCAAATGACTAAATTTCAGAGTTTTTTTTTTAATCCACCAATTTCTGAAAAAGTCTAAGTCCGAAATGGGTTTCGGACTCGGACGTCTGAAACCAAGTCCGGTAAGTCCAGTAAAATGATTCGGACGCGTCCGTTTCCAACTATGTATGTATGTATGTATGTATGTATGTACTATGTATGTATGTATGTATGTATGTATGTAATGTATGTAATGTATGTATGTGTGCATTATCTGTAAATGTATATATGTATATTAACCCATTTCAGAAAAATTTTCCAAACATAGTTTGCATTGCTTCAAAGCATATAACCAACAATTAGTGGGAATTAATTATCCTAAGAAACAAAGTTGAATTCCCAAAACCATCTGGAGAACTAGATTGGCATTTATGCTAGAAATAAGGCAGCCAAGCCACAAAGCTGCACATAAAGAACTAGAATTGCATGTCCAAAGTTGCACAGCATAGCTCTCATGTTGATGTTTCTATTGCAAACAAAAATTGGTGCACACTACAAAGCATTGTTCCTCTGTTCCCCTAGATCTCCTACCTATCGTCTCCCATATTTTGAGTTGCAGCACACTTCATTGTGATTTGCTATGTTTAGTTAGAGCCTGCCCTATGAGATGTTGGATCTCCTCCAGGAATTCAAGATTTTGATCTCCTTCTCTTCAACCATTTGCTACAATTGAGGTGTTTGGCCTCCCCCAACTAGCAAGACCAGTAGAAAATTCATCCGCTATCATTTGTAACATCTTATTGGAACAATCAAAAAGAAACACCGCAAAGGGTGCCAGACTCACAGGCCAACAAGGTGTAGTTGTGCTCTTTGATATTCTCACAAGAGCAATATAGCTCCTGTGATTGTTTCATCTCTTTTGCTGTTAATGAGATTTAAAAATTCACAGGCTTGGGGATAAAAAGGTCAGTTTCATATAATATAAACACAAGCAAATGCAAAAAAGGAAAGTTAAGATTAAAGTTCGAAATGAAATTAAATAAAAAACAGTGAATTTTAAGGTTTTAGAAATACATTATAAATAACAATCTTTTCCCTCCCTTTTTATCTTTTTTATACGATAATTCACTTACCCATGATTAATAAGTATTAAAAGCTAATACTGTTAAATTACATCAATGTGAGTATAAAAATTTGACAACTGGATAGTATGGTTCAACACTTTGCTTGTGTACACAACGATAAACAATTGATTTCATTCAACATGTCTCACTTTTAGTAACTTGGTAGACCATAACACAAAATTTAGGAGAATTGATTTTTTCACAAAAGATATTTGCCATATAACTGAAAATCTACATTCAAAAGTACAAGAACCACAAACTACAAACTGGTCAACTACCTTCACATAGAAAGGCCCCAATCGAATCAAACATCGCCGTAACTGTCAATTCAGTCATCCAGGTTGACATGTAAGCACAAAGACAAAGGCTACATATGAATAGAAAACATTTAAAAAAGTCCAATAAATGAAGTGAATATGTCAATGGACTCTACACTGTACCTTCTCAGCCCGTTTCTGTGTATCTTTTAAAAGAAGATGCCAAACACTCAGCATGCTTACTTCTGCCATTATATATGCTGCTCTGAACAAAACGAGAAACGGGCGCAGATTGTAAAATCCTGTGTTGCTTCCCGAATGTTTTTTAAACTCAGCATGCTGTGTATGGATCCTGCAAAACAAATTTAAGTAATCTGTTTTTACCATTTCTAAACCAAAAGCTTCCACTACAAATGTGACAATCATGAAAGTCTGTGGTAGCAGCTAAATATCTGGGAAATTTTGAGCTAAACTTGCCCAAATATGTATGAGACATGAAGTTTGGTTATAAACAAAACATCTGGATTAAGATCATAACGGAATGTGGTCTTTATAATAAAAGAGGGGCTTGGAAGAACACTTGCGAGAGTGAAATTAATGATGTCTCAGGAACAGGATGCTCTGATAATCTGCATGTGCATGTTGCTTCATGCCCATTGCCATGTTCATACTCACATTCTAGGTGTGAACTGCAAGACTGAGGAATAGAAACTATTTGAATCTCCCTTTCCAAAAGTTGTACTTCTGTTATATTGAGTCTTTGTACATTCTGAGAAAGCAAGAAAAAAATCAAGCAATTATCCCTGTAAGATTCTCGAATAGATGAAAAGCATTTCCTTACTCAGGAGCAAAAAATAAACTACAAACTTCACAGTGCCAGTGACTCAGTCAAAACACTAAAAAAAGACAACGTGCTTCTTGCTCAAAAAAAAAAAATGTCAAACCAAATTATACATTTTTGCCATTGCGGCATAAAGCTATCATAGTCAACTAGCAAAACCATCTAATTCATAACTCATTAAGCAAGTTGATACTCAAAGATGTCATATTTTTTGGCATCTCTTCAAACAAGACTTGCCAGCAGGCTGGTAAAATCAAAATCAGCACATACCATACAGCTTTCTTTGAATTCTGCTTATTGATGAAAATATCATGCAACAGATTTGTTGTAAATAGAGATTCACAGTTTGAAATACATGGATTACATAGCTGTTAAATAAACCTCTTAAGCCTGACCATGCAGAACACATGGAGTATAAAGTTTATTTCTGATTTCCATCAAAATAATTTTCAAAACGTATCTGCTATGCAGAATGCAGATTTTGGTGGCTGTCAATCGTCTGATTCGCCACTAACTAACTAAAACAAATACTTCAAAGTACATACACATAGTTCTCTGACCTTACAAACAAAACTTAAGACACACATACACATATATAAGACAAATAAAAGCAACCCCAGAAAAGAATAAGATAAATATAAAGCAAAAAAACAAGCAAAGATGAGTAAAATATAAAAATGAAGATAAGTATAATCGAGAAAAGACAAACCAATCGGGCAAAGAATCCATAACTTCCTAGATGAAGATAGTCATAAATTGAATCAAGCATAGCATAATAACAGTTGAATTTTCAAGCATGTACAAGTGAATAAACAAGAATAAACCAATACTACTCTTTTACTAATAAAGACAATCATCTACGGTTTTCAGAATGAAGACAGACTTTTACAACTTTCAAAGAAGACACATATCTCGGACTCTTATAAACAAAGGCAGTTATATTCAGCTCTTCAACAAATAAAACGAGTCACTTTCAGCTCTTAATGAATAAAACAAAGACAATCATATACAGCTCTTTTACTGGTATTCATAAACTAAATAGAACTACTTTAACACACACATTTTACGCTTTAGAGCCTCGGAACTGTTGTGAAGAGGAAGCATTTTTGCATAGATTGAAAAAATGCATTTCATTCAAAATAACAGATTATAATTTTTACGGAGTTGCTCGATTTCCAAATGTCGCACTACCTAGATTATGTCATCCAAAATGCATATTCCGCTCGATCTATTAGCCGTTTTAAATTCTCTTGATATAAATGCCATGCAAGTTCTAATGATATCTGAGCCTCCACATTTTTCCTCAAATCTTAATTTAAGTCCAATATATGTTTCTGACAGACCGACGTGAAAGTGAAGTCTGACAAGAAACAATATGACCCTCATGAAATGATAAACACTGAAAGAGAATGTTAATAGACCTGAAAAATGCAGCCTGCTTAATAGAGCAGAGTGCAAATATGAATGCATCCGGGGAAGCTTTCGATAACGTGCGGCAAAGTGAAGAACAGGCACGGTCATCTCGATGCCTCGCAGAAAAGAGAGCTTCTTATGTCGACAGCTCCATCGTCTAAGTTGCTACTCTTTTTTTTCCGCGCTGAACGATTTGTCGAAAATACATTCGACTGGCGCAGACGCATTAATGCTTAGGAAGAACTCGCGGTTCTAAATGGCATTTTCTGTCCGAGTTCGCTGGCTTAGTGGTTGGCCCTCTCGTCTCTTGAGGCGGGGGCGAGGGTTCAATCCCTGGCAGCAACATGCAAGGGACATGTAATCTGGAATGATGTTGCATTGTGGCTGAGTGCCACCGTTTGTCTATCCCTGCGGTAGTGTTGACCGTCGTTTAACCCAGTATTGTAAACCCTTGTTCTTGTGGGATAAGGGGGGTCCCATGGGTACTATGCCCTTCCTTGTACAGTTGCAATTTCAAAGTTAAAGTCCGGGGGAGTAGGCCTAGGCCGAACCTCCATTTAAAAAAAAAATAAATGGCATTTTCTTTTTTTTTCTCAGCAATAGAAGGAACTGTATTAAAAGGAAAAGAATTACATGTCCACTGAGAGAGAGGGGATGGAATCTGGATTAACAAATACAGAGAGGGGGATCACATGCAGGACAGCATAATACATTAACAGTCTATGCTAGAAATACAATTTGAGAAAAGAACTTCTCCACTTATGGGGTGAAGGGTTTTTTAAATATTACAATTGTTGCGATGCTTACTCCAAAGCATCTTTCATGACACAAATAGCGTTCGTGGAATAATTTTTTAAAGGTAAACAATAAACACGTAGAGGTTGAAGTTGTTCTTCCAGAAAAAAACACAATGATGCCAAGGAGCCTAAAATCCTTCCATCTTTGATGGTGCTACACCCAAATTATTTGATACAATCGAGGATCTCTCGAGTGGAAGATTAAAAACTTATCGTATGGTTATGGTGATTTGCATGAGAGATAGTAGATAAACAAAAGATGTTGGGACATTAAAGAAAGGACTATGCATATGAGTGACCAACGTTGGTTAGTAGATTTGTATGATCAACAAATAATTGGAGATAGAGATCAAGAAAATAATAATTGGGCATGATTCCTCTGATGTATCCTTGGTGAATGTTGGAGAAACAATCACTAACTAGACATATATTTGAAGGTCAAATCTTAGGAAGAAAACCCCATGCCTATGTGAAGGGAAAAATTCACAAATGTATCATATTTGTAAAGTTAGTTCACTTTAGTTCTAGAAGTTTTTTAAAATCACGAGAATACGAAAATCTATATAAGTTAGTTTGTATCAACTCACGCGATGAGGAAGACAATGAGAAAGTGAGAAGAACTCATTTTTGTATGACTGAGTATAGTCGGGCTTCTCTGAGTGAGAAAGCATCTGTAAAACTTCTGAGTTTTCATAGCTATGAGAAAAAACTGAGTAAAGTTCTGTGCATGAGTCTCTCTCCATCATCTCCATAATTACCTATTGTGTGATGAGTTAAAAAGATCAAGTTTTCCAAGCAACTCGATGCCTGGCATCGAATCTCTGTTGATAAGTCATATTTTCATTTATCCTTTTCATTCAGTACTGAAGTGTTTGAAAACATGATGTTGTTGGAGCAACTCGATGCCTGGCATCGAATTCCAGTTGATAAATCATATTCTAAGTGTGCATGAAATCACCTATAGTTTTGGTGTCCAAAAGATTAAGGTTTTATGCGGGAAGTCGATGCCCGGCATCGAATCCCTGCTGAAAAATGGCCAAAAACATCCCAAGTCGATGCCCGGCATCGAATTCTCATTGCAAGTCGATGCTAGGCATCGAATTCTAATTTTAAACAGGCGCTCTTACTATAACAGGAAAGATTTCCAATTTTGGAAGGTCATACAGGGTCATCGTGTGAGAGCCATAACTTGAGTTCTAGAGATCCGTTTGATGCATATGATAGCTTGTTGGAAAGCTCTACTCTTCTAGTTTCGGCCTATAAAGTTTCATGGAGAAATAATACTTGAGCTAGGAGAAATTAGCAAAATACTGAAGGTATGTCATTTCGGTGACTAAGAATTTCTGTAGAAGCAAAGTTCTCACTTTAGGCTATCATTTCTCAAAGTTTGGAGTGGCAATGAGTTAATGGTGACCATAGAGGTGTTCTAGTGTCACATTAATTCATTTCTTGTGGTGTTTCATACATCAACAAGTGGTATCAGAGCAAAAAGATTCTCGAGAGCAGAAGACGACAAAGGTACGAGAAGTTTTGTAAAGTTTTCCATTAAAGTTTGAAAGGTGAAGCATTTGAAGACACAAGGCATCAAAAGGTTACTTCAAAAGTATCCTCATACACAAAGAACTTCAAAAGGTATTATCCTTTATCCTTTAAGCTCACAGGTTGCAGCAGAAAGAAAGAACTATGGCAGATCATATTTCCATTGACAAACTGGACAGAGATAATTACCCCGCATGGGTAATGAGAATGGAAGCCTTACTTATGAGTAAGGATCTCATGATATATGTTACAGGTGAAGAAGAGAAGCCAGTATTCGAAGATGAAAGCCGACTAAAGAAAGAAGAACTAGATGCTTTAAAGCATTGGCAAAAGAAGGATGCAAGTGCAAAAGCCTACATCTACAACACAATCTCTGATCATTTGCTACCACACATCAGAGGATTGGAATCATCTGAAGATATATGGAATGCATTGGAGTATCATTTCCAAAGTACTACTAAAGCAAGGAAAGCAAATCTATGGTCAGAGTTTACAACATTCAAGAAGAAGCCAAGTCAAAGTATTAGTGATTATGTCACTAAGATGAAGGATCTTGCAGATAGTCTTGGATCCATAGATGAAGATGTTGAAGATCACACATTGATTGCTCAACTACTTGCAGGTTTGAGAGGGGATGAAAGGTGGAAATCTTTTGTCTTATCAACAGAACTTTCATTAAATCATTATGTTCCAGATTTGAACCAGTTGCTTGGTTTGATGCTCACATATGAGCAAGACTTGAAGGGAGATGGAGATAAAGGACAAAGTTCTGCAATGTACATGAAGAACAAGAAGAAAGGAGATAAAGGTAAAGCAAAGGATGAAGAGGAGTCTAGTTCTCAAGCTTATTATGCAAGAGGTAAAGGCACTGGTAGAGGAAGAGCAAGAGGCTTTGGAAGAGGAAGAGGTAATCAGAATAACAACAAAAAGGCTTGCTGGATCTGTGGTTGAGTAATCATTTGGCTCATGACTGTTGGCACAACCAACAAGGATCAAACCAGAATCAAAACAACAATAGCAGAGGCCGAGGTGGAAGATATCAAAGTAATTCTCAAAGAGGTAGACAAAGCCAAAGAGGAGGCTATGGTAGAGGTGGAGGAAGAAGTTGGGGACAGAATCAATCCTACAACACCACCTACTACAATTATGCAAATGACACACAGAATGAAAGTCATACATCATTGATGATGAATTCAATCACCACATCAGATAAAGAAGATCTAAAGGTATTTTACATTGACTCTGGATGTTCTAATCATTTGTCAGGAAACATAGAATTGATGTCAGAATTGGAAAAAGGCATTTCTAGTCACACAGTTCAAACAGGTGATAATACCAGACATAGTGTACATTCAATTGGAAAAGTGAAATGCAAGAATGGAGCAGATTTGCTAACCAATGTTTTGTATGTTCCTACAATACCTAAAAACTTGATTAGTGTGGGACAGATAGTTGAAAAAGGTTTTCAAGTCAGGTTTACAAATGAAGGAGTATTTGTTGAAGATCCAGAGAATGGATATAATCAGATTGTCTCTGGTAAGAAAGAAGGTAGACTCTTTACTTTAAGAGTGCAAGGGAACATTGGTCAAGCTTTGCTCACACATGGTGAAGCAGTGATTACAGAACTTGATCTCTGGCATAAGAGATTAGGTCATTTCAATGAAAGAGGAATTAAAGCTATGGTTGCTAATCAGTCTGTACTAGGATTACCAAATGTGCAAAGTCAACATATGGTTTATAAATGTGAAGCATGTCAAATGGGTAAAGCACACAGGTTACCATTTCAGAAGAAAGTATTCAAACATGATGGAGTACTTGAGCTCATTCATACAGATGTATGGGGACCAACAAAAGAAGGATCTATCAGTGGCTCAAGGTATTATGTTCTTTTCATTGATGATGCTACAAGATGGATAACATTATATGTTTTGAAGGAAAGATCAGAAGTGTTTGGAGCTTTCAAGCATTTTCATGCATATGTAGAGAGAGTCACAGGTCAAAAGCTTAAAAGACTGAGGTCTGATGGAGGGGGAGAATATTTCTCCCAAGAGTTCAATGATTATCTTTGGAATGCAGGTATTAAGAGAGAAATAACTTGCAGGTATACACCACAACAAAATGGTGTAGCAGAAACAAGGAACAGGACTTTGGTTGAGTTTGCTAGAGCTATGCTAAAGGAGAAGAACTGTCCAAATTATCTTTGGGCTTAGGCTGTAAATACAACTACATATCTTGTGAATAGATTACCATGTGAAGCTCTAAATGGAATGACTCCATATGAAGCTTGGTGGGGTAAGAAACCAACACTAGATCATTGTAGAGTGTTTGGATCAATTGCATATGCTTATGTGCCATCACAGCTTAGGCATAAACTTGAACCAAAGGCAGAAAAATATGTGTTCATTGGTTATGATGAAAAGCAGATGGGTTACAGGTTGTAGAATCCTCTAACAAAACAATTTCTTGTTTCTAGAGATGTTACATTTGATGAACAGAAAAGTTGGTATGCAGATCAAAGTCATACAGCTGAAGAATTTGAAGAAGAGGTAAGAAGATGTGAGAAAGGAAAATCAATTGTGCAGGTAAATAGAGATGAAGACTATATGCAAGCAAGTACATCCACAAGTGGATTAACAAGAAGAAATGAAGACCTTGCCCTTATTTGGAGGGATGGGTTCCTTTTCTGATTGTGCAATTAGCCTCTCCAATCTTTCTAGCAGTCCATCAAAGTGCAACTACGTCTTAGCTCAACTAGAGATGTTAAAGAGGCGACTGGCTTCAAACATGGTTTGAGCCAATTCTACCATCTTAGCACAAATTTTAGTTCGTTCAAGCTCTAGTTCCGCCCTAGGGTAACATTTTTCATGATCGGTTACGTTTGGCCCTTCTTGGATTCTGGCTTGATATGCCTTAAGCATCATGTTAAGGTCCTCGGGAGTGGGATCTGCTAGGACTGATCCTACTCTAGGGGGTGGTGGGATTGCATGAAGGGGGTTAGAAGGTGGTGGATTGGATGGAGATGGGAATTGTGGTGGTGGGGTAGTGTGAGAGGGAGGTTGAGATGTAAGTTCAATTATCTTGGCCCTCGTTTCTCTTAGGCTTTCCTCGAGTTCACTCATCTTCTTTGCCCATTTTCTTTTCATTCTTTCTCGGCTATCTCTCCAAGCTCTAGTCCGTTTCTTTGTTATGCTCTCCGTTTCACTAGCCTCAACACTCTTTTCCTGGCCTAAACTTTGGTTCTGCTGCAAGGCTTGAGCTCTAGTGACTACCTGTACTGGTGCAGTAGAAGTCACACTTCCTGTAGAGTCTACTACTAACCCAATAACATTGATAGGAGTGATTTTTGGCATATTATTGGGATTCTTTGGGCAATCTCGTAAGAGATGCTCCTTGCCACAATCTTGACAAAAGCCTTGTATTGTTACTGACTGGGGTTGTGTGGGTGCAGGCATGGGGCAATCATGAATGAGTTGATCTCCCTAACATCTGTAGCATGGCCCTCTAGGGAATGGGGGTCTTATCTGCCTAGGTTGAGGTCTAGAGTTGGGGTTTGCGTACATGACATTTGTGTAATCTGGCTCCAACTAGGTTCACTCGGTCCTTCACTATAGTAGGACTCACCATGTTCAGGAGACTGCATGTAGTAAGCCTGTGGACTTTCTGAAAGCAATGGAGTCACTAGGACTATGGCTCTATTCAAATTTTCCTCAGCAGTTGCATACTTTACAGGTATCACATTAGCTGGGGTTGGAGGTTGTTGAGCTAGCACAGGTTGAGGCCTTTGTTGGTTTTGGTAGGGTTATTGATAGGATTGTTGTGGTCTACCATATTGCTGTGGAGGGTACTGGTTCTGGTATCTTCCCTGTTGTGGATAGGGCTGAGGGTAGGGTTGCCTAATTGCTTGCTTATTGTATGGGCAGTCTTGTGCTGTGTGATTTGTGTGTCTCCGTTCTATGGTGCAATATTGGCTACTAGGGTTCACTTGGGGTTGAGCCATGATGGGACATACGCTCGCCATATGGTCACCACCGCAAGTATAGCACCTCTTTACTAGGGCAAACCTTGGGATTTTTTTGCTAGATACACCTAGTTTTTGAGCTACTTTCTTAGCGAGTTCCTCAATTGATGTGGATTGCGAGGAAGAGAGGCTAGAGGCACTATCTGAATCTTTGTAGATTTCGGAAGCTCTAACTCTTCCCCTAGGTTATCCTCGATGTCGATGCACATGCGTACACACTCTTCTATAGTCCTAGGGTCCTTCAAGTACACATATGACCTCAATTTGGTACTTAGCAATCCATCCAAGAATAAAGCCACTTGCTTGGCTGGTGTGGGTAACTCAGGGATATGACATCTCTCTAGATATTGCCTAAACCTTCTTCTTTCAAGTCTAACTGTCTCTTGAGGGGTCTGCTTGAAGCTATGTATTAGTGAGGAAGTATTATGCCTTATCCCACTCTTAGAGAATTCAGTGATGAAAGCCTCTAAAAGTTGGTCTATGCTCCTGAATTGTCTCTCATTCAATGGTTGAAACCATGTAAGTGCGGTGTTCCTAAGGGTTAGGCCAAAGGAATTATACTGCGTGAATAGGTCCTCAACTTGTTCAGCTCTCAAGACCTGCCTAAACTCAGCCACATGATCATATGGGTCTCCTATGCCATCGAAGTAGTTCTTCATGGACTTAACTAGCTGGGTCGGTCTCAAAGTCCTCGTGTGCTCTCTAGGTCTTGGTAGAGGGAATTCATCCGCATTCGTTTGGTTCCTTGGGGCTCTAAGTCCCTCAGGTTCCACTCTATTTGTTTCCGTTCTTCTTCTTTCCCTTCCCACTGGGTTGGTAAAACTTACCTTAGGTCTATCTCTATGTCTGTCTCTTTGAGCTCCCTGGGCTTGGGATGTTCCAGCTCTTGAGTGACCAAAGGACACATTAGACCTTGGTTGGGGGAAAATTAATTCACCCTTCCAAGTGTAAGCATGCCTATCATGTTCTGTAACCACAAAGATCCTCTCTGAAGCGTGATCTAGGTAGGTCACTCTGCCTGGACTATCAGGATCTTTGAACTCATATATCATGATTGTTCCTACCTCATTCGACTGATCAGATTTATACCTCCAAAAGGCTTCATCAGTCTCTAGGTTCAGGAGCAGATCTATGCTCTTATTGTCTTGGGGAATCCACTCTGGTGTGATAATCCTAGTGAGAACAGATTTGCCTTGGGGCGTTCTGGGTTCTACACCCATGTTTCCTTGCTCTAAGTCACCTAAGTCCGTTTCTGGGATCACGTTTCCAAATTTGTCTCTCCTATCTGGGTGACTGGTGACTACATATATGGTTCCCTCTTTGTCCAGATATGCTCCATTTTCGAACTTGACAGCTGGGTGTTCTAGTCCAATGGATTGATCTAGGTTTTTAATCTATACCACAGATCTTCCTAGGCCGTCCTCATAGATGCTAGCACCTAATCGGTTGGTCCTACGGTATTCCAGCTGCATCTTGTAGGGGCCTTCTACCCTATGTACGTATGGCACACCTGAACTTCCTGTAGGTCTCTCCATACCGTGGGACATCTCTGACTCACTAGTTTCAGAGCTAGGGTAGTGCGAATAATGGCTCAACTGCTAGGCCCAAGACCTAGCAGTATGATTAACACTAGCCTCTGAAGACCTAAGACTTTGTCTATCTCTCCCTAAATGTCATCCTGATCTAAGGTTCATATGCTTGAATGATCAATCCCTATTTTTGCCCAAGTACAACCTCGTTGCTGAGTTCTTTTGTATCAGTTACTTGATTTCTTTTTATGTTGATTATCGTGTTTATACTCTTGTCTGATATCACGTCGTCAGGAATACTTGAGTTAATTTCCGCACTTGAAGTCGATCGTTCCACGTTAAGTTCTTTTGGTTATCGGTCACACACATGTTATCTCGTGAACTTGATCTCTTAGATAGTCTTTGACTTGTCTCGTGCCTATCGTTGCCCTGACTTACTTCTAGCACTATTCGTACTTAGCCTAAGCTAGGAATTGACAGAGGGAGTTGAGAGTATTCCAACCTCACTTGCTGATCCCTTGCCCTTTGGTGCTCAAGAACCCGGTTCTCAAGCTTGCAAAAAGCCCTTGCTTTGGATGTCTTCAAGTGCTCTCAATGGACCTGTAAGAGTCCCAAGATTAGCTCAAGACTTAAATCCAAATGACAGGCATATCACTTTCATGCATGTAATTCACAAACCAAATTTCCCTTTGCCTTTATGGAAAACAATCCCAAGGATCCTTTAGTTTTCCTACCCCGGGGTATGGTCAACTTCAAAATACCCTATCTAATAATCCTGATATTAATTTTATCGTAACCAGTGGAAGTTTTGGTTGTAGTCCCTACGAGCTTTCCAACAAAACAAAAATCACAGCAAACGGATTTCGTATGAGAAAGTTAGGCCAGTTCAAGGTTCTAGGGTTAAAACAGGGTTCAAACAGGCTGACAGCTCATAGGATTTTTCTCAAAAATACATGTGTAGGGACCTCACAAATCACTAATGGCTTGCTAAGTATGCCCAAAATTACCCCAAAGACTTGGAAAAAAAACCCTAGAAATTTGGCCGAAAAAGCCTGTCAATCGCGATCGAAAGGTCTGTCAATTGCGATTGACAGAGGTGTTCGTCAGGGCCTGTCGGTCGCGATCGACACGTCAGTCGCAATTGACAGTGTCAATCGCGATCGACAGAGTCGATCGTGAGTCCTGTCAATCGCGATCGATGGTGTCAATCGCAATCGACACGTTTTTCGAGATTTTCACCGTGATTTCAGTCGATCGGGGTTCTGTCCATCGCGATGGACACATGACAACACAAATTTTTGTGTCAATCATCAACTTTCAGTCGATCGCGATCGACAGTGTCAATCGCGATTGACTGAATCCTACGTGGCGGTCGGTCGGTCATGGGGTCTGTCGATCGCGATCGACATGTCTGTCGGTCGTGATTGACAGGTCTGTTGGTCGCGATTGAGAGGTCTGTCAATCGCGATTGACAGGTCTGTAAGTCGCGATTGATAGAGAAACTCGGAATATTTTTACTATGTTTAGTGATTTAGGATGTGCTCATCATGTGCATCATCATGGTGTACTTTGTTTTACCAAATAGGCGAATTTTCTATCGATCGCGATTGACAGAGGTCGACGACACAGAGACAGTTTCGAGCTTTTCCAAACCTGTGCAGCCTGCTGGAGATGGTGGGATAGCCAGATCTTGCAAGAAAACTCAAGAAACATGCAAAAACAGTGCACACAAATCGCTCTCTCGCTCTCTCTCACAAGTGGAATGAGGGAAATGGAAGGGGAAAGGAGATATGATCAAAAATTGAAATTTTCGCGATGATGGAGATGGAGGTGGGAGATGGTGAGGGTGATGATGGTGTTGAGAAAAACAAAAGAAAATAGATAAAAGTGGAGAAAATACCTATGACTCCAATGCCTCAACTCTATGTCCTACCATCACACACTCGTCCTCAAAGCTCGATCCCCGGCAACGGCGCCAAAATTTGGTGTAGCTCAGTGATGAGTAGCACCTCCTCTAATGTCAATCTGAGAAGACGTGAGGATGGTATGATGACCTCGAGCAAGTGAAGGAACAAGTGCGTGAGTGAGAAGCACACTAACATGCACACACATACACACACACGCGCACACAAGGCAAGAGCAAAGAGAGGGACCATGGATTTCTTTAAGATTACTTCCAAAATGCTCATAAAAGTTCAAATCTATTACAAGGTAACCTCAAAAAAGAGCTCTCTAGCTCTATTTATAGTTTTTGACTAGCTTTTGGCCCTGTCCAGACCTAGTGTCCGGCCTAGTTAAAAATTAGGTTCTAGGGCCTATTTGGGGGCTCAAATGAAGTCTAAAAATTATGAAAATTGGTACGATGCTACTTCTAATACTCCTCAAGCTCGAGGACTCCTCGGCTTGCACAAAATGGAGTTACAAAAAGGTGAAATGGTATTTACAATGATGTAGAGTGACTAAATTCACTATTTAGGAAGTATTACTTCATCGAAAAATTTGGACGGCCTACTTGCCACATCTTCCTTGAATACTTTGTCTGCTGGTGCTTTCTCTTCGCTCTGAATCCCTTCTTTGACTTCCTTGTCTTGTGAGTCCTTGCGTACCTTGACTACTGCCAACAACATGTGTATGTGTATGTGTATGTGTATGTGCATGTGTATGTGTATGTGTATGTGTATGTGTACGTGTACGTGTACATGTATGTGTATGTGTATGTGTATGTGTATGTGTATGTGTATGTGTTTGTGTATGTGTTTGTGTATGTGTATGTGTATGTGTATGTGTTTGTATATGTGTATGTGTTTTTGTATGTGTGTGTGTATGTGTATGTGTATGTGTACATGTATGCGTATGTATATGTGTATGTGTATGTGTATGTGTATTTGTATGTTTATGTGTATGTGTATGCGTTTGTGTATGTGTATGTGTTTGTGTATGTGTATGTGTATGTGTATGTGTATGTGTATGTGTAGTTGTATGTGTATGTGTATGTGTATGTGTATGTGTATGTGTATGTGTACGTGTACGTGTACGTGTACGTGTATGTGTACGTGTACGTGTACGTGTATGTGTATGTGTATGTGTATGTGTATGTGTCTTTGTGTGTGTACGTGTATGTGAACGTGGATATGGACGTGGATATGGATGTGGATGTGGACGTGGATGTGGATGTGGATGTGGATGTGGATGTGGATATGGATGTGGATGTGGATGTGTATGTGTATGTGTATGTGTATGTGTATGTGTATGTATATGTGTATGTGTATGTGTGTGTATGTGTATGTGTATGTGTATGTGTATGCATATGGGTATGCGTATGCGTATCTGTATGCATATGCGTATGCGAATGGGTATGCGTGTGCGTATGCATACGTGTATGCGTATGCGTATATGTATGCATATGCGTATGCGTATGCGTATGCGTATGCGTATGCGTATGCGTATGCGTATGCGTATGCGTATGCGTATGTGTATGTGTATGTGTACGTGTACGTGTATGTGTAGGTGTATGTGTACGTGTACTTGTACGTGTATGTGTATGTGTATGTGTATGTGTATGTGTATGTGTATGTGTATGTGTATGTGTATGTGTATGTGTATGTGTACGTGTACCTATACGTGTATGTGTATGTGTATGTGTATGTGTATGTGTATGTGTATGTGTATGTGTATGTGTATGTGTATGTGTATGTGTTTGTGTATGTGTATGTGTTTGTGTATGTGTATGTGTATGTGTATGTGTATGTGTATGTGTATGTAAATGTGTATGTGTACGTGCATGTGTACCTATATGTGTATGTGTATGTGTATGTGTATGGTTATGTGTATGTGTTTGTGTATGTGTATGTGTATTTGTACGTGTATGTGTATGTGTATGTGTATGTGTATGTGTATGTGTATGCATATTTGTATGTGTATGTGTATGTGTATGTGTCTATGTATGTGTATGTGTATGTGTATGTGTATCTCTATCTATATGTATGTGTGTGTGTTTATCTCTATCTGTATGTGTATGTGAATTTGTATGTGTGTGTGTATGTGTATGTGTATGTGTATGTGTATGCGTATGTGTATGTGCATGTGCATGTGCATGTGCATGTGCATGTGCATGTGCATGTGCATGTGCATGTGCATGTGTATGTGTATGTGTATGTGTATGTGTATGTGTATGTGTATGTGTATGTGTATGTGTATGTGTATGTGTATGTGTATGTGTATGTGTATGTGTATGTGTGTGTATGTGTATGTGTATGTGTAGGTGTATGTTTATGTGTACATGTATGTGTATGTGTATGTGTATGTGTATGTGGATGTCTATGTGCATGTGCATGTGCATGTGCATGTACATGTATGCGGATGTGGATGTGGGTGTGCATGTGGATGTGGATGTTGATGTGGATGTGGATGTGGATGTGGATGTGGATTTCGATGTGGATGTGGATTTGGAGGTGTATGCATACCTGTACGTGTACGTGTGCATGTACGTGTACGTGTACGTGTACTTGTACATGTACTTGTACGTGTACTTGTACATGTACCTGTACGTGTACGTGTACTTGTACCTGTACATGTACCTATACTTGTACCTATGTGTGTACGTATACCTGTACATGTACCTGTACGTGTACCTATATGTGGACGTGGACGTTGAC
>CM035410.1:48572460-48619960 GCA_020310875.1 Ceratopteris richardii
AGATACAAAAAATAGATGATGAAAATAATTTTAATTACCTACTTTCTGAAAGGAATAAAAATATTTGAAAGTCAACTGATGTGCAATATTGTTGGATACATATAATACTCTATGGACATTGAAAATGAACATCAATGGAAAATAGTAAATAAATTGATCAATGTGATGGGAATAGCTTTCAACAATAGTTATGAATGTAGTAATAAAAGTTTTCAACAATAGTTATACTAATGCTAAATCTTTCTACATGATAATTTTTTCTAACAAGATTATGAATCCTAGTGAATTCGATAAAAGATAATGAGGTGAAGCTGTGAATGAGCAGCTCCTATTCTCTGATCATGAAATGGCTTGATACTTTTCTTCAATCTTTATCAACTCTTCTTTCAATATTCTTTACTTCAATGTTTGAAAAAAAAAACATTAGAAAATATTAGTAATGTTACAAAAATCATAAAATTAAAGAACATAATTCACTTAACATTTGCATACACATGCATATGTTTATGTATACACTAAAACATTTAAATGCAATCTAATACATACTTATACTAAACCATTCACTTTTTATCATGTTATCAAGAATCTCTTGAGCAACCTCAAGGTAACCGCAATTTGCATACATGTCAATGAGTGTACTGACCAAAAATGTGTCATGATCCTACCCAAGTAGTCATACAATATTTTCTTGAATGGATCATAAAACAGACCATTTATCACGAAATCCCTTTTCATGCTGTTCTCCCACAGAGTACGGTTGCTATGAAAATCTAATAAGTAATCAGACGTTGCCTTCAACTCAAAAACACCTCGCATCCCATAAAGAGTTTCACTATTTTTTTTCTACCTTTAACATTAGTCTCAAAACTTGACACCTCATCAATCTTCTCTCCAATGTGAACATTGTAAATTGGAAAGCGTTTTCCAATAATCCAAGTACGGGGAAACCCTCTCCTCACTTGATTCAGTTGAGCAGTAGTGAATAAGTCAAAATCTTTTGAATGAAAAAGCTAAACACTCGATAGTGAGCGACCGAAGATATTGCTACTGCTAAGTATGTCATATGTATCATGACACACCGAACCTTTGTGCACTTTATAACAAGAACGTATGGACAAAATACATGTCTAACCATGCCTCATAAAGGTCATGTATATCCTTGCAAAGATGATGCCGGCCACTAAACATTGCAGCAACCATGGAATCTGAAACCCTCCGTGTAAGTGTGTCTATTGTCGTTGCAAAAAAAACATGCCTCCGATATTTAGCTCTATCACAGAAGGAAAGCCATTTTCCTCGCTGTCCATCTCCATCAAAGTGAAAACAGGAGATGTGTAAGGAGGCTGGTGAAGAAGTATCTCCTCTGACACTCTGTCTCTCACATACAAACACAGAATTTAACGAACTTCACAGAGATCGAAACCCCCCCAACATCGGACAAAAGAGACTATAGAAAGGGCCGCGATCGCTCATCGCGAATGCTGCCTCTATCGACCTCTCAACCCAGCCTAATAGTGACCGCTTCTCCAACTTAGATGAGTTCTCATCGAGCGAGAAATCACAGGAATACGAACCAGTCCTAGAGATTTTCAATCTTTTCTTCTTGCACTGGCAGTAGCCACCGCTAAACTCTGTAGGGCCTCCACAACATCTATGTGTCAGCTATCTCTCTGTCTTTCTCTGACTTCTACAACACGCAAGCCTCCCAAATCTCCTGTGCAGACGGAATCCTCTCTAAAGCAGTGCGGCGTGACTACAACTCTCTTGTGGGAGATAATATTAAAGCCTGCACCTCTCTGCTCGTTGTGTCGATGATCTGACAGACAGCAAGAGCAACCATTGAAGTTTTTCCAGTACTGGATTGAGCCTGTGCGATGACATCGCGGTTCTGTATAATAGGCCGTAAAGCACATTGTTGGATTGCTGAAGGCTTCACGAAACCATATGCATAGATTCCATGAAGGAAATCTTCACGTATTCCGTTGCTTACTATCAGAAGAACAGAGGAACTAGTTTACTGAGCTTATCTTTACTGTTTTGTCTGGATCTTATGGTCGCCATGATACTGCAATCGAATACTATACAATAGATCCCATGGATTTGATAGATGTAGAAAGAAATAACTATGAGGAAGATGATGACGTCTATCTGAACAGGTTCTCAATGGTCTCAAACAATTACTCAACACACGCAGTTTGCATCTTTCTCAGATTTGATTTCTAACACTCATTTGAACTTTGTACTAGCTAAAGAAGCAATAATTCACTCTCTAAATATATGCAATGTTTGGTCGGAAGAACAGAGAAGAATACATAATTAAATAAATAAATCTTTCTTTATTAATCCTTTCTATAGAGAAGAGGTGAAACATAAAAACTCTCTCTTCAGCATACAAACAGAGGTGAAGAAGAGAATAAATTGAATACCTGAAAAAAAAAACATTAGGAGATCTAGAGCATAGCACACATATAAATACATATACAAGTCATTTCTAAACCACTCTTTTTATTTTAAATTTTAATTTACAACCTCACTTTAGCCCATTAACATTCAGCACACTTTCTAGTTTACTTTAACTAATTTAATTACACTTAATTTCTACTCCTCTCTTTTCATCTTCACTAATTCTCACCATTCTTTTCTTTTAACCAACTTTTTTCACTTTAAATGCATATCTTTCATGATCCACTCCTTAAATCACTTTAATTCCTCATCTTATATAAACGATTCTTTAATCTAACACTCTCACACACCACTAAATATTTATCCATTTAATTTATCATTTTTAATTTAATTATCCTAATTTTTTATAATTTAATAATTCATTTAATTTAAGCTTAGTTTAGGATTTTAATTTACTAATACCTTAGTATTTAAATTCACACACATGATTAAAGTAATTAATTATATCATAGTTTAATTTTTAATACATAAATATTTAATTTATAGATTAATGTATTTAAATAACAGCTATTCTAACCCTTTAAATATACTAAAAACCTAGAAGACCTACTTGAAACCCTTTGGAAATTAATTGAAAACCTAGTTAAACCCTATCATTAACCAAAAATTAGTGCTCCTAGCTTAAATACATATGAATGAACGTAAACCTAGGGTCTTAAACCCATAATTCAATGTTTCATTAACCTTAACACACATTATACGAGCAGTTTAGGGTAAACCCTAATACGACCATTTGTTTTCTTCATCCATTTGAACCTGCAAACACTTAACGAGAGATTAGTTTCCAGTAAAACATTGTAATAATGGGATTAGAATTAACCAATAATTAAAAAAAAAAAAATTTCATGGTCGTCAACGGGAAGGTTGAAAACTTTCCGACATTCGCCCCCACCAAACCTGCACATCGTCGGGGCCAAACCTGCAGATCATAGAAGGCAATATCAAATTCTTTTTGAAAAATGTTTTTAAAATTATTTTGAAACAGTATTTGAAATATGCTCGTTCTTGTTAGTACAAGTTCTGATAGTTAAGAAAACTTTTAAAATTACGTAAGCTTGAATTACAAACTTTTTCGTTCAATGCATGAATTTGAAAATAAGTTTTAGAAATTCCTATAGAAGTCATTCAGATAGTCCTGGTACTTGCTCTTCTATTAACGCTGTTCAAAAGTAATAAATATTTTATATAAGTGTTCTATCCCTCATTCCCTAGCCACTTGTCATAAGATGCAACTAACTAATTCCTCTATAGCATAGATCCACCTCATATTACCCGCATACAAACTAGAAGCGATTTCAAGATCACAACTGATTCTTGGTAACTTTTCTCTCTTTTTTTTTGAATTCTTTTTAAAAATTATACAGCAACCATTAATGTACTGCTTTATGCATCTATTCTTTCTTCGCAACTTTTTTGTTAGAGGGGAAAGGCTTAACCCCTAATCAGAGCAGAGGTTCTAGAGGAATGCAATAGTGGGAACTAGGATCTCATAAGCTAAATGGTTTGGAAATTAAGAAAGCCTATCTATATAAAACAAGTTTACTTCTACTAGGAGTCAAAAGTTAAGTTTTCCCACTTCTAGCCTTATGACAGCCATAGAGTCTCGAATTCCTATCTTCATCTCATACACATTCCTACTTCAGTTTGGAATTTTGTGCTTCATAATTTTAATAGTTCCCCTTACATATCAGAAGAATTGTACTAATCTAATCATGAATGCAAGAAAGTTTATAAACATTTAAGAAATAAGTGATAAATCAGATTTGTTTCACCTGATTTCTTTTATTCATCTTCAACATCACCTGTCATCCAAATATTTCTTCGATTGCTTAGATTTTAGGCTTCATGTACTATCTTCAATCTCCTTCTCTTCATCTTTATCATAAAACAATCTTTAATTTATTTCATCAAAAAGCATCTTCAACTCTTGCTATCATTCAACAACATGTAAACTCACAAGAAAAATTAGTTTTTATCAATAAATTTTTATTTTTATACATATAAAAGGAAAAAAATTTTTTAAAAGAAAATTTAAACATCATTTTTATTAAAGCTTCATTCATCATTTTCTTCATCATATAATAAGTCATAAATTTCCTCATTTCTTTGTTTGAATAATTTAACTCTTTTACCTGCAACTAAATTCTTAAGAGGAGTTCCATCTAACTCTCGTAAGGCATACGTTCCATTTTCATAAATTTTGACCACCACATAAGGTCCAAACCATCGCTTTTTTAATTTCCTACGAGCATCATACTGTGTATCGAATGTGCTATCATATATCAATACCCAATCATTAATTTTTATTGGCTTTGGCCTTAACCTATGTGATTTATCAAAATATTTTTTATTTTTAAGTCGCTAATCTTTCAATTTAACTACCGATTCTTCTAATTTCTCATTCCCTTGCTCTAGTTGTTGAATCCTTAGAGCTAATAAATCTTCAGTAGATAGATTATCTTCCCAAGAAAGCGTAGTCCAAGTAAGGATTTGAGTATGCACCAGAAAAATTGGTTTTCGGCAGTACATTAGCTCTGCCGGCATAAATCCCGTTGTTCTAGTGCAGGTCATTCTGTCAGCCCACAAAGCAAATGGCAGAAATTTCGGCCATTTCCTAAGTTCTCCTTTGCAAGCTTTAGAAATCGCCTTAATGATAGGAGAATGCCCTCTTTCGATCTTTCCGTTAGCTTCAGGGTTATATGCAGTCGTAAGAGCTAAACGAATTCCATGCCTAGCAAAGAATTCTCTAGCCTCTTGTGCATCTAATTCTCCCCTATCAGCTACAATCTTTTCAATATACCCAAATCTTGAAATCACATCTTTAAGAAGAAATTTACATACATTGAAAGTGGTTTTAGTTCTTAGAGCTCTGCCTTCAACATGGTTAGTAAGATCTTCTCATGCAAGAACTATGTATCTCATCCTATCAATACCTTTGGGCATGGTTACTAAGTCAACTACCCACTTATAGTGTATACATGGTGGATACATAGGGTGCAGTGGATCCCTATGTTTAACTGAAGAATAAACTTGACATACATCGCAAGAGTCCACATAATTTACATTAACATAAATACCTGGCCACCAATAACAGTCTCTAATTTTTTCATAATTTGCTACAAATCCTTTATGCCCTGCCCATAAAGTATCATGCATGCTCTTCGTGACTTGCATCTGAAGATTCTTAGTACCTAGTACCCTTCGTGGCATTTTAATCTTGCCTCTTGCATGTCTCCAAATTAATCCATCTTTTAAGAAAAAGTTAAATGCTCTTTTTCTAATATTTCTAAATCTATTTGAAGACCATGAAGGTGATCTAATTAAAGTACTAAGATACCTCCCAATATCTAGCCACTCTCCATCATATTCATCAGAATTAAATTTTTCATATACATATACTTGGGAATCATAATTAATCGTATTAGTATCTACTTTGGATTCATCATTCTCATCGTAACTGTCAGCAACAGAGTTAGATTTGCCTGAAATATGAATTAAAACTGGATTTATGAATTTGATATAAGAAATCCAATGAAGCATTGCAATATCTGGCGAAGAACAGTTTGTGATCATTCCAATTAGCGGTAAACAATCTGTCTCCACAATCACATTTGCTCCTATGAAATATTCTTTATCAGACTTTAGAGGTGCGACTAAACCCCAAAGTTCTCTTTTAATTTGTGGGTAATATCTTTGAGTGTTATGCAAAATCTTAGCTCCAAATCTCACTGCATCTACCCTCTTCATCATCTTGACTTATGACCCAACCTATCCCAATAGGGCTAGTGTCAACAGTCAAAATAATAGCCTTATTGTTGGTATAATCTACTTTTTTAAGGATTGGAGCTTCTTGCAATAACTTCTTTAATCTACGCATTGCTTGAATATGTTTTTCTATCCATAAAAATTTTCTTTTCTTACTTAATAAATCATAAAGACAGTCAACTACATGTGCAAAATGTGGTATCCATATGACATAAAAGATACAAGCTCCTAAGAATCGATGAACTTCACTCAAATTTTGACATATCTCCGCAATCTTACTAATGGCATCAATTTTTTGAGGGTATGGCTTTTGTCCATAATAGCCACAAAGATGACCTACAATGAGGACCTCATTAACACGAAAAGTAGATTTTTCTATAGATAATGTTAAGCCAACTTGAATAAATCGCTTAAAGATCTTTTGACAATCAAGGATATGAGCCTTTACAAATCTATGACAACCATCTTCATCCAGAGTGCTATCTTTCTCTTCTTCCAAGCAACCCTTAATGGGAATGTCATCTATAAAGGGCATAGTAATGTGAGGAATGAAATCGTGCAAAACCAAATTCATTGCACTCATCATGTGTGCTACTGAATTGGTCGCACCTTGAGGTAACATATACATCCTAACTAATCCCAGAGGTGTTTTCATGGTAGTAATGTCTCTACTCTCTAGTGCCAATTGAAATTGATCATACCCGGAGTAGAGATCACCCATTGATTATATAGAATTGCCTGAAAACGCTTCTCCAAATTCTACCACAATTGGACCTGTATCCACATTTCTAATGGTCACTTTGTTAACTGGTTGAAGATCTTGGATAAAAAGAAAATATTAGTAATGTTACAAAAATCATAAAATTAAAGAACATAATTCACTTAACATTTGCATAAATTTTCACATGCATATCTTCAATGATTGACTACACTTAAAACGATGTTTAATCTAATTTACCTAAATACAAAGTTTCGATCTTCATTTGAATCATGCTTGTCCTTATGATGAGTGAGATTCCTTTGTGTTTCTGTGAACGTATTTCACGTAACAATACTACACTCGAATTATGAATTACTAATTTGCTTCTTTGAGTTTCTACTATACCTGAGCTTGCTCCAAGCACCCGGCGTGCACCGTATTATCCGACGGTTAGCTTGATCCACCGGCCGTCGCTTTCACGCCTACAATGTACACATACACATACACATACACATACACATACACATACACATACACATACACATACACATACACATACACATACACATACACATACACATACACATACACATACACATACACATACACATACACATACACACACATACACATACACATACACATACACATACACATACACATACACATACACATACACATACACATACACATACACATACACATACACAGCCACATACACATACACATGCACATGCACATGCACATGCACATTGTATCATAATCCTAGTAGGAGATGGTTGAACTACGCTCTAAGAGAGAGGATTAGGAAGTAATCCTCAACCATGGCTTTTAGGGCAAGTGGTTAGCCCATCACATTCCTAACCAAGAGGTTGTGAGTTCAATTCCTTGCATTGGTATCAGAGCCTAGGAAGTAGGCTTGGGCAAGGCGGTGCGGCGCAACGCGTCGCAAGGTACACGGTGACAGGGTGCACGGTGTCAGGGTACATCCTGCCAATCCCATAGCTGGTCAAGGTACATTCCCTAGGGAGTTCAAGGGGGGAGGAATGTAACATAATCCTAGTAGGAGATGGTTGGACTACGCTCTAAGAGAGAGGATTAGGAAGTAATCCTCAACCATGGCTTTTGGGGCAAGTGGTTAGCCCATCACATTCCTAACCAAGAGGTTGTGAGTTCAATTCCTTGCACACATACACATACACATACACATACACATACACATGCACATGCACATGCACATGCACATGCACATGCACATGCACATACACATACACATACACATACACATACACATACACATATACACATGCATACACATACACGTACACATATACACATGCATACACATACACGTGCACATGCACATGCACATGCACATGCACATGCACATGCACATGCACATGCACATGCACATATACACATGCACATGCACATGCACATACACATGCACATGCACATGCACATGCACATACACATGCACATACACATGCACATGCACATACACATGCACATATACATGCACATGCACATGCACATACGCATGCACATACACATACACATACACATACACATACACATACACATACACATACACATACACATACACATACACATACACATACACATACACATACACATACACATACACATACACATACACATACACATACACATACACATACACATACACATACACATACACATACACATGCACATCCACATCCACATCCACATCCACATCCACATCCACATCCACATGCACATACACATGCACATCCACATGCACATGCACATACACATGCACATACACATGCACATGCACATACACATACACATACACATACACATACACATACACATACACATATACACATGCATACACATACACATACACATATACACATGCATACACATACACGTACACATATACACATGCACATACACATATACACATGCACATACACATGCACATGCACATGCACATGCACAGATACACATGCACATGCACATATACACATGCACATACACATGCACATACACATGCACATACACATACACATACACATGCACATGCACATGCACATGCACATACACATGCACATACACATGCACATACACATGCACATACACATGCACATGCACATACACATGCACATACACATGCACATGCACATACACATACACATACACATACACATACACATACACATACACATACACATACACATACACATACACATACACATACACATACACATACACATACACATACACATACACATACACATACACATACACATACACATACACATACACATACACATACACATACACATGCACATCCACATCCACATCCACATCCACATCCACATCCACATCCACATCCACATCCACATCCACATCCACATCCACATCCAAATCCACATCCACATGAACATGCACAAACATGCACATGCACATGCACAAACATGCACATGCACATGCACATGCACATGCACATGCACATGCACATTTACATGCACATGCACATTGTTGGCAGTGGTCAGGACAGTCAAGGACTTACGAGACAAGGAAGCCAACGAGAAGGGCCAAGTAGGCAAAGTAGTCAACAGAGATCTAGCAAATAGGCCTATCATTTTTCATGAATTAATATTTCTCAAATAGTGATTTTAGTCACTCCACACGATTGTAAATATCATTTTTGATTATTCCTACTCCATTTTGTACAAGCTGAGGAGTCCTTGAGCTTGAGGAGTATTAGTAGTATTTATGCACCAATTTTCATAATTTTTAGAGCTCGTTTGAGCCTCCAAAATAGTCTCAGAAACTAATTTTTAACTAGGCCGGACACTAGGTCTTGACAAGACCAAAGCTAGTCAAAAACTATAAAAAGAGCTAGAGAGCTACTTTTTGAGGTTAGCTTGTTGTGGATTTGAACTTGTATGAGAACTCTTTTGCAATAGAAGTTACTCCATTGTCTCTCTCTTTGTTTTTACCTTGTGTGCAAGTGTGTGTATGTGTGTGCATGTTTGTATGCTTCTCACTCACACACTTGTGCCATCACTTGTTCGAGGTCTTCATACCATCCTCTTGTCTTCCCCTTCCCGGATTGACATTAAAGGAGGTGCTACTCATCATTGAGCTACACCAAAGTTTGGTGCTATTGCCGGGGAGAGAGCTTTGAGGATGAGTGTGTGATGGTAAGACGTAGAGTTGTGACGTTGGGGTTGTAGGTAATTTCTTTAATTTCCCTTATTTTTCTCTTTTTTACTTTAGCATCATCAGCACCATCATCATCCTCACCATCTCCCACCTCCATCTCCATCATCGTGAAAATTTCAGTTTTTTGGTCATATCACCTTCCCCCTTCCACTTCCCTCATTTCACTTGTGAGAGAGAGCGAGAGAGCGATTTGTGTGCATTGTTTTTGCATGTTTCTTGAGTATTCTTGCAGGTATTGGATGTGTTATCATCTCAAGCAGTCTGCGCAAGTACGGAAAAGCTCTACAGTGTCTCAGAGGCATTGACCTCTGTCGATCGCGATCAACAAAAAATTTCGACATTTGGTGAAACAAAGTACACCAGCATGACACACATGATGAGCACATTCCAAATCACAAATTAAAACTAAAAATTCCGAGATCCCCTGTCAATCGTGATTGACACTGTCAATCGCGACCGACAGCCACGATTGACAGCCTTTGTCGATCGACAGCCTCTATCAATCGCGACCAACAGCCTCTGTCAATCGCGACCAACAACCTCTGTCAATCGCGACCAACAGCCTCTATCAATCGCGACCAACAGCCTCTGTCAATCGCGATCGACAGACCTCGATGGACTGCCATGTAGGACTCAGTCAATCTGCAACCGACTGAAATATCACGATTGACACAAAGATTCACGTGTCCACGTGTCCGTTGCAATGGACAGAACCCAGATTGATTGAAATTACGTCGGATTTTGCGAAAAAGTGTCGATCATGATTGACACCATCAATCGCAACTGACAGACCCCAAGATTGACTCTGTCGATCGCGATTGACATTATCAATCACGACTGACGTGTCGATCGTGACTGACAGGCCCCGACGGACACCTCTGTCAATCGGGATTGACAGACCTATCGATCGCGATTGACAGACATTTTTGGCTAAATTTTTAGGGTTTATATTTCCAAAATTTGGGGCAATTTTGGGCACACATATCAAGTAATTAGCACTTTGTGGGTTCCATACGCGAGAAAATTGAGAAAAATCCTGTTTGACTGATAGCCTATTTGAACCCTATTTCTATCCTAGAACCGTGAACAATCATAACTTCCTCATAACCGTGGGGTAAGAAAACTGAGGGATCCCTAGGATTGTTTTACATAAAGACAAAGGAGCAATTTGGTCCGTGAATTACATGAATGAAAGTAATTTGTTATGTCATTTGAATTTAAGTCTTGAGCTAACTTTGGGACTCTTATAGGTTCATTGAGAGCACTAGAGGGCATCCAAAGCAAGGGCATATTGCAAGCTTGAGAATGGGGTTCTTGAGCACTAAAGAGCAAGGGATCAGCAAGTGAGGTTGGATTATTCTCAACTCCCTTTGTCAATTCCTAGCTTAGGCTAAGTGCGAGTCATGCTAGAAGTAAGTTAGGGTGACGATAGGCATCTATCAAGTTGAAGACTACCTAAGCACTCAAGTTCAAGCTGAATCATAATCTCTTTGTGATTGATAACTTTAAAGGAAAAGAATTTAACGTGGTGTGATCAACTTAAAGTGCGGAAAATCACTCAAATATTCCTGACGACGTGATATCAGACAAGAGCATAAACACAATAACCACCTAAAAAAGAACCAAGTGACTGATATAAAGTGATTGGCAACGAGGTTGTACTTGGGTAAAATTCGGATTGCTCACTAAGGCATATGAACCTTAGATTAGGATGACACCTAGGGAGAGATAGATAAAGCCTTAGGTCTTGAGGGGCTAATGTCAATAACACTGCTAAATCTTGGGCCCAGCAGTTGAGCAATTATTCACACTACCCTAGCTCTGAAACTAGCAAATCAGAGATGTCTCATGGTATGGAGAGACCAATAAGAAGTTCAGGTGTGGCTTACTTGCAAAAGGTTGAAGGTCCCTACAAGACTCAACTGGAATACCTTAGGACCAACCGATTAAGTGCTTGCATCTATGAGGACGTCCTAAGAAGAGCTATGGTCCAAATTAAAAACCCTGACCAATCCATTGGACTCGAACATCCAACAATCAAGTTTGAAAATGGTGCATACCTAGACAAAGAAGGAACCATGTATGTGGTCACCACCTACCTGAGTTACACCAGCCAAACAAGTGGCTTTATTCTTGGATGGACTGCTAAGTGCCAAATTGAGATCATATGTGTACTTAAAGGACCCTAGGACCATAGAAGAGTGTGTATGCATGTGCATCGACATTGAGGATAACCTAGGGGAGGAACTAGAGCTTTCAAAAATCTACAAAGATTCAGATAGTTCTACTAGCCTCTCTTCCACGCAATCCACATCTATTGAGGAAATCGCTAAGAAAGTAGCTCAAAAGCTAGGAGTCTCAAGCAAACAAATACCAAGGTTTACCCCAGTGAAAAGATGCTACACTTGTGGAGGTGACCATATGGCAAATGTATGTCCCATTATGGCTCAACCCCAAGTGAATCCTGGTAGCCAGTATTGCACCATAGAACACAGATACACTAATCACACCCTGCAAGATTGCCAATACAATTAGCAAGCAGTTAGGCAAGCTTATCCATAACCATACCCTCAACAAGGAAGATACGAGAACCAGTACCCACCACAACAATATGTCCGACCACAGCAACCTTATCAGCAACCCTACCAAACCCAGCAAAGGCCTCAGCCTGTGTTGGCTCAGCAACCTCCAACCCCAACCAATGTGATTCCAGTGAAGTACGCAGCTGCAGAGGAGAATCTGAACAGAGCTATAGTGCCAGTAACACCATTGCTTTCAGAAAGTGACCGTAGTGATCATAGTTTTGACTCCAATCATATTGATAGCCCAGAGGCTTACTACATGCAGTCACCTGAACATAATGAGTCACATTACTATGAAGACCCTAGTGAACCCAGTTGGGAGCAAGAGTATGCAAATGTCATGAATGCAAATCCAAACTTTAGGCCTCAATCTAGGCAGGTAAGACCCCCATTTCCTAGAGGACCATGCTATCGATGTCAGGGAGATCACTTCATTCGTGACTGCCCTATGCCTGCGCCTACACAACCCCAATCTGTGACAATTTGGGGTTTTTGTCTCGATTGTGGGAAAGAGCATCTCTTATGAGATTGTCCTAAGAACCCCAAAAATGTGCCAAAAATTATTCACATCAACGTTATTGGGTTAGTTGTAGACTCTATAGGAAGTGTAACTTCCACTGCCCCTGTGCAAGTGGTCACTAGAGCTCAAGCTTTACCGCAAAACCAAGGGTTAGGCCCAGAAAAGAGTTCTGAGGTTAGTGAGACTGAGAGCATGAATAACAAGAGGATGAGAGCTTGGAGGGATAGCCGCGAAAGAATGAAAAGGCAATGGGCAAAGAAAATGAGTGAACTCGAAGAAAGTCTAAGAGAAACAAAAGCCAAGATAATTGAACTCACATCTCAAACTCCCTCTCACACTACCCCACCACCACCATTCCCATCTCCATCCAATCCATCACCTTCCAACCCCCCTCATACAATCCCACCACCCCCTAGAGTAGAATCAGTCTTAGCCGATCCCACTCCCGAGGACTTAAACATGATGCTCAAAGCATATCAAGCCAGAATCCAAGAAGGGCCAAATGTAACGGATCATGAAAAGTGTTAACCTAGAGCGGAACTAGAGCTCGAGCGAACTAAAATTTGTGCTAAGATGGTGGAATTGGGTCAAGCCATGTTTGAAGCCAGTCGCCTCTTTAACTTCTCTAGTTCAGCTAAGACGCAGTTGCACTTTGATGGACTGTTAGAACGATTAGAGAGGCTAATTGCACAATCTGAAAAGGACCCTGCCTCTCAAAATAAGCATAAGGCAAGTGAAAATATAAGCTTTCCTCCCCAGGAATCTTATGTGCCTAACTCCACGGAACCCGACACGTCTTCTTCTATGATTCGGTACTCACCAAAATTCCTACGAGAGATTCAAGAAGAGAAATGGGCTAAAGAGAGTGAAGTTCCTCCTCCCATTGAACTTGTGGATGATGCGCATGATCATTTCCCACAAGACATTCCTTCCATTTATGAGGAGTAGGAGAGTACTCAATCTCATGAGAGATTAGACTTTGAGTCTAATTCTTTACATGAACTACCCCATTTCACAGGCCCATGGGAAGCTAAGTGTACATATATGAGAGCACCCACGGTCATGGTAAGAAACGAAGACTCAGTCACACCTAGGAACACAAAGGTAATAAAGAACACTAAAGTGCAATTTAATCTCACTTTAGAAGAGCTACTCAAGGTTAGGACAAAACTATGGAAACATGTATCCAACCAAGTGCCTGAAATAGCCAAACCTCGTTCCTAGGTAGGATCCCACAAAACATTGCTAGAAATACCCTTGGACAAGATAGGAGACATGAGTGAAGGAGAATAAGGAAACACCTACCTTCCCATTACCCATCAAGGATACACAACCAAGGCACTTATAGACTCAGGTGCAGGAGTTGCAATTCCTACCACTTCCTTATGGAAGCGTTGGGGCAAGCCAGCACTCAGGCCAACGAGAATGAAGTTGCATATGGCTGATGGTCACATTGAAAGACCTTTAGGATTGCTAGAAGGAATCACTCTCACTACACGTGGTGTTGAGTTCGAGCATACGTTTGCTATATGTGACTTTAGCAAAAATCAGACCTATGAGATGATTTTGGGAAGACCATTTATGCGGCAGTTGCAAGTGGTACAAGATTGGGGAACCAATTCTTTGTATTTGCAACACTTAGGTGTTACAACCAAAGGTAATCTCAAGGATTACTCTCATAGAGATGTACCCCCATCCAATGGAATCCCATCCATAGAGCCAAAGATGAGACTGAGTTAGTGCATTCCATAGGATCAGGATCCTCACGGATGCATGAAGACACTCACTTGTGGATGTGTAAAGTAGCAGTAGAAGAAGAGAAGAGAGAAAAGCCAGAGAGATAGGTGCAAAAGAAACCCATAGATCAATTCAAGACCCAACCTATGCACCTGTAGTATTTCCTGACAAAGAATTTGAACCTCACGACTGGGCGGAAGTTCTAGCAACAATGGATGTAGCCATCAATGAATAACAATGGACACCCCACTGTGATGAGGATGGCTATGACATTTCAGTCTTCTCAATAGAGCCAATCATGGGTGATTTGGTTATTGAAGAATGTGAACCTAGCACTGATGCATTTGAAGATGCAAGTGACTCCAATCTAGAGTCGACTATTATGGACCCACCTTTTGCATGAGATGAAGAATACTTCTATGAAGTAGAAGTTCCCCCTCAAAGACATGAAGAGCTTAGAAATGATGTAAGGTTAACCACGCAAGTGACCCCTAAGAATGAAGTAAAGAAAAGAAAGAAGAGGGAAGTCACACCCGAGGAGGAAGAATCTTTGTTTGAGGTCCCTGAAAAATTTAAGAAGTATGAAATACATGATAGGAGAGTCATGATAAGAATGCCTAAATGCGAGGCGCAATTAGGTGAGGCCTATGATAACAAAGAAACCACCAAGAAAATAGTTGTGGCCATAGAAGAAGGAGAAGAGAGATGCATGTTGGCCTAAGCATCAACTTAGGGACTTGCGGAGAAAGAGACTATACCTCAATCCCCTCACAAGTGCATATAGTGGGGATACACGCTTTTAATTATCAATCCAAAGAGTATACAAACCTAGCCGAGTGTATGAAGACATGCAATCATGTAATGGTCAATGCATATGAACTACTCAAAGAATGTAAATGAGGCAAAGACTTATCCAAACAAGCTCCAACAGTTGGTCAAGGCGAAACGATACTTGGTGCAGCAGCCGTCAGTATTTTGGACTTTTCTCCCAGCTCTGAACTCCAAATATAGCGAATAGCATATGCGTTTCGAAGCTCTCGAGAAGACGCATCCAATGGCAGTGGTTTCACTCAATTCCGACGCTCCTACTTCAAGTTATGAGAGAAATACTAAGTCACGGGAATACTCTCCCACACTTCAGCACTTCCTACACTTCGCACACACCCTTCCTACAGTCAAGAAACACTCTCAAGGATAGACAACACTCACAAGCACTCTTTCCAAGCAATACACATGCATACAAGCTCGCGAAGAAGAAGATAAGGAGGGAAGAAGACACAAATTCGAATTTCTGTGCTCTTTATTTTCACAATGGCAAAAAGTTCTTTACAAAGAGTCACATTTGACTTATATACTAGTGCCCTAAAAATGGTCCTTTCACACAAGAGACCGGCACTTTATTCACTAAAAGACTAAATTTCTACTATTTTACATGGGTAAGCTTCTAATCTTCTTTGGGGATGCATCTAGAGGACTCCTCTAGTGCCTTTACAACGGAAAATATATTACAAGAGTGATTATGATACAAAAATAGGATGTCCAAATCGGAAAAATTTTGGGGCCCGTCTTTTTCTCTGCTTTGTGCGCTCTTTAGCTCTGCAACACTCTCCCCCTCTTCGTCTCTGTCGTCCCTTGACAGACTTTGCTTCGCGCACGCGCCCAGTGGTCAGTATTGTCTGATTCTTGATCTTGCATTACGTTTTAGAGGCGCTCTGATTTGTCCTGGTTGCACACATTGGACCTGGTTGCATTACTCCAAGCCGATTGATTTGGTTTGCCACGCACGCCATTAGTGCACATATGCGGATGTAGCTCGTAAGCCTTGATCTGAAACCTCTACAACTCAAGAGGTTGAAGCATCCACATAGGTGATACTTGTTGGCCCTGATTCCTTCTTCCAGCTGCGTGCTTTTCCTTGGTGTGTGCGCCCCTGCGGGGCTCTGTGCAGAGATGGGTGTTGCACCCCTACGGGGCTTCCTGCAGAGATGTATCTTCAAATCTTGCCTTTTAGTGAAGCTGTTTCTTTCGTTGTTTTCTTCGTTTCTTCTTTTTACTTGTCTCTTCCGCAACACTGCCCCCCTCCTGGACTCTGTCGTCCCCGACAGGCTTTGATAAGCGACGGGCATATGTTCTGTATACTTGTTGCTCTGTATCATTTAGCAGGTTGGCTTCACGTATCATGATCTGTTTCCATTGTTCAGCTTTTACTCCATCGTTTGGCGGTTGTCTGTGATCTGCGAAGAAGCTTAATTCATATGCCACAAGTCTGGCATTCAGATTGGATGACATTTTCAAAAAAATCTCCGAATCTATTTCAAAAAATCCTATAAAAAACGCTTCTTCGAATGTCTGCATATATGTGCTTGGCAAAAACATGAGCCTGGAGTAATAGGCCATTATTGTTGGTCGGCTAGGCATGACTGATAGATAAAAAATGAGGATGTCAGTTCCCTGATTAATTCCGATAAAATTCAGAAATGTGTATGCCGCATGTTTGAAGACCTTCAAAACTGTAAGTAGCATACTAAGTATTTTATTTGTCATCTTGACCGCTAAGTCTGGTACTGTCGCATAATTTTGTAGCCAAAATTCTATTGTTTTGACCATATAATCCTCTGTTGGCAAATAGTTATGTGGCGGGCTCGGAAGCAGAGGAAAATTGAGCCACTGTTTATTGATAGTACCGTTTCTTTGTAGATCCAAAAATTCCCTGGTATCCCTTCGACGTGGTAATGGACAAAATGAAGGGTTTACCTGTAATAGATATGGTGCTGCTTGCCAATGCACCCGTAGTGTGGGATGTTTCTCCAAAAATTTTCTCCGCCACACTGGTTGTGCAGCTTCAAACTCTGCTTGAGTGTATGTGAATGTGTCATTCTTGAAGTTGAGCTGCTCATCTGGACTTTTTTGTGTAACCTTCTTTATATATTGCCTTGCTTTCTCTTTCAACAATCCATATGGAATGTTGAAAGGCTTCATGATCTTTTCTAAGTCTTTACCTTTGATCTTTGCTTCCTTCATGACCTTGATTACTTCATTTTCGAAATTTTCCGTCAACCGGGACACCACTAGTGCCCGTTCCTTCTGACTTATTTCTGCAGTGTATGGCATTGGATGTTCGTCATGTATGTCGGCCAACTGCTCATGTATTGGAGAATGATAGATCGGTTGAGATAGAGGGCTTACCTCTACCTCGTCAGTAGGATGTTTCTTTTCTGGCACTACTGATGTCCCGATCGGTTCTTTGTCTTTCTTCTGATTTTTTAGTTCTTCGATGCATTCATCTTTTTTCTTTATCTGTTGTATGGCTTCACCGAGTTTTTCTTTGGTTGCTAGAAGCTCCTTACCTATGTCAGCTACGTGATCCATGTTTTCACTGTAGCTCTGTACCAGTTTTGCCTGGGCCGTACTCAGCTGCTTTTTGAGCTCCCCTATTTCCTGAGTGTGCCGCCGTTCTGATTCCTCTTGTACTTCTTTCGCTTGTCGCAGCAACTCGGCATATTCTGCTATCTGTTCTCTTAATTCCTGTTCTTTAGTGTCTGAGGGGCCCTGTTGTATCAGTGGTTGATCATATAATAAAGATTTCATTAATTCTTTATTCCTGTCGCGCAGGCTGTCGTTCTCTTCTAGATATAGCTTGAGTTGTTGCTCTAATAGCACGCTTCGCATCTTCATTTTTTCTTTCTCAGCCTCGCTTGCTTTGTGTAATTGTTGCAACTCTTCCAGTTGTGTCTGCAACTTTTGATTTTGGTCGATGGATACATCATATTGTGTCTGGATTGCTAGCACTTCAGTATTTTTGTTTGCCAATTCTTTTTGTGCTGCAATTAGCTGTGCCGATAGCTGTTCGCTCATGAGTTGAAACTGATTTTTTTCTCTTCTTGCTTGGTCATATTCGGCATCTACATCCATCATTTGTTGTTGAGTGTCCATGGCCGTTTGAATCATCTGTTTGACTACAGGTTTTAACTGCGTGACATCTACATTAAGCCATGTTTTAGGTATTGTTGGTTCTTCTCCGGTATTCACGTCTTTGCCTTGAGCAATGTGTAATGTGGTGTCCTGGGGCTGCCTAATCTGAAGTTGGATCCTTGGCTCAGCCACCATGTTGGCTTGATTTTCTTGAGGTGTATCGTCTGGCACCTTGATCACCATTTTTTCTTGGTTTTGTAGTAGCTCCTTTGCTTCCTTCTTGAATGGAGTTTGTTCTTCCTCTTTGATTGGTGGTTTGACGTATGTCGCTTTGGTTGTATCTTCCTTGATGCTGATTTTTGTAGTGTCATTCAATTGAATGACGTGCTCCTGTTCATTAGCATCATCCACCTTCTTTTCTTTTTCTTTTTGGTTGTCCGGTGTCACTTCCACTTGATTGATTTCTGGTCCTTCTTCTTCATAAGTTTCTGTCCTGATATCAGTATCTAGAGTGTCTTTCTCAGGACTGGATTCCGTATCCGTACTAGAATCATCGATGCCCAATTCTTTGTATCTTCCCGGTTGTTTTGGAGTCTTTTCTGTACTCTGTTTTTGTTTTACTTGACTCGCTTGTCTATAATGATGTCCTTGGACATTTAGATTCACCTGCCCTTGCATATACTGGTGAGTCTCCTCCAGGGCAGCAGACAAATCTCTTTTTGTAATCGGCATTTGTACTACGGGGATTGTGGGTAGCACATGTGTTCTCTTTGATTGTGGCATAATTTGGGCTTCCTCCTCCCGTAATCGTTTTGTACCCCTCATTGGTTTTTGTGAGCTGGTTCCAACTTGTTCAACCAATACAACTGCTTTCTTTTTCTTAGGGACCGTAGCGGATTTTGCATACTTTGCTAGCCCTTCTGATGTCGGCATCTCTTGTAAGCAGTGTTTCATGTCTAGAGCTTCATATATCAGTAAAGTCAAAGCTGAACTACCATTCAGGAACTTCTTCTGCCCCCATTTCTTCTGGGCTTCAAATAATCGTTCTTGTACATAACCTGTTAGATTCACTTTGTTGCCTATCTGTCTCATGGCATGCGATAGGAGTTGTACTACAATCTTTTGTGGTGCAGTGTATCTGTTCATGCCAGGAAAACAAAAGTGTTGATGTACCAAACGTACAGCATCTTCAATATCTATTCTGTTAATCTCCAGGAATGATCTTTTCTTGGGGTCATGGCATTCCTCTTTGACATTAGTAATTCCTTCTTGATTCCATCCAAAGGCTTTATTGATCAATTCATGAGTGAATTGAATTGTCTTCCATGTGCCCACCTTATCCAATACCTTTGCTTCTGGAACCGAAATCTTCGTTGCAGCCGGCTGCATAGTATTCATTACCTGCATACATCTTTGAAAGTCTGGTACGTATATAGGCATCTTCAAGAACGCTTCAATTCCAGCTTGAGTCCATACGTCCTCGATATGTGGTAACCCTTGTATTATTGTCTTGAAATCTTGTGACATGATAGGGAAATAATGATCCCTGTCCATAATCTTGATGGTTGCCATAAAGAGAAGTTCCGAGATAGGTTGGTCATCACGAAACCAATGTGCTCTGACCTTTGTTATTGACCCCAATGGAAGAAGTAGCACCTCTTCCTGCTGCGTAGCTTCTGAGTCAGAAGATGTCATCTGCACTCAATATAGAGTATGAATTAGTATCCATATGTTTTTTCAGAAATCCTCCTCCATATGTTGATTAATAATTCGATGTTGCTCCGAGTGCATGGTGCCGTCCCTTTCCCGTGGATGTGAGAAAGGTAATACCTCGATTTTTTTTTTTAAAATTATTATTATTATTATTTTTATATTTTTTTGCTGAAAAGAAAACATAAAAGTTAGTCCATAGCCGAAGCGGTTAGTAATTTTTTTGGAGTATTTTTTTATGTATGTACAGGTGCTCTCCTATTTCCAAAGGGAAAATGTGCGCGACTATCCGGAAGTAGAAGAAAGACGTGCCCAATGCTTGGCCTTGTAATGTGGCCCTATCATGCATACTTTGGAGCTTGACAACTCCTTATGTGTGCAATTGGATTTTGTAGCTCTATGCATGCAAGTTGCGGGATCCTTCGGCACCCAAATCTGCTTCATTTGGTGGGGATGTATTTCCTTCGGAACCTTCTTGATAAATGTGATTCTTCCTTTATAGTGCGTCTGCTCTATCCGCTTTTGGACTTTCGGTCTTCCTTGTGTGACAGCTGCAGGACTCCTTCTTTCTCCAATAGCTATTCCTTTTGGGCTTGTGTGTCTGTGGGCCCTGTTGATGGTGATTGCCCTTCTGAGGATGCTCATTGTTTTGGTTGGTCGTCCTTGAAGTACATGACTTTGGGATCCATATTTGTGTTCGATCCGGTTGTGCTGTTATCAGTTTCTTTGGGATCCATATGCTAGTGAGTCGAGATTGACCTTGGTGCTCAAAATTCTTTGTCTTCTTATTAGATTTGACATGCTGATGTCGAAGACTTTTATGTTGCTGAAGATATGCCTTCTTTTGATCCTTCCTTATCCAAGCTAGTGTAGAATGTGGAATAGGGTATACTTTCATAGGTGTAGACTTCAATTCTTGCAGAGGAGTATTCTCTCTTGTGCCTTGTGTTTCACTGGGCTTGATTTCATGTTCCTGTGCACTCTTGTGACTCTCTATACTCAAAGATGAAGTGCACACAGGACTCACGATATTCTCACATGAAGTACCTGACGATGGGGTGTCTATAGTGCTAGTGAACATACAATCATGGCTTTGTTCATTGGAATGAACTTCTGGCTCTATATTAGCGGTTTTGAGTGGTCGTTCGTCTAGCAAACTAAATACCTCACGAGGTCCTATTCTGGCAGAGATGTATCCTAAAGCCAATTGAATGGTTACCTCATATTCATAGATCCAATCTTGACCTAACACAACATCTTCAAGCAGATCCTGGTCCTGACACACTAAGAGTCTCTGTTCCATAGTGTTGTTCCCCATATGTAAAGGTAAAGTTATCTCACCTATACATTGAGTAATTTTTCCTCCTATTCCTATTAGCTGTGCCTTCGATGGGCGTAACTCCTCTTTAAGTCTCTGAGACAAAGAAAATCTGATGCAGCTTATGGCTGCTCCTGTGTCTATGAGAGCATCCACTAAGTGGTACTCTTTTCGTCCTGCTCCCAGATTCAAATATGGGTGTCTTCTTTGTTGCCCTGAGTTCTCAGTGGCTCTAAAATTAGCCATTGGGATGAGTTCTTCTCCTACTCGATATCTCTCGTCTCTTTCTCTCATCCACTCTTTCCGTTTTTTGATGCGTTCTAGGGCTTCCTGTCTCGCTTCTTCTCGTATTCGTTCTTCTTCCTTTTTCCTACTTTGAGCTCCTGACAGTCGTGCTAGCATTTGATCAGTCAAAGGCTCCATGAATCTTTTCACTCTGCATCCACTGATGTAGTTGGGAAGAATGTCTCCGTCTAGTGTGGCGAGATTGACTGCACCACTAGTAGAGATTCGATTTATAATCAGGGGTCCATACCCGCGTTTTTGGAGCTTCTTTGCATGTTGTTTGAGGGTGTATACTAGGACTAAGTCGCCTTCTTTTAGTCCCTTGTCTTTTATATGCGAATCATAATATGCCTTTTGTCTCCGTTTAGCGGCATAAATGCCTGCTACAGCTTGCAATCTAGTCTCTTGCAGCTTTTCAATTTGATCTAATTGCTGAGACAATTCATGACCGTTCCACTCATATTGCTGGGCCACTCTCAATGTAGGTACTAAGAAGTCAATTGGCAAAATTGCATTCTGCCCATACACTAGGTTGAAAGGTGTAGTTCCAATGGCCGTTTTATATGCCACTCGGAAGGCCCAAATTGCGTGATGTAATTGTTTGTCCCAATCTGACCTTCCATTATTGACAATCTTTGTCAATACGGTACATAGTACCTTGTTGGAACTTTCAGCTTGTCCATTAGCTTGAGGGTGGTATGGGGCTGATTTTTTATGAATCACAAGAAAGTCATTCATTAGCGACTCAATGACCTCGTTTAGGAAATGCGTTCCTCGATCACTCACTATCTCAATCGGTAGTCCAAAGCGTGTGAAAATGTGCTCAAAGAGAAATTTTGCTGTGGTTTGAGCATCATTCTTTCTAGTGGCTTTTGCTTCTACCCACTTAGTCAAGTAGTCGGTGGCTACGATGATGTACTCCGCATGTGATCCTTTGGCCGGTGGATTGATAGGTCCTATGAAGTCAATCCCCCACTTAGTAAATGCTCGTGCACAAACCATGGGTCTTAAAGGCATGTCGTCTCTTCTAATGGGATATTTCGCTCTCTGGCATGTTTCGCAGCTTGTCACATATGTCTCCGCATCCATATGTAGAGTTGGCCACCACAAGCCTGCAAAGAGAATCATCTTGACCGTTCTGCCTGCTGAGAAATGTCCTCCCGCAGCTCCTGCATGTGCCATTTCTAAGACAGAGAGATATTCATTTTCATGAATGCACATTCTTAGTTGGTTGTCCTTCCCGCGTTTGAAGAGTTGTTTTCCTATGATGGCGTAATCCTTACTCTGTTCTTCAAGAGCACGTTTCCTTGCTAAGGTAGCTCCGTCAAGGTACTCTCGAGTTTTCAAGAACTTTACTAGAGGCATGCTCCACCTTGGTGCTATTGTAGAATAGCATAATGTAGAGTTCTCGTCTGGGATTCGTTCTTGACAGGTTTGACAGGTTGACACATGGTTATGTGCGTCTCGTTGCATGGTTGGCCAATATATGCCAAATCTCTTGAGTGTTTGCCACGTTCCATTTGCATTCAAATGAGTGTTCCATTGGTTTATGTGTGCTTTCTGAAGCCACATTTCTTGTTCCCCTTCTTCCACGCATCTCATCAGCAGTCCGCTTGAATCCTGGTGATACAAACTTCCCGCAATAATGTGAAGGTTTTTGGTCCTCCAGAGATCTTGCTTTTGGTTTGGCGTGATCCCATCTTTAGGTCCATGAGTAAGTATCGGAATCAATTTTTCGGCCCATTGAGGACATACTTCCAGGTTAAAAAGATAAGTATCTGGCAGGTCATCGGGTACTCCTATGGGTGGTTCTCCATGGGTCATACGAGATAAGTGGTCTGCCCTTATGTGGGTGTTTCCTTTCTTGACTATTACCTCAAAATCAAATTCCATTAGCAATAAAAACCATCGTACTAGTCGTCCTGTATTGCAAGGCTTGTTGACTAAGTACAATAGGGCTTGATGATCAATGAAGAATTTGAATTTGTTTGCCAGTAAGTAATGTCTGAATTTCTTGACTGCGTAAACCATCCCTAGGCCTTCTCTCTCTGTAGTAGTATAATTGCGTTCCGCTTGATTTAACTGTCTACTGGCATAGGCTATCGGGTGGTCTAATTTACCTGTGTCAGCTGGTTGAGCTAAGATGCAACCAATGGCAAACTTGGAAGCATCAACATGAATATGAAACGGTTTATTCCAGTTGGGGACTCGAAGAATGGGTGCTGAACTCAATCGATTCTTCAACTCATTAAAAGCTTTTTCGCATTCTTCGGTCCAATTGAATAGAGTCAATAACGCATAAAGAGGTCTAGCAATTCTGGCGTACATATGTATGAATCTTCGATAGTAACCACAATGTCCCATAAATGCTTGAACTTCTTTAGCAGTTTTAGGTCTTGGTAAATCCAAAATGACTTTAATTTTGTCTTCATCTGTGGAAATTCCATTCTTAGAAACAATATGTCCTAAGATTTTCCCTTGTCGCACCATGAAGACACATTTTTCAGGATTGAGGCATACTCGATATTGTCGACATTTAGCAAAAATCCTTTCAAGTTCAGGGATGTGCTCTGATCGTATAGCTGAATATGTACAAAGATCGTCCACGTATACCTCCATGCTTTTTCTCAGAAATTCCTTGAACACATGACACATCAATCTTTGGAATGTAGCTGGGGCATTCGTTAAACCAAAAGGCATGACTCTAAAGGCATATACTCCCCATTCAGTGGCAAATGTAGTCTTATGTTGGTCCTCAGGAGCAATGGCTACCTGATTATACCCTGAAAAGCCATCCAAAAAGCTATAAACTTCCTTCCCTGCTACCCTTTCCAAGAGATGATCAGTGATTGGTAAGGGATAGCTATCCCTTATGGTTGCGGCGTTCACTTTTTTCAAATTGATGCACACTCTTAACTTCCCATTCTTCTTTGGTACAACCACCAAGGGTGATACCCATTCCGTGTGCTCAATTTCGTAGATGAATCCAGCATCTAATAAATTATCTATTTCTTCTTTTATCTTGGCTGAATATACATCATTATAAGTATATGGTCTCTGTTTCGAAGGTTTGGCTTCGGATGTCATGGGGATTCTATGCGCACATATAGATGGATCTACTCCTTTTAAGTCCTTATAAGTCCAAGCAAAGACATCCCGGTATTCTCTTATGAGTCGAATTAACTCTTGTTCTTCTTCTAATGAGACATCCTGTCCTATGAAGGTGCATCGTTCTTCTCCTCCTTCCATAGTTACCACTATCTTTTTGGTATGTTCCTTATTATCATATGCTATTCCAGGTTGTGCTTCTCTTTTAGGCATTTGAATAGCAATTTTCCTCTCTTCCACTTCATATTTTTTAAAATGGGCTGGTACCTCAAATTGGTCTTGAAGTTTGTTTTCTTCATCTTCTAATTCCCTTTCAACTTCTAATTCTTCTTTTTGTGTGAGTTCCTTATGTTTTTCATTGGCAGTGATATCTATGTTGGTGGTACTAATCCCTAGATCCATGGGTTCTGGTTCCATTTCAATGCTCTCGTAGTCCTCCTTCCAGTCTTTCTCGATCACTTCTCCTTCTTCTGCCTCCTGAAGGACTACCATATACAGACTAATGTCATAACCTTCCTCATCGATACATTCGTTCATGGTCACTACTTCTTCATTTACACAGACATCGAGGGTGGCTAAGATTTCCATCCAACCGTGAGGTTCGAATTCTTCGTCCGGAAATACTTGTGGCATATAGGCTGGATCTTGTACGGATCTCACTATTCCTTGTTTTTGCTGCCATCCCTTTCTTCTCTCTTCTTCCTTCTTTGCAGCTTGACATATCCATAGATGAGTGTCCTCGTTCATCCAGGATTGATCACTAGAACCTGCACTATGAACAAATTGATCATCTTCCTCTTTATGGATTTGATTCCATTGTAGAGGTGGCACATCTTGATATGTGTATGTGTGTAGGTTTATCCTAGTGGTGCTTCCTGCGTGTTGTAGATATACTGCATCTTTTCCCCAATCTTGTACGACCTTTAGCTGTCTCATGAATGGCCTTCCCAAGATCATTTCATAATTGCTTGGCCTTTCAAAGTGACAAATTGCTAAGGTGTGTTCGAATTCCACTCCGCACGTAGTGGAGACTACTCGTTCCAACACTCCTAAGGGTCTTTCCGTATGTCCATCTGCCATTTGAATTTTCAATCGTGTTGGTCTTAATGCTGGTTTTCCCCATTTCTCCCAAATTTCTTTGGTAGCAATGCCAACACCAGCTCCTGAATCTAGTATGGCCTTGGTAGTGTAACCCTATAGGTGATTGGAAGACAGGTATTTCCTTCATCTCCTTCACTAAAGTCTCCTATCTTATCCACTGGAATTCTCACTGTTTTCACTTCGTCAGCTACTTCTTCCTTTTCCTCCTTGACTTCCCATTGATTGATCAATTTCTCTTTTAAGTGTGGTTTTACCTTTAACAGTTCCTCGAATGTTAGGGTACATGGGATTTTCACCTCTCTAAGACGTTGTATGATCTCCGATGTTTGAGCTGAAGGGTTCGTTTCCCGTCTCGCTATTGATGGAATGCGATACAATTCTGAATTGTGCTCGTACTCCCCGATGTAGTTGGGTAGTTCCTTTACATCTTCCTCTTCTTTGTCACTTGCATCCATTGGAAAAATTTCTTCTGAATTGAGTTCAGGTATTGAACCCTCTATTTCGTTTTCTGCTTCTAACTCTTCAAAGGGCGGTTCCATTCCTTCTACCTTTTTCCACTTGTCCTCTTGAACTCGTGCCCATAGATCCTTAGTCCAGTCTCCTTCTATTTCAGGGACTATGGATCCTTCCTTTCTCTCAATACCAATTTCATCATTCAGAGGTCTATTTACTTCAGGCTTTTCCTGAGTGTTTAGGCACTCTTGGAATTTTTCTTCGGAAATTCGGTTGTTTGGTAAAGGTGATGCGGGTTTTTCTAATGTTTGTTGGGCAACTTCTATCAATTTTTTGCAGATTTCCAGTCTTTCTTTCTCTAAGTCGCCTCTCGGATACTCTCTCTCATGTTGTTCTATGGTAGGTCCTGCTTTTATTCTCGCCTTGTATGCCTGAATCCACATGGCTAATTCTTCAGGCATTGGGTCTGCTAATACTGATCCTACCTCCTCACTTTTATTCTCATTTTTATTTTCTTCTTCCACTTGCGGTTCCTTCGTTGGTTTCTGTTTACTCTTTTCATTTTCCTTCTTTTGTAATAACTTTTTTTCTTTTATCTTATCTCTCCGGTTCTTCCATCTCTGGGATCTTTTACTGGCGATACTTTTCTCTGGTTCTTCGGAGTCTTCCACTCTGTGAGGGATGGGTGTGTTTCCCTCTTTGTCACTTTGATTACTTCCGTCTGTTTTATCAGGGTTTTCTCTAGCCTTGGCTCTTGTTATGGCTTTTAAAGGTACTGTGTACTCTTTGTCGCTCCCTGATGATTCAATCACTTCTATCACATTAATCTGCACATTAGACGTGACTTTGTTGGGATTCTTAGGACAATCTCTGAAAAGATGTTCCTTACCACAATCGCTACAGTAGCCTTCCCAAATTCGTTGTGGTGGTGGTGGGTTTGGTAATGTGCATTCTCTAATATAGTGGTCACCTCCACATCTGTAGCATGGTCCTCTGGGTACAGGCTGTCTATTCATAGGTCGAGGTGGCATGGTTGCTCTAGGAGCCGTGTACATTAATGATACGTAATCCTGCTCATAATTATATGAACTCTCTAGTGTCTCCATGCCATAAGCATAAGGTTCATGCAGTTGTCCATATTCCATTATTGAGCTCTCATAACCAGGGTATGTTCCTTGACTAGGTTCATAAAATGAGTCATATGGTTCACTACTAGTCAAAGGTGTGGCTGGTACTATTTCTCTTTCTAGGTTTTCCTCTGGTTGCGCTATCTTAACTGGGACAACGTTCTGAGGGTGGGGCGGTTGTTGTCCTAGTACTGGTTGTGGTTGCGTATAACCATAATATGCGTATGGTCGTGGCATGGGTGCCTGCGGCTGATATGAGGGGTATCTAAAGGCTTCTCCTCCCTGCTGGTTCTGCGGGTATCCAAATGGTCTCACATAAGGCTGGGTGGGTCTGGTTTGCCTATTGTAAGGGCAGTTCTCGGTGCTATGGTTTGTGTATCTCTGCTCTATACTGCAATATTGTAGCGGTCCGGGGACAGAGGGTCTATGAGGAGCATAGGCAGGTGGTGGGACTACTCCCCTAGTACACAAATGAGAAGGATGATCTCCTCCGCACTGCATACATCTTCTAAGCATAGGCATTCTCATAGGATTGGTGGGATAATTCCTCTGTCCTTGAACATTCAGTTTTTTTGCTACTAAATCTGCTATTTCTTCCACATTGTTTTTGGAGTATGATGTGCTACTGGCTGACTCTTCGCTCTTCAAACTACCTTGGGGTATTTTCAAGTCTTCTGCAAGGTTATCTTCTAAGTCTACATTCCTTCATACACTCTTGCAAGGTTTGAACTCTCTTTACGTACACTAATGACTTCAAAGTTCCGTTCAACAGTCCTTCTAAGAACAATGATACCATTTTGTTTTGCGTCGGTCTCTCTTCCACAGGGCATCTATCCACATACTGCTTGAATCTCCTTGCTGCCAATCTTACTGACTCGGTAGGGACTTGTTTGAAGCTGTGGATTAATGACGAAGAATTGTTTTTAATTCCAGATTTGGTAAATTCTTCAATCATTTCTTGATATACCTGCTCCATGTTCTGAAAGGTATTCGGGTCCAATGGCTGAAACCAGGCCAAAGCTGTGTCTGACAAGGTAAGGCCAAAAGACTCATATTGAATCATGAAGTCATCTACCTGCTCGGCTCTAACTACTTGTTTAAATTCTGCTATGTGATTATAGGGTTCACTAGAGCCATCATAATGATTTCTCATGCACTTGGCCACTTGGATCGGCCTTAGTCTCCTTCCTGCTTCAGGTTGTCTAGGCATTACAGGGTAATTGGGTCTTTCTATTGGTATGCAAGGTCCTCGTACTACCTGCGGTCTGACTGGAGCATGAACTCCATGTCTTGGGTCAATGGCTGGTTGTGGCCGGTAGTTAGGATTAGTGGCAGGCATTGCAAATTGCACATGTGGTCTGATAGGGATCTGGGTTTGTTGTGTTTGTTGTGTTTGTCCCGATTGTTGAATTGAATCATTTTGAGAAGTTCCAAGTGGATTCCGTGAAGTAGTGGCTTGGTCCCTAGGGGGGAACACTGGGATGTTCTGATATTTCAGCTCAGCTCTCTCTAATTCTGTTATTGGCCAATATCTTCTGTGATTTTTATCCAAATATGTGATGATGGTGTGGAACTCAGGGTCTTGTAACTCATAGATGGTAACTAGGTTAGGAGCAGCTTCCCATATAGAGGAATGGGCTCTGAGCAGGTGCTCCATCCCGTTGATCAAATATACATCTATTAGAGTATCATCCTGGGGAATTAGGTCTCCTCTCCAAAGTTTAGTAATTGTAGATCTCCCTCTAGGAGTAGTTACTTGCTCTTCGTTTCCACCTCCATTTAAGCTCGAAGCATTATTTTCCTCACCACGCTCATTAATGATTTCCGGGTGTTCTGTGACCACGTATTGAATGTCTTGTTTGTCCATGTACAGTCCTCCTATGTACTTAACTACTGGTCTAGGCACTATGTAGGCTTCTGAAGCCTTCCTCAGTCTGGCCACTGATCTGTTTAGACCATCCAAATAGATAGGGATCTCATTGTGGTTGGTGTTCACATACTCTAAGGAAGTTCTGTATTCTCCCTCAATGATGGACATCTGGCCAATCATGGGTACAGTGTTTTGCATATCCTTTGAAGTCATGGGAATTTCTCCTTCTGACTCACTGGAGGTCTCAGAATAGTGTGAATGGCTACTTGGTTCGGCTACACTCCCTACGGAAGAGATTACACTTCTTCGGCTTCCTAGGGTTCTTCCGGATCTCAGGTTCATTCACTTAAGAGCTCTGATCAAATCTTGTCCACCTCTAACCTCTAGAATTCTAAGCTATGGCTTAGAAGTCTAGGAAAAAATTAGGCTGGAAAATGACTGAAGGAAAATTTCAAGTCACGATACTTGACTCCTAAAATCCACGATACACGACCTCTGTCAAAACGATCGCTGGCTGACACGATACCTGGACGAAACGATCGCTGGAAAACGATCTCTGCCTAAACGATCTCTGGCTTGGAACGATACACGACCTCTCAGTGAAACGATCTACGACCTTTGACCAATACGATCGCTGGCAAACGATACTTAGGTCCAAACGATACTTGATCAAAACGATCGCTAGCAAAACGATCTTTGACCAACGATGCTCGGATAAAACGATACTTGAATAAGACGATCTCTGACCAAACGATCTTTAGGTAAAACGATCTCTAGCAAAGCGATCTCTGGCTGAAAACGATACACGACCAACGATATCTGATAGAAACGATCGGCGATACTTGACCCGAAACGATACGCGATCTCTCACTAAACGATACACGATACTCGAAATGAAACGATCGACGATCTTCACGAGAAACGATCGGCGATATCTAACTGAACGATACCGATCTGTAACAAGTATCGCGATCTCTGCCAAACGATCTCTGCAGTGAAACGATCGACGATACTTGTGACAAAACGATACGCGATCTTTGACAAGTATCTCGATCTCTGGATAACGATACTTGGCAAGCGATACACGATCGACGACCTTTGAGCAAAACGATCTCTAACGAAACGATACCGATCTCTATCTGAAACGATCTACGATCTCTCACGAAACGATCGACGACCGCTGGGAAATATCGCGATACTCAACCGCAGGAGCAAAACGATACTCGACCGCGGGAGCAAAGCGATACTTGACCCTTAGACAATTTTTGACAAAAAATTTTTTAAGGTTTGATTCAATGCAATTGTTTTATGCACTCTCCTCCCCCTTCTCCACTCTCTGGATCACTCAAAACTCAACTTTTCACCTCAGTAAAACTCAAACGATCTCTGACGCAGGTCGTTTCTTCTTTCCTAGGTTGAAATGCTGAGAAATTTTTGATCAAAAGGGTGGTTTAGCTTACCTTGGTAGCACCTAGAGCCTCTTTGTCAAACTTCCTTGCTCTGTGCAACCCCAGCTTGCTTGTATACCCTCTCATGATCGCTGGCGCTGCTCACGATACTCGACACTGCTCTCCACGATACTTGTTCACACAAGTGACTTGAAAAATGATATTTTTTTGGTTTTTATACCTGGCTTTTCCTAACTACTGCAAATGAAACAACAAGACTAAAAAGTGAAAGTCACTCTAATCTACTCCCTTACTCTTCCTACTCTCCTCCTACCACTCACTTCCCTAAACTAACAACTCACTACACACACTCCAAGAATGAGAAGTAGCAAGTGCGGCTGAAAATGACTTACCAAAGAAGAGAAGATTTCCGCTCCTCCACGTTCTTTAATGCAAAAAGCCACTTACCATCACACGAATGCCTCGGTTTGATTCGTCACTCCCCGGCAACGGCGCCAAAAAGTGTGTTGGCCTAAGCATCAACTTAGGGACTTGCGGAGAAAGAGACTATACCTCAATCCCCTCACAAGTGCATATAGTGGGGATACACGCTTTTAATTATCAATCCAAAGAGTATACAAACCTAGCCGAGTGTATGAAGACATGCAATCATGTAATGGTCAATGCATATGAACTACTCAAAGAATGTAAATGAGGCAAAGACTTATCCAAACAAGCTCCAACAGTTGGTCAAGGCGAAACGATACTTGGTGCAGCAGCCGTCAGTATTTTGGACTTTTCTCCCAGCTCTGAACTCCAAATATAGCAAATAGCATATGCATTTCGAAGCTCTCGAGAAGACGCATCCAATGGCAGTGGTTTCACTCAATTCCGACGCTCCTACTTCAAGTTATGAGAGAAATACTGAGTCGCGGGAATACTCTCCCACACTTCAGCACTTCCTACACTTCGCACACACCCTTCCTACAGTCAAGAAACACTCTCAAGGATAGACAACACTCACAAGCACTCTTTCCAAGCAATACACATGCATACAAGCTCGCGAAGAAGAAGATAAGGAGGGAAGAAGACACAAATTCGAATTTCTGTGCTCTCTATTCTCACAATGGCAAAAAGTTCTTTACAAAGAGTCACATTTGACTTATATACTAGTGCCCTAAAAATGGTCCTTTCACACAAGAGACCGGCACTTTATTCACTAAAAGACTAAATTTCTACTATTTTACATGGGTAAGCTTCTAATCTTCTGTGGGGATGCATCTAGAGGACTCCTCTAGTGCCTTTACAACGGAAAATATATTACAAGAGTGATTATGATACAAAAATAGGATGTCCAAATCGGAAAAATTTTGGAGCCCGTCTTTTTCTCTGCTTTGTGCGCTCTTTAGCTCTGCAACAATGCACTTACATAGGACATGACCTGACGGAAGAAGAAGAACAACAGTTGATAACCTTGCTAAGAGAATATAGAGATGTATTCCCTTGGAGTTACAAGGACTTGAAAGGTGTAGATCCTGACATATGCTCACACACGATTCCCATGACCTTAGACGCCAAACCCTCCAAGCAGAAGCCATACACATATAACGATAATTATGCTGCCAAGATCAAAGAAGAGATAGATCGCTTGGTTGAAGCTAGATTCATCTATGAAATTGAGCACACTAAGTGGGCATCCCCCATTGTAGTGGTGCCCAAGAAGAATGGAAAGTTACGTGTATGCATTAACTTGAAGAAGGTCAATGCAGCTACTATTCGAGATAACTATCCGCTTCCTATCACTCAACATCTATTAGAAAGGGTAGCAGGCAAGGAAGTGTACAACTTCCTTGATGGATTTTTTGGCTACAATCAGGTAGTCATTGCTCCAGAAGATCAGCATAAGACAGCTTTTGCCACAGAGTGGGGCATATTTGCTTCCTGAGGAAGAATTTAGAGGTCTATATTGATGATCTCTGTGCTCATTCCAACATTAGACAGACACACATACCTGGACTCAGGCAAATCTTTGACAAATGTAGAGAATATCAAGTCTGCCTGAACCCAGAAAAGTGTGTTTTCATGGTCAGGCAAGGCAAGATTCTAGGACACATAGTGTTAAAGAATGGCATATCCACGGATGAGGAGAAAGTGAGAGCCATTGAAGAACTACCTAGGCCAAGGAATATCAAGGAGGTACAGGCTTTCATGGGGCATTGTGGCTATTATCACCGATTCATACACATGTATGCCATGATTGCAAAGCCTCTGTATGGACTTTTGACCAATTTTGAGTGGACTAAAGAGTGTGAGAACTCCTTTAACGAGCTCAAGAGAAGATTGTATTCTGCATCAATCTTGACCATCCCCGATTGGAACAAACCCTTTCATGTTCACGTGGATGCATCCAATTATGCTATTGGGTGTGTACTTGTACAACCTACGGGAGAAGGTAATATGGATCTTCCAATTGCCTATGCTAGTAGACAATTGAATGCAGCTAAACAAAACTATACGACCACTGAACGAGAAGGATTAGGCATGGTATATGCAGTTAAATTTTAGACACTATTTGCTTGCAAATAAGTTTAAATTTTTTACTGATCATCAAGCAGTGTTGTATTTGGTAAACAAGCCATGCAATACATGTAAATTAGTAAGATGGTTCCTCTTACTAATGGAATATGACTTTGAGGTAGTGGTGAGGAAAGGCAAGACTCATTTGAGAGCTGACCATCTCTCTAGGCTCACATCTAGAGAGGCCCCGCAAGGAGTATCAGATGATCTTCCTGATGCTTACTTGTTTAATTTGGAAGTCATACCTCAGTGGGCTAAGACATTAGTGCCAGTATTGACATATGGGCCTAAACATCCAGTAATAAACACTCAGGATAGGGAGGTAGTAAAAGCCCAAAAGTACCATATCATGGCAGGAAGCATGTACAAGCATACATATCAAGGGATCTTAGCTTGTTGTGTGGAGGAGGATGAGTACGCTAAATGGTTGCAATTAACACATGTAGGTGCATTAGGGCAACACTACTCAAGGAAAAGAACCCTATAGACATTAAGGAGACTCAAAGTGCACCGGCTAACTATGGATGTAGATGTCCATAAGTTGTGTAAGGAATGCCCAGTCTGTCGTATTAGACCACCTGTGGAGCACGCTACACTGTACCAAGTATCTCTAATACCAGAGATGAAAACATTCCCTCAAGATATGACCCTAGCAAGGCAGAGAAGCTTAGAACAAGAAGCTTTAGACTATACTCTCATTGGTGATAATCTATACAAGCGAGGAAAAGATTTATATCTGAGACTATGTGTTCATGAGAGCGAATATCTGAAGATCTTGGAAACTGCTCACCAAGGTGTGGCAGGAGGACACTTTGGTCCATACCGGGTGATCAAGGCAATACTATTTGCAGGCCTTTGGTGGCCCACGCTTCACATGGATGCACACACCTATGTGAAGAGGTGTGATGTATGCCAACAAACTCAGTATCCTATACGCAAAGATGAGATGCCTTTGAAACCTATGATGGGTGGGCATGCATTCTCTAAGTGGGAATATACTTTCTAGGTCCTATTAATCCCCTAGCCAAGGGTTCACATGCTGAATATATATTGTTGCCACTTATTATCTAACCAAATGGGTAGAAGTGAAAGCCACAACGAAGAACGATGCTCAAACGACAGTTAAGTTCTTATTTGAGAATGTGTTCACAAGATACGGGCTACCTATAGAGCTAGTAAGTGATAGAGGCACTCACTTCTTGAATGAGGTCATTGAAAATCTTCTTCAAGAGTTCTTGGTGATACACAAGAAGTCTACCCCCTATCATCCACAAGCTAATGGGCAAGCCGAAAGCACAAATAAGATTCTATGCAATGTGCTGACTAAATTAGTGAATAACAAACACTCTGATTGGGACAAACAGCTACACCATGATGTTTGGGCATACGGAGTTGCCTATAAAACTGTACTCCAAGCCACACTCAGATGGTATTTGGCCAAAATGCAGTGCTACCATTGGAATTTTTGATACCTACATTGAAAGTAGCACAAGAGCATGACTGGACAGACCATGAGCTCTCCTCTAGAATCTTTGACCTTGAACGACTAGGTGAAACAAGATTAAGAGCTGTAGCAGGAATTTATGCAGCCAAGAAAAGACAAAAAGCATATTTTGATGCACATGTGAAGGATAAGGGCTTGAAAGCAGGAGACCTAGTCCTAGTCTATACTTTGAAGCAACATGCACAGAAATTAGAGAAGAGAGGCTATGGGCCGATGATCATAAATAGGATCTCAACGAGTGGAGCAGTTCAATTAGCTACACTAGAAGGTGATACTCTCCCTAGTTACATTACCGGATGCAGAGTAAAACTCTATCAAGAACCCCTCACTGAGGAAATGCTCAATCGACTCAACACTGCCAAGAAACGTAAGGAAGAAGAAAAACGAATCCGAGAGGAAGCACAGGCAGAAGCATTGGAATGCATTCATAGAATGAAATTGAGAAGGCAGGGTAGAGATCAGCCTAGGACAGATGCCTATGCAGATCCCGGATATCATATGGCTATGTGCAAAGTCTAAGGTGTAAGTTCCAATAGAATAATTGACCGACTTACTTTTGTAACCTTAGAGATAGAACAAGGAAGTAGTACAAGAAATGTACAAGCTTTGATTGAGTCAGGTGCAGCCACTAGTGCTGTTAAACTTTCTTACTGTCAAGAATTGGAATTAGGTGTCAATCATGTGGAAGCATACCTCATAGGATTGGGAGGTGTGGAAACCCCTTGCATGGGCGAGGTGGAACTTCCCCTCTACATTCAAGATGCTCTCATGATAGTTAAGGTGCTAGTGTGTGAAGATGAGGACCTCACCGAACCTCTTGTCTTGGGTCAAGACTGGATCTATGATCACGCAGTCAACCTAAACCTAAGAAGTGGACTTCTTCAAGTCTGGGTAAATCAGAACTGCATTGCAATTGAGTTAGAAAATGAAGCACTCAAGGAACTAGGAAAGGCACATACTCCTGGTCCTTCCAGGAGTACACATGAAGATGACGATGCTATTCTTGTCCAAAACTATGTGATGCAGAGGAAGGATTGTCTCAACAAAGAAGTCAAGGACACGATGAAACTCCCTTCTTTTCCAAAAGTCATAGAGACGCGGCAACCAAAGGTGGACAAAAGGAAGAAGACGCAGACAACCTATGCTCGAAGCCAAAAGAAAGCATGAAGCAAGGTGTCTTAGTCACCGAAATAGGTGTGGGTACGGAAAGGCGAGTATCCTGTTGCGGTCAAGCCACTACCATTGGCTCAACTTCATATTAATGATCAACAACAAGAAACTAATAAGAAGTCTTTCAAAAATTCTTCTACGAAAATAAAATCTAACTGGGTACCCAAGAAGTCAATGAAGGCTGACCCACAATCAAGACAAATTTGGGTACCTAAGGCTTGCTTGCAGGCTCAAATAGCCACTCATATACCACACCATGTACAACATGATTCACTTATGCAAACAACTAATAACCACTCTTATTCGACATGCACAAACACATATTCGTCCATGAGCACGGGCATAATCACTTGTAAATGTGTCCCTAAAAAGCCTCATTTCCAGATAGACATTCTGATCAAGCCCTCCAGAGTCTCCACAAAATAAAAAACAAAAGCTATCCATTGTGTTTGGCAGCCCAAACCTTGTAATAAACCACCTGATCCAATTGTAAAGTCTGCTTCACTTACTAACTGTATCCACACTGCACACTACCACCATAACTAGCACATAGGAATCCTGCATCTGCTAACCACACTTCACACTCACAACCACATGAGTACTAACTAACTAACTAAGTACATCATAGTTCGTCATGTTAATGTTGTAATAGGGACACATGACCACTTTGTGTCCATTTGCAATGTTAACATTCACTTGTATATTCTCAAAGAACCAACGACCGCTTTCCTCAATATGGCCGAGGCTGTAGGAACAAGCTCCAAGGCAGGCACCAGCCCTCAGATAGTAGACATTGAAAGTCTCCCGATTCAGCAGGAGTTGAAGGAAAGGCCATAGGCGTTGAGAGCACTACATGTCATACCGATTCAAAATCCCCCCCAAGGGCACACATCACCAGTAAGAAAGAACTCCCATTGGTTCAGTGAAGTGGACATAGACATAGACATACACACACACATACACATACACATACACATACACATACACATACACATACACAAACACATACACATACACATACACATACACATACACATACACATACACATACACATACACATACACATACACATACACATACACATACACATACACATACACATACACATACACATACACATACACATACACATACACATACACATACACATACACATACACATCCACATCCACATACACATACACATACACATACACATCCACATACACATCCACATACACATACACATACACATCCACATACACATACGCATACGCATACGCATACGCATACGCATACGCATACGCATACGCATACGCATACGCATACGCATACGCATACGCATACGCATACGCATACGCATACGCATACGCATACGCATACGCATACGCATACGCATACGCATACGCATACGCATACGCATACGCATACGCATACGCATACGCATACGCATACGCATACGCATACGCATACGCATACGCATACGCATACGCATACGCATACGCATACGCATACGCATACGCATACGCATACGCATACGCATACGCATACGCATACGCATACGCATACCCATACCCATACACATACCCATACACATACACATACACATACACATACACATACACATACACATACACATACACATACACATACACATACACATACACATACACATACACATACACATACACATACACATACACATACACATACACATACACATACACATACACATACACATACACATACACATACACATACACATACACATACCATAACACATACACATACACATACACAGACACATACACATACACATACACATACACATACACACACACAACACACACACTACACCATACACATACACATACACATACACATACACATACACATACACATACACATACACATACACATACACATACACATACACATACAAATACACATACACATACACATACACATACACATACACATACACATACACATACACATACACATACACATACACATACACATACACATACACATATAGATAGAAGATACACATACATACACATACACTACACATACCGATACACATACCATACCATACACATACACATACACATACACATACAACATACACATACACATACACATACACATACACATACACATACACATACACATACACATACACATACACATACACATACACATACACATACACATACACATACACATACACATACACATACACATACACATACACATACACATACACATACACATACACATACACATACACATACACATACACATACACATACACATACACATACACATACACATACACATACACATACACATACACATACATACACATACACATACACATACACATACACATACACATACACATACACATACACATACACATACACATACACATACACATACACATACACATACACATACACATACACATACACATACACATACACATACACATACACATACACATACACATACACATACACATACACATACACATACACATACACATACACATACACATACACATACACATACACATACACATACACATACACATACACATACACATACACATACACATACACATACACATACACATACACATACACATACACATACACATACACATACACATACACATAACACATACACATACACATACACATACACATACACATACACATACACATACACAGACACATACACATACACATACACATACACATACACATACACATACACATACACATACCATACACATACACATACACATACACATACACATACACATACACATACACATACACATACACATACCAATACACATACACATACACATACACATACACATACACATACACATACACTACACATACACATACACATACACATACACATACACATACACATACACATACCACATACACATACACATACACATACACATACACATACCTACACATACACATACACATACACATACACATACACATACACATACACATACACATACACATACACATACACATACACATACACATACACATACACATACACATACACATACACACATACACACATACACACTACACATACACATACACATACACATAACTACACATACACATACACATACACATACACATACACATACACATACACATAAACGTACACGTACACGTACACATACACGTACACATACACATACACGTACACGTACACGTACACGTACACATACACATACACATACACATACACGTACACATACACATACACGTACACATACACGTACACATACACGTACACATACACGTACACGTACACATACACATACACATACACATACACATACACGTACACATACACGTACACGTACACATACACATACACGTACAGATACACGTACACATACACGTACACATACACGTACACATACACGTACACATAGACATACACGTACACATACACATACACATACACATACACATACACATACACATAGACATACACATACACATACACATACACACATACACATACACATACACATACACACATGCACATGCACATGCACATGCACATGCACATGCACATGCACATGCACATGCACATGCACATGCACATGCACATGCACATGCACATGCACATGCACATGCACATGCACATGCACATGCACATGCACATGCACATGCACATGCACATGCACATGCACATGCACATGCACATGCACATGCACATGCACATGCACATGCACATACACATACACATACCCATACACATACCCATACACATACGCATACGCATACGCATAAACATACGCATACGCATACGCATAGACATACACATACACATACACATACACATACACATACACATACACATACACATACACATACACATACACATACACATACACATACACATACACATACACATACACATACACATACACATACACATACACATACACATACAAATACACATACACATACACATACACATACACATACACATACACATACACATACACATACACATACACATACACATACACATACACATACACATACACATACACATACACATACACATACACATACACATACACATACACATACACATACACATACACATACACATACACATACACATACACATACACATACACAAACACATACACATACACATACACATACACATACCCATACACATACGCATACGCATACGCATACGCATACGCATAAACATACACATACGCATATGCATAAACATACACATACACATACACATACACATACACATACACATACACATACACATACACATACACATACACATACACATACACATACACATACACATACACATACACATACACATACACATACACAGTACACGTACACGTACACGTACACGTACACGTACACATACACATACACATACACATACACATACACATACACCATACACATACACATACACATCACATACACATACACTACACATACACATACACATACACATACACATACACATACACATACACATACACATACACATACACATACACATACACATACACATACACATACACAACACATACACATACACATACACATACACATACACATACACATACACATACACATACACATACACATACACATACACATACACATACACATACACAATACACATACACATACACATACACATACACATACACATACACATACACATACACATACACATACACATACACATACACATACACATACACATACCACAGACACATACACATACACATACACATACACATACACATACACATACACATACCTACACATACACATACACATACACCTACACATACACCTACACATACACATACACATAACACATACACATACACATACACATACACATACACATACACATACACATACACATACACATACACATACACATACACATACACATACACATACACATACACATACACATACACATACACATACACATACACATACACATACACATACACATACACATACACATACACATACACATACACATACACATACACATACACATACACATACACATACACATACACATACACTACACATACACATACACATACACATACACATACACATACACATACACATACACATACACATACACATACACATACACATACACATACACATACACATACACATACACTACACATACACATACACATACACATACACATACACATACACATACACATACACATACACATACACATACACATACACATATACAGACACATACACATACAAATGTAGATGCACATGCACATGCACATGCACATGCACATGCAAATACACATACACATACACATACACATACACATACACATACACATACACATACACATACACATACACATACACATACACATACACATACACATACATATACATACACATACACATACACATACACATACACATACACATACACATACACATACACATACACATACACATACACATACACATACACATACACATACACATACACATACACATACACATACACATACACATACACATACACATACACATACACATACACATACACATACACATACACATACACATACACATACACATACACATACACATACACATACACATACACATACACATACACATACACATACACATACACATACACATACACATACACATACACATACACATACACATACACATACACATACACATACACATACACATACACATACACATACACATACACATACACATACACATACACATACACATACACATACACATACACATACACATACACATACACATACACATACACATACACATGCATATACACATACACATACACGTGCACATACACACACATACACATACACACACACACACATACACATACACATACACATACACATACACATACATGCATTACACATACACTACACATACACATACACAGACACATACACATAGCCATATCATCATACACATACACATACACATACACATACCATACACATACACATACACATACCTACATACACATACACATACACTACATACACATACACATACACACACATACACTATACACAATACACATACACATACACATACAAAACATACACATACACATACACATACACAGTACACATACACATACACATACACATACATACACTACACAGTACACATACACATAACATACACATACACATACACATACACATACGACAATACACATACACATACACATACACATCACATACACATACACCTACACATACACATACACATACACATACACATACACATACACATACACATACACATACACATACACATACAACAGTACACATACCATACACATACACATACACATACACATACACATACACATACACATACACATACACATACCATACACATACACATAAACATACACATACACATACACATACACATACACATACACATACACATACACATACACATACACATACACATACACATACACATACACATACACATACACATACACATACACATACACATACACATACACATACACATACACATACACATACACATACACATACACATACACATACACATACACATACACATACACATACACATACACATACACATACACATACACATACACATACATACATACACATACACATACACATACACATACACATACACATACACATACACATACACATACACATACACATACACATACACATACACATACACATACACATACACATACACATACACATACACATACACATACACATACACATACACATACACATACACATACACATACACATACACATACACATACACATACACATACACATACACATACACATACACATACACATACACATACACATACACATACACATACACATACACATACACATACACATACACATACACATACACATACACATACACATACACATACACATACACATACACATACACATACACATACACATACACATACACATACACATACACATACACATACACATACACATACACATACACATACACATACACATACACATACACATACACATACACATACACATACACATACACATACACATACACATACACATACACATACACATACACATACACATACACATACACATACACATACACATACACATACACATACACATACACATACACATACACATACACATACACATACACATACACATACACATACACATACACATACACATACACATACACATACACACACATACAGATGTAGATGCACATGCACATGCACATGCACATGCACATGCACATGCACATGCACATGCACATGCACATGCACATGCACATGCACATGCACATGCACATGCACATGCACATGCACATGCACATGCACATGCACATGCACATGCACATGCACATGCACATGCACATGCACATGCACATGCACATGCACATGCCACATGCACATGCACATTCACATCCACATGCACATGCACATGCACATGCACATGCACATGCACATGCACATGCACATGCACATGCACATGCACATGCACATGCACATGCACATGCACATGCACATGCACATGCACATGCACATGCACATACACATACACATACACATACAAATACCCATACACATACGCATACGCATACGCATAAACATACGCATACGCATAGGCATAAACATACACATACACATACACATACACATACACATACACATACACATACACATACAACATACACATACACATAACATACACATACACATACACATACACATACACATACACATACACATACACATACACATACACATACACATACACATACACATACACATAACATACCATACACATACACATACACATACACATACACATACACATACACATACACATACACATACACATACACATACACATACACATACACATACACATACACATACACATACACATACACAACACATACACATACACATACACATACACATACACATACCATACACATACACATACACATACACATACACATACACATACACATACACATACACATACACATACACATACACATACACATACACATACACATACACATACACATACACATACACATACACATACACATACACATACAATACACATACACATACACATACACATACACATACACATACACATACACATACACATACACATACACATACACATACACATACACATACACATACACATACACATACACATACACATACACATACACATACACTACACATACACATACACATACACATACACATACACATACACATACACATACACATACACATACACATACACATACACATACACATACACATACACATACACATACACATAACATACACATACACATACACATACACATACACATACACATACACATACACATACACATACACATACACATACACATACACATACACATACACATACACATACACATACACATACACATACACATACACATACACATACACATACACATACACATACACATACACATACACATACACATACACATACACATACACATACACATACACATACACATACACATACACATACACATACACATACACATACACATACACATACACATACACATACACATACACATACACATACACATACACATACACATACACATACACATACACATACACATACACATACACATACACATACACATACACATACACATACACATACACATACACATACACATACACATACACATACACATACACATACACATACACCTACACATACACATACACATACACATACACATACACATACACATACACATACACAATACACATACACATACACATACACATACACATACACATACACATACACATACACATACACATACACATACACATACACATACACATACACATACACATACACATACACATACACATACACATACACATACACATACACATACACATACACATACACATACACATACACATACACATACACATACACATACACATACACATACACATACACATACACATACACATACACATACACATACACATACACATACACATACACATACACATACACATACACATACACATACACATACACATACACATACACATACACATACACATACACATACAGATACACATACACATACACCTACACCTACACATACACATACACATACACATACACCTACACCTACACATACACATACACATACACATACACATACACATACACATACACATACACATTCACATACGCATACACATACACATACACATACACATACACATAGACACATACACATACGCATACCCATACACATACACATACACATACACATACACATTCACATACGCATACACATACACATACACATACACATACGCATACGCATACGCATACGCATACACATACACGTACACGTACACGTACACGTACACGTACACGTACACGTACACGTACACGTACACGTACACGTACACGTACACGTACACGTACACGTACACGTACACGTACACGTACACGTACACGTACACGTACACGTACACGTACACGTACACGTACACGTACACGTACACGTACACGTACACGTACACGTACACGTACACGTACACGTACACGTACGTACACGTACACGTACACGTACACGTACACGTACACGTACACGTACACGTACACGTACACGTACACGTACACGTACACGTACACGTACACGTACACGTACACATACACATACACATACACATACACATACACATACACATACACATAGGCATACACATACACATTCACATAGGCATACACATGCACATGCACATGCACGTGCACATACACATACACATACACATACAACATACACATACACATACACATACACATACACATACACATACACATACACATACACATACACATACACATACACATACACATACACATACACATACACATACACATACACATACACATACACATACACATACACATACACATACACATACACATACACATACACATACACATACACATACACATACACATACACATACACATACACATACACATATACACATACACATACACATACACATACACATACACATACACATACACATACACATACACATACACATACACATACACATACACATACACATACACATACACATACACATACACATACACATACACATACACATACACATACACATACACATACACATACACATACACATACACATACACATACACATACACATACACATACACATACACATACACATACACATAGGCATACACATACACATTCACATAGGCATACACATGCACATGCACATGCACGTGCACATACACACACATACACATACACACACACACATACACATACACATACACATACACATACACATACACATACACATACACATACACATACACATACACATACACTTACACATACACATACACATACACATACACATACACATACACATACACATACACATACACATACACATACACATACACATACACATACACATACACATACACATACACATACACATACACATACACATATACATACACATACAAATACAGATGTAGATGCACATGCACATGCACATGCACATGCACATGCAAATACACATACACATACACATACACATACACATAAACATACACATACACATACACATACACATACACATACACATACACATACACATACACATACACATACACATACACATACACATGCACATACACATACACATACACGTGCACATACACACACACATACAC